>CP139508.1:206524723-207124723 GCA_021014915.2 Artemisia tridentata subsp. tridentata
AGTGCTATAACTGCCACAAATGGTCACTTCTCTGGGGAATGCATGAACCCAAGGCAGCGGGATTCAAGGAACAAGGTTAAAGGAAAGTCATAGGATCAAAAATGTGGAGTATAGACTAAAGCTCAAAGGCTAGGGTTACTATTGATGGCTTAGGGTTTGAATGGAGCTACATTGCAGAGGAGGAAAGCAGAAATCTACAGAGATTACTCTCAAGGCTTTCTCAGATTCTGAGGTACAAGTTTCTAAGAGTTCAAAATCTTTTGATGCATTAAAAGAATTAGAAACCCCTTAGGAAAAGATATGATGAACAGAGGCTAGAACTTAATCAGACCAGTTTTATCTTAGCTAATCATAAAAGAGCTTTAGGTGTAAACCAGAAGATCAAAATAGTTTCACTATAAGGAAAATGAGTCTACCTTTAGTGATACTGTAGCTGTCCTTAAGAGAGACTTAATGCTTAGAGAGGATGATATTAGTGTGTTAAAAACATGAGCTAGATCAGGTGAACATAGCTAAACAGAACATTCAAATGACTGTTGACACATTGGAATTTACAACTAAAGGTGTCAGTAGGATAACTGAGTGTCAGATGTTAAACAAAGATAAGTCTGGCCTAGGGTATAAATCTGTTCCACCTCCCTATAGAGGAATTCCAACACCCCCAGGCATAGACCTAGAGCACACAGGATTTCCTGAATTTCAACTACCTGAGCGAAAATATGGTCCTCAACCTACAAAGGAAGTAGATGATAAACCTGTGTATAAGAGTGCAAGTGATGCCTCACTTTCTGAGGATAAGGAGTCCTCAGCTAAGAATTCAGATGCTCCAACCATTTAGGACTAGACTTCTGATGATGAGGAAGATCCGGCTATGGTGAAGCCTGTAAGTGTTAAGGTAGAAGAACCAAAGGTTCGAAAGATGGCCAAAACTGAGATTATTAGGCCTAGATCTAATGCTAAACCTTTTCGACCAATACTTAAGTATGCAAAGATGTATAGAACCACACACAAGCACAGAGGTAACCAAAGGAATTGGAACAAACTCGAGTCCCACCAACTAGGTGATGACTTTGTTTGTTATAGGAAAGCTTGTTACCCTTGTGGTAGTTTTGACCATCTAGCAACCTTTTGTCATAAATGGGTGAGAAGGTATACAAACCAAAGTATGAGCCTAGAAAGACCTAAACCTCTTCCCAGGAATGTTAAGATGATACCCATATCAGTTCTTTTGCAGTCTGGCCTAAGACCAATTCAAACTGTTAAACCAACAGTTCAAACTGTCAGACAAATTAGACCTGTTCACCCAAGGCCAATAGTTCAAGGTGCAAAAATAGCTTTTAAATCAGCACCAAAAACTGTTAATAGACCCTTTTATCACAAAGCAGTGGTAACTAACCAAGTTTGGAAACCCAAAGTGACAACTGCAAAGCCACCAGTTTCTACTGCTCGCAGAGTAGTTAGTACTAGTGTTAATAATAACACTGCTAAGGGGCATATAGGTACTAGAGTATGTGCATCAGCATGTTGGGTATGGAGACCTATCAAACCAATGGTGCTAAGATTATTTTAAAAAGGATGAATTATGTTAATGCAAGAGGGAAGCCTATGTCTGTAATGGCTTGGGTACCACAAGGAAATTAATCTTTCTTGTTATGTGCAATGTTAGTCATATTCTTGCATATTGTTTCTTTGTTTTTGGACTAATACTTGCAGGATTGGATGAAAAGCACCAAGAAATATAATAATGCTTTCTGTTTTGGGCAAAATGGTGATTTGAAGCTAAGTGTGTGATCTTTGCACACAACAAATGGTTATTGGTTCACCATGTCTAACCCACATAAGAACCAGCTAGTCCAGAGCAAACGGTTTCTGGTAAAGACTAATCAAATCCGTTATTGGTTGACAATTTACCAAAAATTGTATGGTCATCAACTCACCATATCTGACTGTGAAGAGTTGGCTAGTCCAAAGCAAACGGCTATTGGTAAAGACATATCAAATCCGTTGATAGCTGATAGTTTGCTAAAAACTATACATGAGCAATGTTATTTTAATCTTTTCAATAAGTTCATACTGCTCAATAAAAATTTTCCAACAGTTTGTACGGCTGGTGCAAAGTTAGCACTGCTCAACTAGCCGTTGTAAAAACGTGTCAGTAACAGATTTTATAGCTGTTGGGGTAAAACCGTCATTTTTACCATATTTATAGGGCCTTTTTCTCGAGGAAAATTATCTTTTTACCATAAATTTATTTATTCTATTCTCAAAGATAATTTATTATCGTACGCAAAGTAAGCAAAACCTAACAGTATCTACAAAACCCAATTGTCTGCATAAAACCTCAATTCAAAACTAAACGATCATCTTACTGACATACTCATTCACTCAACATTAAAGAAAATGGCTAACTTGGATTTTGTAAAGACTCACAATTAGGTCCCGTTTTTGGAGAAAACAGAGGAAGGAGATGGACCAAAATTCGTTGAGATTGTGGATTTCCTCAACCACTCTCACATAAGGTATGCTTTAACCGTCTCTCCTACTCTATATTTCTCTTAAATCACACAGTTCTTGCAGCATTTAAGTCTCTTGACAAGTGAAGATGGAGACTTACAAATTAACTCCATAGTGGATTGTGTATCCTTTGTTGTTACCGAGAATGCACTTAGGAGACATCTTAAGTTGTAAGACTCAGATGGTATCATCACTATGCTAAGCACTGAGATTTGGCAAGAACTTGCCAAAATGGGTTATTGATACATCCCAAAATAAACTTACTTTTCAAAAGGGATGTTTCTCCCCACAATGGAGATTTTTGATACATACTCTCTTGCATTGTTTGAGTCCCAAAAAGACTGCATGGGAGCAATTCAGTAGCAATATTGCTATTGCTCTCATATGTCTGTCAACAAATAAGAAAAAGAATTTGCTAAAGAAATATAAAGAAGTTTTTTCCTACTCCTAGCCTGCAATCCAAAGTTTTTCAAAACATGGCTATGGAAAGTAGATTGTTTTCTGGGGAGGTAATACCTTTGTTCCCACAAATGCTTCATACTGAGTTGGGTGAAGGGTCAGCCATTCCAACTGATCCCCATCACACATCCACTCAAGTACCTGAGACAACCCAAACACCCCCACTCATCACCACTTATAGGAGAAGGGAGATACCTAGTCTAACTAGAGTGGCACCTGGATCCTTGCCCCATGATTCACCTCTCCTAGAAGGTCACACAACTAGAAGTGATGAGGGTAGCTCTTCACAAACTGAATTGATAGAATTATGTACCAAGTTAGTTGACAAGGTAGAAACTTTGGAGGAGGAGATTAAGAACAAGGAGGAGCTCAAAGTTCACAAGGAGAATTTTGCCAAAGTCTACACCAAATTAACTTTAAGGGTGAAGAAGCTTGAAGAACAACTAAAAAGGAAAAGGGCAAGAGCAGTACTGGATGAAGATTCTTCTGGTAGTGATTTCTCAGAGGATTCAGATTTGATTGTAAGAGCTCAGGCAGTACTGATTCTTAAAGACAAGGATTTAGGTGAACAAGAAAAGTCAGAGAAACTTAAAGAGTTCATTCTGTCAAAGAATAAAGAAGATACTTGGAATGATCTAATGGAAAGGATTAGAGAAAGGCAAAATTCAGGATACAAGACAAAGTTGCCTACAAAGAAAGAACAAATCAGTTTTATGAAACACTACTTGAACAACCAAGCAAATTATAAGATGAGTGATTTCACTGGGAAAACAGATGCTTAAATTGAAAATGCTTTCTATGAAACTTATGCAAGACTGAACACTTCAATCAAAAAGGATGCCACAAAGGGAAAGAAAAGAGAACCAGAAGTTCTAGAATCTAATACTGCAAAGAAATTAAAGTCAGGAGAAGAAGGATTAACTAATGAGCAGATCAAGAACATGATGGTGATAGTTCCAGAATCAACAAACATCAAACAATTACAAGTAAAACATCCTATCATTGGTTGGAAAGTTTTCACAGATGGAAGGATGAAAGGATGGAAGATAATGAGACTTGGTGGTATTACTGAAAGGTATAGATTATTGGAAGATTTACTCAAAGGTTTTGATAGAGAGTATCTTAATCAGCTGTGGAGCTTAGTAAAAGAGAAATTCAAAGTTCAAGACCCTATTGAAGAAAAAGATAAAGAGTTATGGGTACAGCTGAAACGGATTTATGAACCAAATGGTGGAGAAGCTATGTGCAGGTTTAAAGCAAAGACCAGTGATGTGTCATGGAAACTTTTTGATACATGTGGAGTACACAGAGTGTCTACAGAGGAAGGAATTGAGCTTTATATGCTAGTGGAAAGAAATTATCCTCTCAAGACTGCTACTCTATTGACTTTGTTATATACAAAATTGGAGATTGAAAGTGAATCTGAGATGGCTGATAAGCTAGTCTAAAGATTTTTGAGACTGCTGAACAAAGGAAAACCCAAACCAAGAGACTAACATGGTAGGTGTTTGGAAGAATCCCCCTCATAAAGAAGATGAAGTTTAATTCGAAGAAACTTAGTGATTTCCATAGAAATCATAAGTTTAGGGGAGGATTGTTGGGAATTAAGAATAACAGTTAAAACTTTTAGTGAAGAAGTTAGTACGGCTGAGAGTTTGAAGACAAAGCTGACAGTACTAAATCAGTTAGTACTGCTCACATATTTTAGTTTGTACTGCTTATGATTTTGTAAACGTTTAGTAGATAATTATGGAAAAGATATTGTGTATATCTTCTAGTATTAGATGATAGTTATCTTGTAAAGGAATCCTTGCTCTATAAAAGGATTTCCTATGGTTAGGTTTTTGAGATAAAGAAGTACGTATCAAGTTTTTGTTAAGATTTAAGGTCGTTGTAACCCTAGTGATCTTGAGATCACTTGTATTATTCATTAATAATATTGAATCATTTTGTTAAAGTATATTGTCTCTTGTTCATTCACTGTTACATTCAATTCATACAAAACACAACAAACAAATCTTCTAAGTGTTAGCTAGTAAATTTCGCGTGCTAGTCTAAGCATTATTCAAAGTATCTATCTAACACAAGGTGTGTGTGTAGATCCGGTCAAGACCGTTAGTAGAGATTAGTGATCAATTTTATTATGGTAGTTTAGTATTGTAGTAGTAGTTCACCTTGTACGTACTGAACTGACTAGTTTCAGTTAGTAGACTTGATAAGAAACTTGTAGTCGTTTTGCATATCTTGCAAGATTGATGAAGAGTATTGAATCTACGATGTATTTTGGTGATGTACTATTATGATGTTGAATGGATGCTATATTATGATGTGTCATCGTTATTTACTTTTGTGTTATGATTCTATTATATTAATCACTTACTTATAATGTTTTACATTTAATGATTGATAGAATTATGCCACCTAAGGGAATGACCCCGGCTGCTATTCAGAAATTAATTGAAGAAGGCATAGTTGCGGCTGTTGCCGGTTTAGCAAGAGCTGGTGATCAGAATGTTGGGCAAGCGAATGTGGGGCAAGTGAACGTTGATCAAGCAGGAATGCAGCCTGTTCTGGAGAAACGTTCCTGTACCTACAAAGAATTCATGAGCTGCAAGCACACTACATTCAAGGGGACAGAAGGAGCTGTCAGCTTATCGCAGTGGTTTGAAAAGATGGAATCTGTGTTCCTGTTGAGTAACTGCACGAAAGACTGCAAGGTTAAGTATGCCGCATGAAGCTTGGTGGAGCATGCTTTGTCCTAGTGGAATGCATATCGCAGTGATGTCGGTTTGGAGAGAGCTTACAGTATGTCTTAGGAGGATTTCATGAAAGAGATGGTGAAGAAGTATTGCACCCGCAGTGACATGAGAAAATTGGATATTGAATTCTACTACCTGGCGGTGAAAGGTGTTGATCTTGCTACCTATGTCCCTCGATTTCAAGAGTTAAAAATCTTTTGTGCCCATATGGTGCCGGATAATGAGAAGTTGCTAGAGAAGTTTATTGGAGGTTTACCAGCCTGTATTGAAGGGAATGTGACGTCATACAATTCTCAGTCTTTAGACGCTGCAATCTGTATCGCTGAATGACTAATGGTTTAGGCAATCAAGAATGGAACTGCTCAGAAGGGTAACAGTTTTGATCATAAGAGGAAGTGGGATGACTACAGGAGGAACAACAACAACGACTACAATCATAACAACCACAACAACTACCACAACCGCAACAACAACAATCACTCTCACCATAACCATCACCCCAACAACAACAATAACCTGTACCGCAATAACAACTACCACAATCAGCAGAACCGACGCCAAGAGGTTGTCAAAGCTTATGTAGCTGCCCCAGCTCAAGTGGGAGGATATGCTGGGAATCAACCATACTGTGCCAAGTGTAATCAGCATCATTCTAGACCCTTCACTATGAGATGTCAGAAACGCAAGAAGGTTGGTCATGTTTCTAAGAACTGTAAGGGAAAAGTTGTGGCTACTGGGAGAAATGTACAGCCAGTTGTAACCTGTTTTGGTTTTGGGAGCGTGGACACTATAAGAATAAATGCCCAAAGAATGCTGGACAAAGGACCGAAGGCGCTCGTGGAAGAGCATACGTGCTGGGCAATGGAGAGCAATATCAGGACCCGAATGTAGTTTCCGATACGTTTCTACTCAACAATCTTCATGTTAAAGTCTTATTCGATTTTGGTGCCGAAAATGAGCTTCGTATCTTCTAATATTTCACCATTACTAAACCTCACCACTACCACACTAGACACCAACTATAGTATTGAACTAGCTAATGAAAACCAAGTTAATGCTTGCACCATAATCCGTGACTGTACTCTAAACCTTCTAGATCACCCGCTTAGCATCGACCTTATGCCCATTGAACTCGGAAGCTTTGACGTAGTTGTGGGAATGGATTGGTTGTCTAAACATCGAGCCAACATTATTTACGACGAACGGGTTGTTCATATCCCTCTTGATGATGAGACTTTAGTCGTCTGCGGAGACCGTAATGGAACCTGTTTGAGTATCATTTACTGCATTAAGACTCTTAAGTATATCGAGAAAGGCTGTCATGCGTTTTTAGCACAAGTGTCCAAGAAAGAGTCTGGAGAGAAGCGACTCGAGGACGTCCTGATTGTGCATGATTTCCCTGAGGTATTCCCTGAAGATCTACCTGGACTTCCACCAACTCGACAAGTGGAATTTCTTATTGACTTAGTTCCAAGAGCTGCATCCGTAGCCCGTGCACCATATCGACTCGCTCCCACAGAAATGCAAGAACTGTCTAAGCAGTTGCAAGAGTTGTTGGATAAAGGGTTCATCCGACCTAGTTCATCACCGTGGGGAGCACCGATGTTGTTCGTAAAGAAGAAATATGGGTCGTTTAGAATGTACATAGACTATCGGGAATTGAACAAGGTGACGGTGAAGAATCGCTATCCGTTACCGAGGATTGATGATTTATTTGACCAGCTGCAAGGGTCAGATTACTACTCGAAGATAGATCTGAGGTCAGGTTACCACCAACATAGAGTTCGGGAAGAGGATATTCCCAAGACGGCGTTCAGGACTCGCTATGGCCATTATGAATTCAAGGTAATGCCATTTGGTTTGAGAACGCACCGGCTGTATTCATGGACCTCATGAACCGAGTGTGTAAACCATACTTGGACAAGTTTGTCATAGTCTTCATCGATGACATCTTGATTTACTCCAAGAGTGAAGATGAGCACAAGCAGCATATGATGGCAATTCTCAAATTACTCAAAGAAGAACAATTGTACGCCAAATTCTCTAAGTGTGAATTTTGGATTCGCAAAGTACAATTTCTTGGTCATGTGATTGACAACAAAGGGTTGCATGTGGATCCCGCAAAAATTAAAGCTATTGAGAATTGGCCAACGCCTTCTAATCCTATAGAGATCCGACAGTTTTTGGGATTAGCCGGGTACTACCGGAGATTCATTGAGGGATTATCCAAGATTGCTTAACCATTAACTGCATGGACTCAGAAGAATAAGAAGTATGAATTGGGAAACGATGAAGAAAAAGCATTTCAAATCTAGAAGCGAAAACTGTGTAGTGCACCGATTTTGGCATTGCTAGATGGAGTGGAAGATTTTGTGGTATACTTTGATGCATCATATCATGGTTTAGGAGCAGTTTTGATGCAAAGAGGGAAAGTCATGGCATATGCTACCCGACAACTTAAGACCCACGAGGAGAAGTATACCACGCATGATTTGGAGTTGGGAGCTGTGGTTTTTGCACTCAAGATAAGAAGGCACTACCTATACGGAATGAAGTGTGTCGTGTGCACCGATCACAAGAGTCTTCAGCATATCTTAGATCAGAAGGAGCTAAATATGAGACAACGACGATGGTTAGAAACTCTAAGTGATTACGACTGTGAAATCAAATATCACCCAGGAAAGGCAAACGTTGTGATTGATGCCTTGAGCCGTAAGGAATGGTTGAAACCTCTACGAGTTCGAGCTTTAGTTAAGACCATCAATTCGAATCTTCCCACTCAAATTATCCATGCTCAAGAAAAAGCAGTGAAACAAGAAGATATCCAGAGTGAGAATCTTTATGGAATGATACAGAAGAAGTTTGAGAAACGTTCAGACGGAACATTATGTTTTAAAGGAAGAACCTGGGTGCCACGTTATGGAGGACTGCGAGACTTGATTATGCATGAGTCTCACAAGTCAAAGTATCCTACCCACCCAGGATCCGACAAAATGTATCATGATCTCAAGGCCCTATACTAGTGGCCGAATATGAAAGCTGAAGTTGCTGATAATGTTCGAAAGAGTTTGACGTGCGCAAAAAGTTAAGGCCGAACATCAAAAACCGTCTGGTCTCCTACAACAACCTGAGATTCCCGAATGGAAATAGGAACGGATGACGATGGATTTCGTCACAAAACCCCAGGACTACAACTGGTTTTGACGCTATATGGGTCATAGTCGACCGATTGAAGAAATCAACACATTTTCTACCGATCAAGGAGAATTACAGCATGGATAACTTGTAACACCCCCAAAATTATCACAGCGGAAGATAGTTCACTGGGGTATTACTTCCTAGCACAAAGTACAAGTTACAGAAAACGACCTTTCAAAAGAGATGTTTAAAGGTATTTCACATATTATACATTAAAAGCTTAGAGTTTGCAAAAGGTCCCAACAGTATTCATAAAACACAATGTTTTCAAAAGATTGCAAATGTTTTAAACATAACATAAATCTTTAAAATATAATCTCTTCAAATGTGAAAATATGCCGTGTCTTCAAAATATATCCGTGCGACTCCATCCAAGACCTTCATGCCTTCAAACCTGAGATAAAACATGCTAAAACATCAACACAAAGGTTGAGTGAATCCATAGAGTTTTAGAAATAAGCAGTTGATCACAATATAGTTTATAAAAGCGACTAAGCAACAAATGCAGAGTCCAGTAAGGTAATTATTTCACTAAGCTCATGAAATCGAAGCCTTAAGAGATATATATGTAAGTTTGCCCCAGTGGGTGCCTTGCCAAGCACCTAGAGACCTCAAATATAGTGCATATGGTAGCCCATTGTAGGGCAGCAGTCCATAATAGGGGAGTTCAATCCCAATAGATCTATTCACAATATTCGCGCTCACTCGCAAGTGATTAACGATTCATGATACGGGGACTTCATGGCAATAGTAATACTTATTTTTAATAATACATTCAGTTTAGAATACAGTTTTCAAGCAGTTGTGATCATAATAAAAGTAAGTAGCATGTATCTCCCCCACGGGGTTTGTAAATAGTTAAACGAGTAAAAGGTGGGGCTATGAACTCACCTTAAGTAGTGGAGTGAAAGAGCACGAATAAAGACAACCGAAGAACCGAAGCGAAACTAGAAAGGACCTATAACAAGAAACGTGTCTAAGCGAATGCAAATTGAATAAGAGAATGAATGCACATTATTATACTTGATTCACATGGCCAAGGCATCATACTAGGGTTTTCACTAGTCATATAGTCATGGTTTCCAAAAATAGTAGTTCCCGAGTTGTTTACCCCTCACATTTCCTAAGTTTTACTAGTGGCTGAAAATTTTCCCCGAATTTCAAAAATCACTACTTGCAAACCGTAAGTCGAAAAATTATGTTCTTTATATCCCTAGCTTCCTATAAGTCCCTACTTTACTGTAAAAATAAGTTTACTCAAAAATATCTAGGTATAACCACTTTTTACAATTTTTCTTTACAATTCTGTCCAAATGGTGAAATTGACTAAGTTTTACGTCTTAACAAAACGGCCATATCTTAAAATGTACAGACCCTATGAAGGTGAAACCAATTGGAGATGATAGCCCTATTTCTCTAGAACAGGCTACATATTTGCTATTTAAAAAGTTTTGCAATAAAACTTGACGTTTTCCCCGAATGGGAACAGTATACAAAATCTGACTATTTTTACAAGAAAAATAATATCTTAATCATTGAGTGTTGTCTCGGGGATCACCACCCGGGGAATTGACCACAAGACATAGGTCTATAACCTCATATTTTTCTCTTAAGCCCAAAGTCTACTGATTAGTACAGTTTATTCCATTTATACTAATGGTCTGCAGCAGTCCCAAGTTTTCCTACCAAACACTAATTTTGATGTATTTCCCAAACCGTGATAGCTATTAAAGTGAATCCACTTTGAGAAGTTAGATTAAGATGTATACTTGGAGTCTGTCTCATTTTCCAAAAAATATTCCAGATTTGACTAGCAATCATAAAAAGGCCATAACTCCGTCATCCGGAGGAGTTGATAACCCATCCAATTCACTACATCAATCCTAAGACTTTATCTAACGACCCATGCAATTTGTTCACAGGCTCCAGGCCAAAAATTTGGAGAACTAACCCCGTTTACCTACTGGTCTCAAAACAGTCCACTAATTCTACCTCTATTTCATCATAAACACTTCCAAACCACAATCACCCTTAACCAATACCCCTAATGAATCAAGTATAATATGTATATGATTTAGAAAGACCATTTACAGAAGTAAAATCAATATTCCATTGAAATATGAAAACCCATTTGCATGTAACAAGAATCAAAGAAAATGGTGAGATTAACTTACTAGAAGTGAAAATCACTAATAACCTTTCTAGGGTTTGATTAGGAATGGCTAAGAGACACCACTACAAGATTGGACCTTCTCTTTCACATTTCCAATAGAGCTTGTGGGCTGGAGAAAATAACTCTTAAACCACTTTGATGAAGACTTCAAGAGAACACCAAGATTTGAGGAGATTGAGTGTTGTTTGTGTGTAGTAAATCCAGAACAAGACTAGGACTTCAAGATCTGTAATCTATGATCAATAATTTAGTGTAAATTTAGATGAAATAGGTGATTTGGATCTGTTCTTGGTCGTTCATACCAAGAGGGAGAGAAGAAAAAAATGAGTTTTTGGGTGGTGATACAAACTAGGTAGGAAATGAGTGTTTTCTTGAAAATGAAAACAAAAATAAAGTGTTGGAGTAAATAAAAGGGAGGCGCCGGTTTTTGTGGCTCCAAGGGAGTGTTATATTTTATTATTTTATAAAAATACATTATATACATGTTTTGTACAAGTATCATAAGTCACAGAGTGAGTTTGAAGGCCAACGGGGCTAAACTGGTAACGTTTTACGCATAGTTTGTGAAAATAAAGGTCATGAAGATAATATTTTCATAAAAATGTCACATTTAACTTAAAATGACCCAAATTGATGTTTCATATATTTCCCGAGCCTTTCGGAGTGTTAATATGTCTTTAAAGCTTAAACCGCGAGCCGAAAACGCGAATTACGCAGTACCGGGTGACTTGAAAACGTGAATTTTAGGAAAATGTTATAAAAATATTATGAAATTCTTATTAAGTGTTAAAATGACTAATTTTAATATTTCATGGGAGACTTGGGTTTATCAGAGGGTTTAAACGTTGTTAAAACCTAAAAACGTAAGTTAAATACACGTAAAACGTAAAAAGTACGAGGTTTACGTAAAAATGATAAAATGACAATAGTTCATATTAAATATGACTATTGGTGAAATATGGGTATTTTGAACATATAGACTTATCCTAGTCTTGTGTCGGTACGCGATGTGTGTGATTTTCACATTTTGCGAGATATCTTCTCGTTAAATAGACAGAGGTGAACGAAAACGTTCAGAGAGTAATAATTCAAAGAAGAGTGAATTATTTAACTTGGAATATTACTGGTTACAGTATTTGCTTTTACATTACGGTAAAAGTCAAATAGTCAAGAAGTAAAAGTCAAATTCAACTTTGGAAAGTCAAAGGGAAAAATAGTCATTTTGCCTTATGAAATTTTCGGGTTGTTACATAACTTGACAAGGCTCTACGTGAAGGAGGTAGTATCGAGACATGGGGCTCCCATATCTATCATCTCTGACAGAGACAACAGGTTTACTTCAAATTTTTGGCAGTCGCTACAAGATTCCTTTGGCACGAACCTCGACATGAGTACTGCATATCACCCGCAGATAGATGGCGAGAGTGAAAGTCGATTCAGACCTTGGAGGATATGCTCCAGGCCTGCGTTATTGATTTTGGGAATGGGTGGGATACCCATTTTCCTTTGGTTGAATTTTCATACAACAACAGCTATCACGCAAGTACTAAGGTTGCACCGTTTGAGGCATTGTATGGCCAGAAATGTCGATCACCCAATTTGTTGGGCTGAAGTAGGAGAAGCTCAGCTCATCAGACCAGATCTTGTTCGTGAGACCACATAAAAGATTGTGCAGAATAAAGACCGATTGAAGATCGTGCGAGACCGTCAGAAGAGTTACCCAGACGTGAGACACAAACCACTAGAGTTTTAGGTTGGAGACAGAGTTATGCTAAAAGTCTCACCGTGGAAAGGTTTGATACGGTTCGGCAAACGCGGAAAGCTGAACCCAAGGTACATCGGACCGTTCAAGATTCTTAACAGGTTTGGACTTGTAGCCTATAGACTGGAATTGCCTCTTGAGCTTAGTAGAGTACATCCTGTATTCCATGTGTCTAATTTGAAGAAATGCTTGTCCAATGAGACAGTCGTAATTCCACTCGATGAGATTCAAATTGATGAACAACTGAACTTTATTAAAGAGCAGGTAGAGAATATGGAGCGTGAGATCAAACGACTGAAGAAGAGCCAAATTCCCCTTGTGAAAGTTCACTGGAATTCCAAGAGAGGACCCAAATTCACCTTGGAACGCGAGGACCAGTTCAAATGCAAATTCCCTCACCTCTTCGAAACCGGAACTGATAAGTTGAACTGAAATCCGTCCCGGATTTCCCAATATGATGTATGTGCTGTAACTCCCGGTAATTTTCCATAACCTTTCTAGCCAATTATTTTAAAACTTTACGTTACCTGAGAACTTAAAATTTTTATTGCACTTATTTGGGCTTGAGAAACGAGAAATATTATGAGAAACGAGAATATTATCCCTTTTATAGAACCGGCACAACCTAGAAAGCACAAAACGTACCGTATTTGCCAAAAATATTGATTTTTGAAAGTATCACATATTTATACTCTTTTTCATTGTAAAAATTATTTCGTGAACAATGGCGCAAGTTTCGTTAAATTTTGAGTCCGTTTGGTACGTCAAATGGGTCCCGCAGTGTTTATTGCAAAAGATTAGCCAAAGTGGCAGAAATGGTCCCTCCGCCCCATAGTTTTATTTCACACCCCTCACTCTCATATTTACACTTTCAATCCCTCCCTAAAAATATTTAAACCCCAAAAATATTATTTTATTTCATTATAACACACACACTCACTAATACACTCTCTCTCTCTCTTCCCTCTCTCCTCTCGCCGGCGTTCCCCCCCCCCCCCCCCCCCGTCCGGCCACCACCCACCGCCGGCCAAAATTCTGGCCACCGGAAAATTTTCTGGCGAGTTATTTTATTAGCCGAATAAATAGATCGGCCGTTTTTATCCGTTTCTGGAAAGTTTGACCCTTGGCTCCCACCACAACCACCCTCACGCGCCACCACCGCCTCTGCCATCACCACCGAGCCACCACCACCCACCCACTCCGCCTTCTCTTTCGGTAAACCCACCTCACGCGCCCTTATTTTATATTTTCTTTAATTTTATCAAAACCCTAATTTGATTTTTTTTAAATCCGATTAATAATATTGTTTTTAATAATAAAATGGTTGTAAAACATGTTAACAAACCCTCGTGTGGAACCACTCCCCTTCTCGGCTGACTCGGTCAACTCACCGAGTCAACTCGGTTGACTTGGTGAGGGTTTGATTATTTTGATATATTCTTGTTCTCCTGTTCATTTCTTGATGTTGTATTGTTTTTATTGAATTTTTTTTGAAGTTGATTTGAGGTCCATTTGGTTGGTCACTGTTGTGACAGTCGGCGTATAGCCGAGCCGTGACTCACGGCGAGTCATGGCGAGTTGTGAATATGTTAGGATTAGTTGTGTTGATGTTTGTGTTTGATTTTGGATTTGCGTTGGGATTATTTATGTTTGCAGTTTCAGATTTGTTTGTGTCATTTGGATTTTTTTTATATAGAGTTAATATAATTTAGTGTTAAGATTAGATAGTGTGGATATTGGTTGTGTTTGTGTTGGACACATTTGCGGCCGAGAGCCTCAACGGCTCGGATTGAGTCGAGCCGTGACTCGTGGCGACTCACGGCCAAGTTTAAATAACTCGTCGTTGTTTGTTTATTTATTTACTTTCGTCGAGTCGTATTTATTACTTGTCGTTGTTTATTATTTGTTTTCGATTGAGTCGTGGTATTTAGTTATTCCTTATTTATTTTATTGTTTTATTTTATTTATTAGAATGTCGAGTCGTGATAAATTAGGTTAGACGTTTAATTATTTATTTGTTCGTTTGTTATCGATATGAGGGTTTCAGATTATTTTAAAAGTGATATGGGATATAAATTACAACATATGAGATACTTAATATTTAACGATTTGGACTTGAATAATATTGTAATGATGTAACATTGTGGACAGTGATTGGACGTATTGGATTTACAGTATTAGTTGATTGGACTATTATGGACCCTTTGGTACACGAGACGGAAGGATACGTTAGACTTATAAGAGCTTAACCTATCTGGACCCGGACTATACGAAATGGTCGATAAAACTAAACAACTAATATATACGCGAATAATATGTCCAATTATATATTAAAACCTGTAAAACTCGTCGATAATTGAAATATTCAAATAAGTCGTATGACTTGGAAACTCGTCGATAATTGAAATATTCAAATAAGTCGTATGACTTGGTAATATCTTATAAATGGGCACTTCATGCTGAAATTTCGTAAAATATTTTATAAACTTAAACTATTTATGATTTATTCAAAACTCTTATGTTTTAACGAATATAATATCTACTTTGGGAAAAACAGGGAAAAGCCGAAACTATCTATCGATGTGGTTTATTTGTTTATTATTTTTTTTTCTTATTTCATCCTTTCTTTCATATTCTTTTTTTCTTCTTTTCTCGTCTTTCTTGAGTGTTCATTCGTATTCTCCGACTTATTACCTCTTTACCTTTCTTGTATTCCACACGAGACTTAAACGTATATTTTCTTTCAAACGCCATTGAAACTAAAACCTTTTATACGATTATTATTTATTAAATCATTTAAAGTATTATTTCTGAGTTATGCCATTTAATTGATTAAGTTGTGCTGAGGTTCATTTGCTGTGCCGTACCATCTGATTGTTTATCTCGTATTCTCTGTGACTAAGGTGTGATTCATAGCCCCACTTGTACATTTTTAAATTGTTTATAAACCCGTGGGGGAGATACATGCTACTTACTGTTTTTTGAGCACAATTGTTTATTGTATGCTATTCCTGATTGACGCTATAAATGCTAAGTACCTTCCTTGCCAAATGCAAGTCCCTCGATCATGAACCATTAATCACCTGCGGGTGAGCGCGATTGTAGTTTATAGGCCTATAGGATTTGACCATCCCGCCATGTTGACTAAGGACGGTCAGCATGTGATGTACTATAATTGAGTTACTGTCGACTTACGCCAAAATTTCTGGTGCCGGTTAACGCATTGTGTGTCATGAGCTTAGCAATCCAGAGAAATATGTGACGCTTCCAGACTAAAATTCTTGTGCTCAACTATTATTTTATTAAACCTATGGATTACACTCAACCTTTGTGTTGACTTTTTAGCATGTTTATCTCAGGTAATTGAAGTATGAAGTGTGCACGAGGAAGGGCTGGAGGTTCAGGATGGCTATCTATGGGTTATGTTTTGTTATTTCTATCTTAATTTCCGCTGCAAACTACTTTATTTTTCCGCTGCAAACTATTTCATTTTCCGCCGCTAAATGTAATAAGAATCTTTTTAACTCTAAAGGATGAACTTTATATTTGAATGTGGTGTTTATTAAAAATGTCTCGTTATGAGATCGTTTATCTATGATTTTGACTCACTACCCCTCGGGTAATACCCCTAACTCAGTCCCGCTGCCTTAACCTGAGTTGGGGGTGTTACAGGTTGTTACAGCTATGACTCACCTCGGTGATACAGTAGTCAGAATAAATCAAGTAGTGTAAATAAACAGCTCTGACACGTGACCTAGGATGATATGTCAAGTCTTAGTATACTTGTTGACGTTCGTAATGTTTTTAGTAATAGTACAACATATGGATTATCAATAGTTATTTGTGAATCTATGAGTGGAATTAGAATAACATGTACGGTTGAACGAGAAAAATACAAATGATAATATCTATAAGCTTGAAATCTCTTCAAAATTTAGTGGATGATAAGATTTTTCATATTTAATTTTTAGGGTTCGATCGATCGTTAACGAAATAGAAATATCTCGTTTATTAGTTTTTTTTATCAAAAACCGAGTCTATATGTGTTAAAAGTATATTTCTGTGATTATATAAAATGTCACACTTTGTATCCATATAGTTTCAAGTATTGACACTTTATACCCTTGAACTTTCATAAAATGACTATTTATACCCTTATAGTTTTAAAAGTGACACTTTATACCCTATGTCTCATGTCATTTGCATTGTTAGTCCTTATTATATAAGACTTAGAGTTTTGGAAAAATAGGCCCTCAAATCTTTTTACTTATTTAGAGCAAGTCCTAGAGTTTTGATAGTTTTTACCCCCAAGCATTTATAGCATTACACTTGTAGTCCTTATTTTATTTTAGTTGTGTTTTAAGTTTAGAAAAGGGCGTGACTTGTCTTGGCTTATTAGTATAAGTTATTTAAGTTGTAAGTAAGCTACTGATAGCTTATTAGCTTGTGAAAATAGCTTATGGGCCATAAATCCCAATAAGGGTGCATTTGGTTTTCTAGCTCGCGACAAGGAAAAACAAGGGGAAAATAAACGAGGCCTTAGGGGTTTTTGACAACGCTTTAGTGACTTTATAAACTATGCTAGGGCTTATTTAGGTGGCTTAATTTCCTAGCTTGTAGCTTTTAGCTTATAGGTTTAATAATTAATCAAAGTGGGGCGTTGGGTTTGTTTTGCGAAAAGAAACAATAGAAAAGAAAAACTAAGCCAAACCTTCTAAAGACTTATGGCTTATTTTTAGGTCTTGTTATCGTGTTTCCTAGCTTATCTAAAGGACATGAAGAGTATCTTATAGTTTTGAAAATAACAAAATTAATTAAATAGGGGTGTTTATTAGCTCACGGTAAAAAAAGAAAAGAAAGGAGAGGTGGTTTTTGATAATGTTTTCTATTTTATAATTGTTAGTTATCATGTTTAAGTGTTATATAAAAGTATGGAAAGGAGTGAAGGGCTTGGGAACTTACAATATGCTCTAGAACTCGATTATGGATAAAATGACCAATTAGCTTCTATCTTTGGAACAAGGCTTCACCAAGGCTTCAAGTTCTTTCATTCTCCTTCTTTTAGGCTTAGAACTCAGATTATAAGTGTGTTTGTAAGTGATTTGGGTTAGAACAATGGATGAGGAGAATGGGGAGGGTTGGATCGATTTATATCGGGTAGAGTTCTAGGGTGTCCATTAATGAAATTCGCCACTTGTTATGGATTGTCAAGAAGGTAGGAGACATGGTTAGGTGTTCATTTGAGTTGGTAAGGGTTTGTGTGGGTTTAGAGTGTAGGTCGATATGTGTAAAGGAAATGCCCACAAGTTGGCTTGACATGTTTGACTTAGTGTGGAAGGTTAAGGGACATGGTGATGTGTTTTGATTATTACCTAGTGAAGAGCTTAGTTAGCTTAAGGTTTAGTTAGGAAGCTAGTTAGGGCTTGCTTGGTTTAGTTTAGTCCGATTTGGACTAGGAAAATAAAAGGGTTGATTAAAGCTTAAGGTACTTGTACCTTAGGCTAGTTGATGTTGTACAAGAAGTTTAGAGATGTAGAAAACTTATTTTGAGTCCTTGGTTAGGTTTTGCTAAGTCTAGTTAGGTTAAGATAAGTTTACTGTAGTAAAAATATAGTTTTTAGTTTTCATGCATTAGGTACTTGTACCATAGGTTTTAGGAACTTGTAATTTAGGTTTGAATATTCTAAGAAAGCTAGGGTAAGGGTTAGTGCATAAAGGTCTTATTTTAGAGTAAGTACACTGAGGTTTATAATGAGATTTATATTAATGTTGAGTTTTTATGCATTAAAGATTTGTACATGTGCTTGAGAGACTTCTACCTTTATATTTTATAGAAATCATATACATATTAATAGGGTTTGTGATTTTATTATATAAAATCATAGAATTATGAATTTAGGGCTTGTAACGGGAAATAAGGTAAAGTTTAAGTTTTCATACTTTAAGGGCTTGTACATTAGCTTTAGGGTTTTTTTCGTTAGGATTTGCACTTTAGGGGTTCTCAGTGCACTTTAGAGGTCCTCGGTGCACTTTAGGGGTTATAGTGAACTTTAGGGGTTTTATGAGAACTTTAATAGATAGCACACATTTAGTTTAAATGTCTAATGGTCGTGTGTTAACGAAATAACGTAAAGTGGCAAATAAGAATTGCAATCTTTTATACTTGACATATAAGAAATGTTTATGTGAAATAAACATAGAGCAAGTTGGTGTCGGTCTGCGTGTGAGCACGTTTATTGGGAATGTGAGTTACGTCACATTAGTGTGTAGTGGTGATCAGAATAAATGATAATGTTTAGTCTTTAAAAAAAAATATATATGTAGAAAATGGATAAGTATTACTTATTTAGAATGTTTATTAGTTTAGTGCGAGTGGAAATTTACCGGTGGTTACAGTCTCACCCCTTAAATGGAATCTCGTCCCGAGGTTCAGTCTGTGTTAGATGTTGAAACGATGTTGGCGAATAGTCAATGTGTATAGTTAAAGTAATTTGCCAAAGCTTGTGTATCTAGATTTCTTATCTAATAGAGACATGAATCATGTAGGGCACAGCTAAGTTTTACCGAAATTGAATAATATGGTAGAATACTAATTATCTAGGGAAAGCGTACCCATTATGCGTGAGCTGCATCCAAATGACCCAAATAGAATGCTCGACCACGAGGCGGACTGTTATGGATTCCAGGGTTTGGGTTATTTCCTTCAATTGCTAAAGCTAGATTACCTTGAATTTGTTTAGGTGCCCTATTCAACATAGGAAACGCATTCCGGAGGTGATCCGGCTGTTACACTCATAGCATGTCTTTTGGTTATTCTTCATGTTGCCAGCAAAGGTCCTTGCCTTCTTGTTGTCAACCATTGTGCATGTTTGCTTGTCCGACTCATTCACTCCCTTCCTTTTATCACCGTTCTTCAAAATTTCATTCCTAACCATCTCATCTGTTAGAGTCCTTGCTTTCAATATTGCACTCTGAATTGTAGAAGGCTCAATTGCTTTCACAGTTCCACGAATCTCAGGGACAAGACCATAGATGTACCTCTCGATCCTCTTTGATTCAGGGGTAACCAGATAAGGAACTAGTTTGGCCAAGTCATGAAATCGGTCCGTGTAGGCTGCTTGACCAACCCCTACCATGGTGTGATGCCAAAGTTCACCTTCCAGCTTTTGCATCTCATTGTCCGAACAATATTCCTCTTTCATTAATGCCTTAAAGTCATCCCATGTCATACCTACAGCTGCTTCACTACCCCTAGCTTGAATCTGCGTATTCCACCATGTTAATACCTTTCCTGACAGCAAGCATGCAACATACTTCACCTTTTGATGTGTTGCACAGCTACTAATGTCGATCACCGACTCCATCTTTTCAATTCATCGAGTATACTCCAACGCACCTCCGTTATCATCGAAATCTATTGGCTTGCATGCCGTAAATTCCTTATACGTGCATCCAGATCTATAGTTGTTGTTATTACCATTCCCTCCTACATCATTGGTGTCATCATTTCTGCTTCCGTGGTTTCCCGAGTTATTGATATGATTGCCAACTTGAGTGACGATGGTGGGAAGCAAGTTTTGAAGTTGTTGAGCGATAATGGCAGAAAAATCAGGATTTCCACCATCGTTGTTATCATTGTTACCAATATCGTGACCACCTCCTCTATCTCCACGTTCACTAGTCCTTCCACCCCTTAGTGCCGCAGCTCTTCGGCTAGTGCTGCGAGTTTTCCTCCTTGATGCCATGTTTTCTACTAGGAAGTACATTTAGTGAACGTAAGAGATGAGGGAAACCGTTGACTATCCAATCTATACTTAACGTTCTCACACATAATACCACATCACAAGTTGTTACCTAAAGGGTGCCAATGCCGATCAACGTAAGCATGGTCTCATATGTCCACGTGGGTTTTGATGCATTTATAATTTTGTTGGCCACCATAATTATAATTGCCTCCTTTCACACGTGTATATATTGCCAAGCACACATATCTCGGCGATTGATGTTACTTAATAGATATACATTCCATCATCTTGTCCTAAATGGTGGAGGAGTAGTGTGGGTATCTAGGGAGTTTCTCACTTAGTACATACGGATCTCTCCTAGGTGCTTAAGTCACGGAGAGTTTAGTTTCTAATCATTTCTCAAAAATACCCTCAAGAATTCTCATCCTCGAGCAAATCATCAAATTTCTACAAATAAATAATAACCTTTTATTTAACTCAATCTCATGTCTCATCAAACAAGAACTGCCACAAGATCAAGTTAAATAACCAGTTATTACTGAGCTCCAAATTTTTGATGACTCGACTAAATTCTGAGATTTCCCTATCAGTACAAAAACCATAACATCCAACAGCGTGGATATAAGCGAAAAGTTTTAAGTATGCAAGGCGATAAGGAGGAGAGTCTCAACGTATATAGTAGTTATAGTCTAGGTACTAAATGCAACCTAGTTCTCTATAACCAAGGCTCTGATACCAATCTGTAACACCCCCAAAATATCGCAGCGGAACGATAGTGTCAATGGGGTGCTACTTCTTAATATAAAGCACAAGGTATAGAAAACGACCTCTAAATGAGACGTTTTGAAAAGTTACCATTCAAATTATTTAAATCAGAGTTATTACAAGAGGTCCCAAAGTATATGCTTACATAAGTGTTTTCAAAATGTATCGAATGGTAAAGGATAAGGCATAAGTCTCCAAAGCATGCAAATAACTCTATGATCCATGCATCCGCTATCGCCTTACTAACCTGAGATAAACATGCTAAAAAGTGTCAACACAAAGGTTGGTGAGTTCATAGAGTTTAGTTAAATTGTAAAGCATTCAAATAATGTTCCCACAACAAAGGTATTGTAAATCCATTCAGTTCCAAGTTCCGCCCATACAAAACTTGCAACCTATATGTTCACAACCCACTGCTAAAATATAATATGAGTAGGACATGTGTGTATATGATATATGTGGGTACTTAATGTAATGAATAACAGCCAACTAAACCTCATGACAAGTTTACGTAAGTTTATACAAGAATACTGGATTATATTCACCAAAGGCCATGAATCTGGGACCAAGGGTGGGGGCGTCAGCCCGATAGTACTATCAATACCTCTCTAGCGGCTCCATACAGGAGTTAACCAGTTGCTAAAGAATAAAGCGTATAAGAGTAAGTGTAACACATTAAGGTACATATCGTAACTACACTTCATGTCCAAAATTATAAAAAGTATAGCTTGGCACAAATGTATAATGTTTTGAGTATTTGTGGAAGTCAAAGCAAGTATTTGAGCATGTATCTCCCCCAAAGAGTTTAAAACAAGTAATAAAAGTGTAGGGGCTATGACTCACCTCGATGATACAGTAGTCTGAATAAGTCAAGTAGTGTTAATAAACGGCTCCGACATGTGTCCTAGGTTGATATGTCAAGTCTCAATATACTTGTTGACGTTCGTAATCTTTTTAGTAATAGTACAAAATATGGATTATCGATAGTTAGTTGGAATTTGTGAGTAGAATTAGAATAACGTGTATGGTTGAACGAGAAAAATACAAATGATAATATTTATAAGCTTGAAGTCTCTTCAAAAGTTAGTGGATGATAAGATTTTTCATATTTCATTTTTATGGTTCGATCGATCGTTAACGAAATAGAAATATCTCGTTTACTAGTTTTTTTTTTATCAAAAACTGAGTCTGTATGTGTTAAAAGTATATTTCCGTGATTATATAAGATGTTACACTTTATATCCTTTTAGTTTTAAGTATTGACACTTTATACCCCATGTCTCATGTCATTTTCATTGTTAGTCCTTATTATATAAGACTTAGAATTTTGGCAAAACAGGCCCTCAAAGCTTTTTACTTATTTAGTGCAAGTCCTAGAGTTTTAATAGTTTTTATCCCCAAGCATTTATAGCGTTACACTCGTAGTCCTTGTTTTGTTTTAGTTGCGTTTTAAGTTTAAAAAAGGGCGTGATTTATCTTGGCTTATTAGTATAAGTTATTTAAGTTTTAAGTAAGCTATTGATAATTTATTAGCTTGTGAAAATAGATTATGGGCCTTAAAGCCCAATAAGGGTGTGTTTGGTTTTCTAGTTAGCGACAAGGAAAAACAAGGGGAAAATAAACAAGGCCTTAGGGGTTTTCGAAAACGCTTTAGTGACTTTATAAACTTTGCTAGGGGCTTATTTAGGTTGCTTAATTTCTCAGCTTGTAGCTTTTAGCTTATAGGTTTAATAATTAATCAAAGTGGGGTGTTGGATTTGTTTAGCGACTAGAAACAAAAGAAAAGAAAAACTAAGGAAAACCTTATAAAGACTTATGGCTTATTGTTAGGTCTTGTTATCATGTTTCCTAGCTTATGTAAAGGACTTGAGGAGTAGCTTATATCTTATAGTTTTGAAAATAATAGAAATAATTAAATAGTGGTGTTTGTTAGCTCACGGTAAAAAAAGAAAAGAAAGGGGAGGTGGTTTTTGATCTTGTTTTCCATTTTATAATTGTTTTGTTAGTGCAATTATTACGATATTTAAACTAAACGGTTTTCTTTGGTTTTAATAATGACAAACATGTAACATGTAATGCATAACGTAAAATGCGCAAGTTACTTGTAAATACAAATTATCAACGCATACTTAATCAACATTTCTCAACGTACAAAGTATGCCTCTAGATTTTCATCCCGACGTATGATCAAAGAAATAAATTTTTGTTCTAAACTTCACATTTTTAATGTGACAAAACATTTTTTCAAAATTACATTTTACAAATTATTTTTGAATTAAAAAGAAATGTTTTATTTTGAAATATAAGTTTAAAAATCCCAACAGCTATTCCCCCCCCCCCCCAAATCAGCTCCAAACTTCCCCAAATAAACTTTTACCACTAAAAACAAAATTTGGAGCGTCCCTGTAACACCTCCAAAATCAAGATTTGCGGAAGCATATATATTTGGGTGCTACTAAATCGATAATCACAACACAAAGATATAGAGAACATATTAAAAATCCGTTTTAAAATGCATTACATTTTCAAAGTTATATTGTCATACATCACATTCAATTCAAATACAATGAAGCCCATTTAATAAAGCGGTCCCAAACTCAGAGTTTAACGCATAAATAAAAACATTTCCAACAAATTTTATGACCCTTGCCTTGCCCTGCCTTCAATAAACACATTCTCAATTACCTGAGAAAAACATGCTAAAAGTCAGCTAACGCTGGTGAGTTTATAGGTTTAAAGTAAATATCACATATAGACCATAGCAAATATTCAACAAACACACACTATCCTGCTATGCAAACACTAAGCTCATCCAACCGAACTAGACAAACAATATGCCTAACTGGCATAGCAAATAAAGGGTGCCCGCGAGTGTTAATCCCAGACACTCGGCAAATTCCGATATGGTATACGTTCGCATTGACTATGCCGAGCCAACCGAACGGGGAGTCAACCCCAATAGATCTATTTATATCACACGCGTTTCCCAGCAGGAATTGATGGTTGATGATAGTGGGCGCAATGGGATTTAGCTAACTTAGGTTTCCACATACAAGTGTGTATAAAACAAAGTTCATTTTGGTCCATGAAAACAGTTTTGCATGTTTCTCACCCCAAGGTTTATAAAAAGCAATACGTATAAAAATGGGGCTATAAACTCACCTTAAAACAATAGCAATCTGCTAATCAACAACAACACAGTGCAACCGCTCCGACACGCGACCTAGATCAGTATGGTAAGTCTTAGCGAAATATTCGTATTTTAAATGTCTTAACTCAATTGAAAAGTTTACGTGTGACCAGTGCTCGTGTATTTCTTGCTTGCTGTGTGGTAAGGTACATTTCAAAATGTTTTATCGTATATGACTCTTTGGTGATGGCTCATGGTGAAAGTGTATTGTGAATTTACGTACGACGGAACTTCCGTGCGTTGTGCTTGTCGCAAAACTGGGTAAGTAATATATATATTATCGTATATATATATATATTTAATAACTAAATATTTAATTAATTAAGAATTATAATTTATTAAATGAGTATTGAATAATTAATATGATAATGGTGTTAGTAGGGTATTTTTATATTATAAATTATTATAACTGTTTATAATATAATAATAATTATAAAGAAACTTATAAGTATTTAATTTTTGAGAAATTAAATAATTGCAAGTGTATAAATGTCTAAAAATATATTTATAAGTCTTGTAAGACCAAAAAATATTAATTTAGGAGAATTAGTATTTTTAATAATAAAAATAACCCGTTTCGTCCTTTAGTCGGTTTTCGTCCGAAAATATTCTAAGTGTCAAAATTTTTGAAAAATCGGGCATGACCCATTTGTTTATTCAAGCTTCTCCCATTTTTCTCAAGTGTTGCAAATTTTCTCAAATAATCCCTTTTTGTTAACCATACTTGCAAAAATTGTCCAAAGTGTACATTTATCGTTATAACTATATTTATAGTTACGTTTACTTCATAATTATAGTTTTCGATACGAAAATCAACGTTTATTCAAAATACTTTCAAGAGTCAACAAAAAATCAACATTCATAATTTAGGGCCGAAAATCCTCTTAATTGTCTTATTGGGCTTAAAATGCCAAAACGAGCCCAAAATGGTTTTTATCGATATATAACGTTTTATTTTACAAAAATAATTATAGCGAGTCTAAAAATGTTCCAAAATTTATTTTTGTCTCCCGAGATGTTTATTGGGCCGAATAGGCAACATTGAGTCCAATAATGCATTTTTAGTCCGATAACTAATTAATCCTTTTTAGTTACGTTATATTTTAAGTTAAATATCAAATAAGCTAATAAGCATTCCAATAAGCATTTTGGTCCAAAACAGCCCATATAGGCCGAATACATTATGGGCTCGGCCCATTTATGTCAAGATAAAATTTAGTCCAATTCATTTAGTTTAAAATCAATAAGCTAGTGCTTATTACAATAAGCTAACTAAAATAAGCTAATAAGCATAAATTTCACCATTTCACCACTAGAGCCAAAATTTTATGTTTTTCAAAACGCAATAATAATTTATTTTTAACCATAGCCGATTCATATATATACTCTTAAAAGTGTATATTTCGTCTTAAATACGCGCAATTAGCACTAGTCTCTTTCGTATCATCAAACTAGTACCACAAGCAACAAGATTTACCACACAAGCCAGAAATATCATAATTTGTATAAAAAGTGAAGAAAAGTCGAGCACACAACATT
This sequence comes from Artemisia tridentata subsp. tridentata, assembly GCA_021014915.2. NCBI lineage: Eukaryota > Viridiplantae > Streptophyta > Magnoliopsida > Asterales > Asteraceae > Artemisia > Artemisia tridentata. Next base: position 206,550,828 of record CP139508.1, read on the forward strand.
TACACATCAAACCCTAACTTTTTCATTTTAGTAAATCATACACATTTAACACTTGTTAACACTTTTAAACATCAAAACAACATGATATGAACAACATTTGAACCAATTTTGAAAATCCTTACAATGCTTTGAAGAATGTTGAGAGGTTCAAGGGTCCAAGAACACATCAAATTGCACCAAATTAACGCAAGACACGTTCCACATAACCCGAAACACTTGAAAGTACACCCCGATTACTTATAACTTCAACAAATTTTTATAGATCTTGAATTATGGTTCTTGGCCATGAGTTTTAAGCTAGGAGTGTTGGGAATGCTTCTAACACGAAAATGTGACAACATATTCGGGATTACATTTGAGATTATGTAAGGCACAAACACAAGGACTAGAATCGTCAATTATGTAAAGTCTTGTGTTTGTTTGTAACTTTTCACTTTCAATAATAAAACCTAGTTTCCACTCTCTCACTCTACACTTTCTCTCTCTAACTCTTACCATGGAAATGATGTATTATCATCATCCCTGACCTCCCGATTCACAATATTACCACCAAAACACGATCCATCAATTGGTATCAGAGCCATGTATTAGTTTCTGGTTGATTTTGTTGTATTTTTCTTGTCAAAAATGTATTCTTGAATCTGTTGTGATACTATTTCTACTGGTCCAACAACTATCTCATCTCAACAGTTTCATTACATTTTTTTTTATCAAAAATAGTCATGGAATACTGTGCTGATAAATTTTCTCACTCTTATGACTGTTTTCGTTATATCATCCCGTGAAGATGGTTGGAAAAAGTGGTCAGATACATGGTCTGTATTTTAAGTTGTTACATGGTCTGATACATGGTCTGATACTAAGCTGCTAAACTTTTTGTCTCGATAAGCTAGTCTGTATTTTAAGGTCGATAACTAGTCGGAATCTGGTTGGAATTTTTCACCGAAAATCTCATCAGAAAGGTTTTATCGAAATTTCTTGTATAAGTAATTTCGATAAACCCTTGGTTATGGCAAATGGTTTATCGCAAATGCTTATCGCAAATGATTATCGTAAATGCATTATCACAAATGCTTTATCGCAATTGTTTTATCGGGTCAACGGTCAATCTTATAGAAATTAAAAGTGAAGAAGGAGATGAAGTACAGAAGACCGTAAATCAAATACCAGTTGACTTCAATGTTAAACACATCATCAGTCTAACAACATTAAAACAAACAGCTATAACCAATGTTAAAACAACGACCGCTACTACTAAGACCAAGACCCGAAACCACTATATCCTAACCTCATCACTACCACAAGAAACAACAATCGCCAACTTCATCTAAAATCTAATCATACATTCAATCCCATCTCATTACAGATTATTATTATTTACTACAACAAATCCACACTATCTCCTTATCAAACCACATCACATCTCTGTTTCACACAAGACACAATCACGCAAGATCTCAGTGTTGTCCATCACTTATAACAATCTTTAAAGATTGTGAATGAAACTTTAAACCATCATTGATCTTATAGAATCTTTGCTTCTTTTCAATATCCGAAAATAAAGGAAGTTTTATAACAAATCTGTCATAAACTTCCTTTGATTCGTTCAAAGCAATTCAAACAAAACATGATGAACCTACCTTAGATCTTTTCAAGATCTAGTGAGAGGGTGGAGAAGTTGGAACATTTTATCTATTAGATTAAATCCATACCGATAGCAGATGTATTTAGCGCTTTGTGCTATCCTACGAACGACAGAGAAGATCTGGGGAAACTGAAAGCTAAGGGTGATATTGGTATCTTCATTGGGTATTCCGAAAACTCGAGGGCATTCAGGGTGTATAATAGAAGAACTAAAAGGATAATAGAGACGATGAATGTGAAATTTGATGAGATTTCACAAATGGCTTCTGAGAGACTCACTCTAGAACCCGCGCTTAACCCAATGGCTTCTAATCATACCAGATTAGGACCCGCACCTAACGTTCAGCCTTCTGGACATATTAGTTCAGGACTCGTACCCCAAGGAGCTCAGTCAACTACCACTGGTAAACCAACAAATCAAGAACTGGATAATTTCTTTGAGTTTATGTATGATGAGTACTATGGTGGAGCTTCGAAAATGCATCACAACAACATTCCGCTGCACCCGCTCAAAATCCTCAACCACCACCACCACAAGATGCATCAACAACATTCGAAGCTGACGCACCAACTCCCTCAACGTCGTCATCATCTACTCCAGCAAATCCAGTAATTGAGATTGTTTTACCAAGAGTTGATGAGCAAAACTAAACAACACCAATTCAAGAAGAACAACAACAAGACACTGCTGTGTTAGAAGAAGAAACATTTGAAAACCCATTTGCAACAGAATCTTCTGAATCTTCTTCTTAGTTACAAGAACCGACCAACACGCATTCGTATAATCGAAGATACCCTTCGACGTTACAATGGACTAAAGACCATCCAATAGAACATGTCATTGGTGAACCTTCAAGGCCAGTACAAATGAGAAGACAACTCGCTACCAACTGTGACTTATGCATCTACGTCTACTCAGTCAGTCTAAAAGAGCCAAAGAACATTCGGGAAGCGACGGCAGACAATGCATAGATAGAAGCGATGCAGGAAGAACTTCTCCAATATCAATTACATGACACTTGGGATTTAGTGCCGAGACCAGTTGATAAACTCTTCATTGATCTTAAGTGGTTATTGAAGAACAAAAAGGATGAAGAGATAACTGTTATTCGCAACAAAGCTCGTCTCGTGGCCAAAGGATATAGTCAGGAAGAGGGAATAGATTTTGATGAATCGTTCGCGCCAGTAGCTAGACTTGAGGCAGTCAGGATATTCTTAGCATATGCGGCTCATAAAAACATCACAGTCTATCAGATGGATATCAAGACAGCGTTTTTGAATTGAACTCTGAAAGAAGAGGTGTACGTGAGTCAGCCAGATGGTTTCGTTGACAAAGATCATCCAGACTACGTCTACAAGCTCAAAAAGGCTATCTATGGTTTGAAACAAGCCCCAAGGGCGTGGTACGATGAATTATCATCCTTCTTACTTTCTAATCATTTCACCAAAGGAACAATTGACCCGACCTTGTTTACCAAAAAGTTTAAAAATGACATTTTGATTGTTCAGATTTATGTGGACGACATAATCTTTGGGTCCACTAATCCAGAACATTCAAAACTTTTGGGTTTACAAATTCATCAATCCCCACGTGGTATTTTTATAAATCAAGCTAAATACACAATTGAGATTTTAAAGAAACATGGAATGGAAAATTGTGACTCTGTTGGTACTCCAATGGTCACTTCACCCAAAATTGGTGCAGACTTATATGGGAAACCCATCGATCCGAAGAAATATCGGAGCATGATTGGATCCCTAATGTACTTAACTGCTAGTCGACCCGATATACATTTTGCTGTTTGCTTATTAGCACGGTTTCAGGCAAGGCCTACCGAACTTCACCTCCAAGAGGTTAAACGGGTCTTTCGATACCTTCGAAGAACCATTAACATGGGTCTTTGGTATCCAAAGGATTCGGAGTTTACACTAACAGCCTTTTCAGATGCCGACCATGCTGGTTGCCAAGTCACAGCTAAAAGTACATCAGGCGGAGCACAATTTCTGGGAGAGAAGCTAGTAGGCTGGTCGTCACGGAAACAAGACTGCACGGCGCTATCAACCGCAGAAGCCGAGTATGTGTCTCTATCTGCGTGTTGTGCCCAAGTTCTATGGATGAAGACAAAACTCACAGATTATGGCTACTCTTTCGACCACATACCTATGTATTGTGATTCGAAAAGTGCCATAGCTATCTCGTGCAATCTAGTACAACATTCGAAGACCAAGCATATTAGAGTCCGCTACTACTTCATCAAGGAACACGTCGAAGAGGGTACTGTTGAATTATTTTTCGTTAAGTCTGAATACCAACTCGCTGATCTATTTACTAAAGCCCTCCCAAAAGAGCGGTTTGCTAACTTAGTTCGACGAATTGGAATGCGAAGCCTAACTCCCGAGGAGTTAGAAAATCTTCTCGAAACTTCTTGAATTTTATCTAAAAAAAGCTTCACATGTAAATATTTTTGAAAAACAAAATACAAAATTCGAAAAATCAACGAAAACAAAATACAAAAATAGAAAATTTCAAAAATACATAAATATTAAAAAATATAAAAAACAAAAATATTCTTCTCACGACATGTCTCTCGTATAAATCGATATTCTCTACGTACCTAAAAATGTCATTCAACAATGATACGGGCATGTACAGATGCTCGAGCGGGAGTTCATTTAAAATTTTTCTAAAACATATCGTTTCTCAAAATTTCTAAAATGATGGCTTCGGAACATTTCAGTTTCGGACCCGAACTTAAAAGAAAGGAAAGTGCTCAATCAAAACTTTTTCGAACACCTATCCTACAAATCTTCACGATGGCTTTCGTACATTTTAGTACGAAACCCAAGCTACAATGAAGACTTCTGATTATTTCTGATCAGGACTCGCATTGTTAATGGCAAAACAAAACAAACCTTGAGCACATGATCAAGATTTTTCAAAATCTTTCTCAAATTCTGTGCTCAAGAAAACTCCCTCTATACCCTTAAATGATTTTAAACTGAAACGTTTAAAAATATGATTTATTTAAGGGGGAGTATAAAATATTTTTGAAAAATCAAAAATGTTCCAAATTCATGCAAAACCGTCTTTTTCTCCAAAACACTCTCATTTTAATCAGGTGATATAAAAAATATCACTGCATGCAATTTTTGAGGGGGAGAAGACGAGATTAAAATGTGATCAAAATGTTCAAAGATCGTGGATTGAATCTCAATAAGAGCTCGACTCAAGATTTTAACCCTCGAATTGACGAAATTAAAAGTCCGTTATCGAAAAGACTTGTCCAGGACGGGTAATAATTTCAAGCTGGTTCTCCAGTAATGTAAACGTGTCTCGCAAAGGACTTGTCTGAGTAGAATGTAGCAATTCGAAAGATGATCATTGAATATGACCGGGACGGGAAATAATTTCAAGCTAGTCTAACTAGTGATGTAAGCGTGTCTCGCGAAGGTCATGTTCTTTAAAAGTCGATCAATTCAAAAATGCGAACTCTACCCAACATGTGCAATTTATTTAAATAATACATGAGCACATGTGAAGGGGGAGTATTTCAGAAAATGCAAAACTCTCGAAGTGTTAACTAAATGTGTTTGTTCATAAACACTTTGAGAAATTTTTCATAAAAAGGTTTTATGGCAAATCTAGGATAGTCAAGAAGTTATAAGGTGGCTAAGGTTAGGAAAACCGTCCTATTATCCGCCAGAGCCGGAGGGATCTACCCAAGGACAATTCCAATAGATTAGAATTAGAAGTCCTTAGGCAAGATTGAAAAACCGTCCTATGATTAGGGTTTGGTACTCTTGTGTTGAATGCGTTTGGAGTGATGTAAGGTGACTAAGGTTAGGAAAAACCGTCCTATGATTAGGGTTTGGTACTCTTGTGTTGACTACATTTGGAGAGATGGAATATTAGATGGGGGCGGATAAGTTTGGTATGAGTGTGTGATTAGGGTTAAACTTAGCTTTAAATACCCATATAATTAGGGTAAAGGGTATATTAAATCGGATTATGAATTGAATGTTGGACCCGGGTTATACGTCATTTGCATTGGGCTGATATAGTGGACTGGATCAGTTTATAATCTTGGGCCCAAATTTTTGAATCACACACGATTTCATTACTCTTGGAGCTATAATGAATAACACTTTGAGCTGAAGTTTAATTATTCACATGTATTTTTTAAAAATACAAAGTGTTATTTTTTATTTATTTATTTATCTATCTTTTTTTGGTATAATCATTGGCATGAAGAGTGGTAATTTGGTTATTACAAATTTTCATGGGATTACATTTTTTACAAGATCGGGATAAAACCATTATCATAGTTCACTTAAACCGACAAAAGGCTAGTTTTTGGGCACATAACCGCAAGATGTGACTACGGCGATAATTCATTATTATTTATTTGAGGTTGAATTGGGATATCACGGATGTGTGTACTTAGTATCTTGAAGATATCGGGGTTGGTTGGATGCATGATTCTTTGAGATCCTTATTCGAGCTTTTAACCGTTAGAATGATTAAGACTTGAGTGATCTAGTTCTACCTGATGTAAGGAGTTACATTGTTGTGCTCACAGTATATAGCTATCACTTTAAAGGATTTACGTTGTAGTGCTCAAGTGTCACAAAAAGTTGTGGATAATTCGAGAGAAATTCATATACAATTAAGGAAGGATGGATGGGTATATGATTATACCTTTATTCAAATTCTCAGTATTGGTTCTTAGTCAGACAATAGTGCAAGTATAAGTCACAAGTTCGGGTTATTTTACTTCAGTCTCAAGTTCGTAATACTGGGTTTTCTCCATCAGTAGTCACTACAAAAAGCCGTCAGAATGATAATGGGGTCGGTAAAGAGATAGCAGACAAGAGTATTAAAGAGTAGAGACTTTATCAGTAGTTGATTTCTCATGGGCTATTTATGGTACTTCACATATCTTTGACTATTTATGGTACTTCACATATTTATGGTACTTTACGGTGCCTCCGTTTCCATCGTAACCATAGTGTATATGCTTCTGATGCCGCGAAGACATCGTGGGGGAAGAAAGTATAAATGTACTTTGACTTTTCTTGCATTTTTTGCAAAAACACTCTTCTTTCAGATGGATCTGCATTCAGGGGGAAGAAATGTGCACATCGGGGACGCATAACAGACTCAGGTAATCGAGCTTACAATTTTAGTACTATCGGAGAGACGTCCGCAGAGATGATCAGTGGTTCAGTTTTGTGATTTTGGTGTAATTTTTTCAACTTTCGCAGGTTGTGATGTGCGAAGTGGCCTACTTATGTAAGAAGATCTTGCTGATTTCTTGCATGTTACCTGATGGATCGTGTTTTGGTAATTATATTGTGAATCGGGAGGTCGTGGATGATGATAATACATCATCTCCATGGTTAGATGTTAGAGAGAGAGAGTTTTAGAGATATAAAGAGGAACCTGGTTGTTTTATTGATAATGATAAAAGTGAGAAAAAAACTCAAACAAGGCTCACCCTCCTAGTGAAGTCTAGGAGGGTATATAAAGGGCATGAAACACACTACTTTACAATATTGATGGTTTTAGTACCTGTGTTTGTGCCTAACAAGATAACTATTGTAATCCCGAATATGTTGTCACATTTTCGTGTTAGAAGCATTCCTAACAATCTTCCCCCAATATGGCAACATATGGGATTACTTACATCATTTCCTACAAGTACAAATACAAATAAAGAAAGGTCTTCATAAGCTCTTTAAGTGCTGAGGATGTCTACAGTTGACGCTCTTTGTCTTTATCTTGTACCTCGGCTTGAGAACTTTTCTTCACTTGTAGTCAAATGATGTAATGTACATGAACTAGATTAACTTCCCCCCAATTCATGCTGCATGTCTTTAACGACTTCTTCATATACTTCTTTTTGGCGAAGTTTTTGAATCAGCATCCCCCCAAACTGACAGCCGTCTTCAGCAGATTCGAAACATTGATGTAGTTAACATGTCTTCTAACTTTTGAAGTTTTTAAGTACGCAACGGAATTTGTATGTGACATCGTAAACCACACCAAGCAAATCTGACTAGTACACAGTAACGATTATGCTCAATGCGGAAACTCCGTTCGGGTAACATGCAAGAAATCAGCAAGATCTTCTCACATAATTAGGCTACTTCACACTTCACAAGCTGTGAAAGTTGAAACGATTACACCAAAATCACAAAACTGAACCACTGATCATCTCTGCGAACGTCTCTCCGGTAGTAATAAAATTGTAAGCTCGATCACATGAGTCTGTTATGTGTCCCCGATGTGCACATTTCTTCCCCCTAAATGCAGATACATCTGGAAAAAGAGTATTTTCGCAAAAAATGCAAGAAAATTCAAAGTACATCTACTCTCTCTTCCCTCACGATGTCTTCGCGGAATCAGAAGCATACACACTATGGTTACGATGGAAACGGAGGCAGCGTAAACCCTGTATGTCCAATTAGTCAAAGATGTGTGAAGTACCATAAATATCCCGTGAGAATCAACTGCTTGATAAAACTCTACTCTGTAATACTCTTCTCTGCTAACTCTTTACCGACCCCATTATCATTCTGACGGCTTTTTATAGTGACTACTGATGGAGAAAACCCAATATTACGAACTTGAGACTGAAGTAAAATAACCCAAACTTGTGACTTAAACTTGCACTATTGTCTAACTAAGAACCAATATTGAGAATTTCAATAAAGGTAGAATCATATACCTATACAACCATCCTTAATTGTATATGAACTTCTCTCGAATTATCCACATCTTTTGGTGACACTTGAGCACTACAACGTAACTCCTTTAAAGTGATAGCAATACACTGTAAGCACAACAACGTAACTCCTTACATCAGGTATAACTAGATAACTCAAGTCTTAATGATTCTAACGGTTAAAAGCTCGAACAAGAATCTCGAAGAATCATGCATCCAACCAACCCCGATATCTTCAATATACTAAGTACACGCACCTGTGAAATTCCACTTCAACATAAAATAAATAATAAAGAATATAACCCCGTAGTCACATCTTGCGGTTATATGTCCAAAAACTATCCTTTTGACGGTTTAACTGAACTATGATAATGGTTTTATCCCGATCTTGTCAAAAATGTATCCCCGTGAAAAATTTGTTAGACAAAAAATACCACTCTTTTTGCCCACTATTATACCAAAAAATTAACACAATTAACACAATGTATTACAATACATTTGATAATAAATTTTTCAGCCCAATGTGTTAATAATTTCGGATACAATAATCAATAGCCCACTTCAAATGTTGTGATATAACATTGAGCCCAGTCCATGATACACCGATCCAATAAACTAACCGGTTATAACCACACATACCCTAATTATACTCATATAATCAAAACCCCTAGTCACACATCATGTTATTATCCGCCCACCACTCCATTTCTTTCATTTCACCTAACTCAAATAAAAAAAAATCTCATCTGAGAAATAAATTACCACTCCGTTTTCAATCCCAACTAAGTGACCAATTGTGGAACAGTTAACAAATATTTTTTCAATTCATATTTGTTAACTTCTTCAATCTCATCTGACAAATAATAACTTACCCTCTACTTCACTAAGTAGCTTCAAGATCTAGCAATTGGTCTCGGGTAGGTCTTAATTACCTGTGATTTTTGTGTCCTTGTGATCTCTTAAACGAACCAAGAAAAAATTATAACATGGTTGTTATAACCCTTTTCTTCACGTGTTCGGATATTAAATAAAGCTAAGAGCTTCAAAATAGATCGATGATGATTTATTTTTCGTGGTTATTAAATGTTGAGGGCTGATAATAATTATTGATACACGAAAAAATGTGACTGAGATCATTTTAAATATTTTCTTGTTATGTTTGAGTCGAAGCTATAGATCTCGTGTTGATTGATTGTGAGTTGAGGAGTGATATGAGAGGGTCCATGGTTGTGTTAAGATTAGGATTTGTTTAGGCAGTGTAGTTATGGTCATGGTCTATTTCATCTTCATCTTTATTCTTTTTGTTTTAATTTTTGTAAGTTTGACAGTTGACTGTCAATTGCGAAAGGTTTGACCATTGACCATGGCTCTTGATACCAATTGTTGGATCGTGTTTTGGATGATATATTATGAATCAGGAGGTCGGGGATGATGGAAATACATCATCTCCATGGTAAGAGTTAGAGAGAGAAAGTGTAGAGTGAGAGAGAGGAACCTTGGATATTTTATTGATAGTAATAAAAGGTGAAAATTACACAAACAAGGTTCACCCTCCTAGTGAAGTCTAGGAGGGTATAAATAGGCAAACATACACATGACTTTACAATATTGACGCTTCTAGTCCTTGTGTTTGTGCCTAACTAAATAACTATTGTAATCCCAAATATGTTGTCACAGTTTAGTGTTAGACGCATTCCCAACAATCTTCCCCCAATGTGGCAACATATGGGATTACTTACATCATTTCCTGCAACTACAAATTCAAATAAAGAAAGGACTTCATAAGCTCTTCAAGTGCTGAGGATGACTACAGTTGACGCTCTTTGTCTTCATCTTGTAACTCGGCTTGAGAACTTTTCTTCACTTGTAGGTAAACAATGTAATATGCATGAACTAGATTAACTTCCCCCTAATTCATGCTGCATGTCTTTAACGGCTTCTTTATATACTTCTTTTTGGTGAAGTTTCTGAATAAACTTCCCCCCCTGTTAGGAATGCTTCTAACACGAAAATGTGACAATATATTCAGGATTACAATAGTTATCTTGTTAGGAACAAACATAAGTACTAAAACCGTCAATATTGTAAAGTAGTGTGTTTGATGCCCTTTATATACCCTCCTAGACTTCACTAGGAGGGAGAGCCTTGTTTGAGTTTTTTTTCACTTTTATCATTAACAATATCCTCTTTATCTCTCTAAAGTTCTCTCTCTCTAACATCTAACCATGGAGATGATGTATTATCATCATCCCCGGCCTCCCGATTCACAATATAATCACCAAAACACAATCCATCATTACCCCCGAACGGAGTATCCGCATTGAGCATAATTGTTACTGAGTACTAGTCAGATTTCCTTGGTCTGGTTTACGATGTCATCTACAAATTCCGCTGCGTACTTTCAACCTTCAAAAGTTAGAAGACATGTTAACTACATCAAAGTTTCGAATCTGCTGAAAACGGTTGTCATTTTGGGGGGGGGGAGCTGATTTAGAAACTTCAACAAAAAGAAGTACATGAACAAGCCGTTAAAGACATGCAGCATGAATTGGGGAGAAGTTAATCCAGTTCATGTATATTACATCATTTGACTACAAATGAAGAAAAGTTCTCAAGCCGAGGTACAAGATGAAAACAAAAAGCATCAACTGTAGTCATCCTCAGCACTTGAAGAGCTTATTTAGACCTTTCTTTATTTGTATTTGTACTTATAGGAAATGGTGTAAGTAATCCCATATGTTTCCACATTGGGGGAAGATTGTTGGGAATGCTTCTAACACGAAAATGTGAAAACATATTCGGGATTACATTAGAGATTATGTATGGCACAAACACAAGGACTAGAAGTGTCAATTATTTAAAGTCTTATGTTTGTTGTCCTATTTATACCCTCCTAGACTTCACTAGGAGGGTGAGCCTTGTTTTTGTTTGTAACTTTTCACTTTCAATAATAAATCCTGGTTTCCACTCTCTCACTCTACACTTTCTCTCTCTAACTCTTACCATGGAGATGATGTATTGTCATCATCCCCGACCTACCGATTCACAATATTATCACCAAAACTCGATCCATCAAGGAGGGTAAGAAAAATGATCTTGGTAACTCTTGTTGATAAGAATGTGTGTGTGTAGAACTATGTGGTGTGTTTAGGATATAAATACAAAACTTCATATGTCATCGTCCACTAAATCATATCTTAGTATATATTAATCATTGTCCCTTTATGTGTGTTGGCTGTAAACGACAAGAGGGGAAGGGGGATTTAATGGATTTTTGATCCTCGTTGGTGTATCGTGTGTCGGTTTAAGCTTAAATGTTACCGTAAAGTCCCGGTTTGGCGTTTTTGGACACGTATACGCAAAATAAAGTTTTTATTGACGTTTCTGTCAGAATAATAATAAAAGATTATTATTTACTCAAAAATGTGTTTATTTGACTGCTACCATATATAATGTGTTGTCGGTACACGTGTGGGATTGCTTTTCACTAAATACGAGAAATCTCTCAGTAATATACGAAACTTGTCAGTAACTTTCGGTAATGGAATAATTTATGCTTACTGACAAAAATAAACTTTTTCAGAAGTGACTTTAAGCTACAGTATGAGGGACAGCTAAAAAAATGCTCAAAAATACTTAGAAACATGCAATCGCGCATAAAAATAAAAAATAATCATTTATTATTAACTTGAAATGTTAAAATTAACATTTGTCACAGTCTCGCCAGTTAATAGGGAAATCCGTCCCGGATTTCAATTTTCGTTAGTCGATGAGTTCGAAAAGAGATGAGGATATTTTCGCTTGATTTCATCCTCTCGCTCCCATGTGTACTCGGAACCTCTGCGAGAGTTCCAGCGGACCTTCACAATTGGGATACGACTCTGCTTTAGCCGTTTAACTTCCCGGTCCATGATTTCAATCGGCTCCTCGATGAAATTCAGTTTCTCGTCAAGCTGAATCTCATCCAATGGAATGGCAGCATTATCTTCGGATAAGAACTTTTTCAAGTTGCTGACATGAAAAACGTCATGCACAAAGCTGAGCTCGGACGGCAGTTCGAGTCGGTAGGCTACCGGCCCGATTCTGGCAAGAATTTCGAAAGGTCTAATGTAGCGAGGGTTCAGCTTCCCACGCTTAACAAATCTTATCACGCCTTTCCATGGCGAGACCTTTAACATCACTTTGTCACCCACTTGAAACTCATGGGGTTTTCATCTCTTGTCGGCATAGCTCTTTTGACAGTCATCATGCACTTGCATTCGGCTCTTGATCTGCATAATCTTATCCGTAGTCTCGTGGACTAGGTATGGTCCAGTAAGTTGACTTTCTCCGACTTCAGCCCAACATATTGGTGATCTGCACTTACGACCATAAAGCGCCTCATACGGTGCAGCCTTAATGCTAGTGTGGTAGCTGTTGTTGTAAGAAAATGCGGTTAAAGGCAAATGCCTATCCCAGCCATTCCCGAAGTTAATCACACAGGGTCTCAGCATGTCCTCTAACGTCTGAATGGTCCTTTCACTCTGACCATCAGTCTGAGGATGATAAGTTGTACACATGTCAAGGTCGGTTCCCAATGCGTCTGGCTGGTGGGAGTCCAGGTAGGTCTTCTGGAAAAACTTCCAAACGTTTCTCTCCAGGATCCTTTTCCTTCTTCTCAGTAACATGAGCTAGAAAGAGGTGGCATCCTTTCTCAATGCACTTCTGCACCTTCGTACACGAGATGATGCTTAGCCTTGACGAATGTGCACGATCACTCCGATATCCTTCAATTATCATAAAATTGTTCCCGTAGGGTACCCTGACGATCTTTTCATCACAAATGATGACAGCATGATATTCGATAGCCAATCCATCCCTATGATGACGTCAAAAATACCCAACGCTAGTGGCATGAGATCGATGTTGAATGGGTGGTTTAATAAATTTAGAGTGCAACTCCTTATAATGGGATCTACTCTTTCTAAGTTTCCGTTAACTAATTCTACGTCGAAGACATTGTCTAAGGTGGTTGGAGCAATATCAATTAAAGAACTAAAAGCAGTACACATAAAACTTCTATCTGCTCCCGTATCGAATAAAACTGAAGCATAACGATTATATACGAGAAACGTACCCGTCACCACGTTTAGGTCGTCCTGGGCTTCCCTTCTGCCCACAGCATAAACTCTTCAATGGGCTCCTCCTCCGTTGCATTGATTCCCATTGTTGACTACTACTCCTTGGTTACCATGACCACCACCATTTCCCTGATTTCTGGGTTTGTTGCATTCATTTCGGTAATGATCCGTTTCACCGCACCCAAAGCAAGTGACTTCTGGCCTACGGTTGTTGGGTGGTGCTGCTTGAGCGGTGGCTAGGGGCCTTGACCAACAACGCTTTGCCAAACGTCCCACTCTATGGCAGTTGTGACATTTTACCGTGCACTGTCCCTTGTGGTGTAGCTTACAGCGGTTACAAAGAGGTGCATTCCTGTCATACCCCCTCTTATCACCTGAACCAGCTGCATAAGCCTTAGCTACTTCTTGCCTTTTGTTCTGAGAGTTGCTGTTACTACCCTTCGAGTGATCTTCCCACTTTCTCTAGTTGTCAGCACTCTTTTCTAGGACATCCTCCAGTTCCTGGTCCATCAACTTGTTTGCTATTTCCATGGTTGTAAGCAGCCATGTTGTTATTCTACACCTTCAAATTCCAAAATTATATCTCCAACTTCTTGACCTCATTTCGTGGGCAATATTTCCTAAGCACTAACTCCTTAAAGTCATCCCACGACATAGCATAAGCAACATCCATGTTGGCAGATTTCATGTAGTTGTCCAGGTCAAAGCGGCATCCATGAAAGTGAAAGATGCGTACTTGACCTTGTCGTCATCGTTACAACCACTGATGCGAAACACGGTTTCCAGCTTTTCAATCCACCTAGTCAGGCCAACGGCTCCCTCTATTCCTACGAAACCTCCAACCATGATCTTTCGGAATTTGGATTAAGTGCAACCACGGCTGTTGGTCACTGGCCTTGACGTTCTGGTGTTGGTAGTTTAATTGTTTAAGGCTGCAAGAGCGGCGACCACACGATCATTAACGAGCTGATCTAGAGTTGCTTGATTCACCACAAGTGGATTTGCCGCGGCCCTGGTTGGGGCGGTGTTCTCAGCAACTCGGCCCTGTGCGGCTCTTGCCGGGGCGGCATTCACAGCAGTCCTTCCTCGCACTGCCTTTGCTAGGGTAGGTGTGTTAGCAGTTTATCTTCGTGTGACTCTGGTTAACTTTCGTTTAGGTGTCATTTATCTGCATCACAAGAAGTTGACGATAAATGAGATCTTGATTATAGAAGGAAGGTGTCATATGAATATATGGATATCGCAAACAGAATGTAAGAATAAAGTCAACAACAAAAGAATGAAAAATCAAATAGAAACCATGCTTGTTATATATATATATATATATATATATATATATATATATATATATATATATATATATCGAACGAATAGAGGTTTATAAAATTACAAACAAGGCTAAAAGTTAGTGATGGAATACTAAGTGATAACTAATTAGTCTAATGGAATACATCGTCAACTAAAACTACTCTAGGCTCGGTCACTATCAAGGAATAACTGCTCGAATGATGTAGTTATCCCTACAATAGTAGTCTCCAACTGATCAACACGGTCTCTCAACTCCTGGTTCTCTCTCATAACAGCACCAATCGTATACTCTCCAGTCATGATCCTCTGCCACTGAGCATGATCAGTACCTCTAGCTCTCCTCAACATCCCTTGAATCCTGGTCTGGCCTCTGCCCAAACCAATAGCTCTAAAATCAAAGTTCTTGAGCTCACTACCATGTATCCAATCTAATGCATCCAATCTGGCTCTCAGTCCGATCATCACACTTCTGTCAGAATACATCTCCTCAAACAACACACAAGCAGCCTTGTCAACTATCCCAATCCTCCTCTCAACACTCTAAATACGGTCAGACTGCTCTAACCTCTCGATCTGGTCTGAGTGTACATCAAGTAAACTGGCCTGGTTCGCTAGCTGAATCCATGCCTGCTCCATGACAGTGGGTTCCTCGAGCTCTGCTGGTGAAACTGGTAGAAGCGGAGAAACCACTGGTGATGGAAGCGAAGAAGGTATCGAAGATGGAGGTGGCACAAACGAAGGAGATGATGGAGTGTACTCCGGACTAGCTGCACGTACACCCGTGCTAGTATCACAAGCAATATCAATCCGCTGGCTATCACTCATATCTTGTATCTAGGCATCCATATAACTCTGCCCTACCTCAAATATCCCATGCACATCCTCCATGATTCCCTTACCATCCCGTGGCATCGTCACCTGATCCAAATCCATCGGTGCCTCCCTATCCCTGTCATCAATCGCACAAATAGGGGGGGTGCTCAATGGGTGTGGTCATTGCTGGTGTAGGCTCTACCTAAACCTGCTCTTCATCCTCCACTAGATCCTCATCCTCATTTGAATAAGACTCAATAGATCTCTGTAGTCACTGACTGGAAGGGAAATGGTCTGAAGATGACATGGGTTATTGAGATTGTGATTAAGTAGAGGTACTCGAGTAACCATAACGGGTCCTCCTGAGTGGTGAAGATAGTACATATGATAGTTGGATGCGACGTCCACATAATCTCCTATAGGAAGCCCGACGTCTGATGGGTGGGGTAGCCTTAGCATGTTGGGTGAGAGTGTAAAGCTGGGCTGGAGATGAGCAGTGAGATGTAGTGTAGCGGGGTAACTATGGTGAGGTAGATACTGGAGTGGTGTGTGTATGCTGAGCTTGAATGTGTGGCTGAATAGTGGATCTGAAAACTTCCATCAACGGGGCATCCGAAAATGGAACTGGTCGTCGCAACAGGGAAGTGTCTCAAGTAGCAAGTACCTCATCATGTGCATCGGAAGGGAGAGACATAGTCCGTGACAAATATGGTGTGGCATGTGTAAGTATATATAGAAAATACTTATATCATATATGTTAAGAAAAATACTCAAATAGCATAGTATAACACTTAATCATATAAGGCAAATAATTATCAAATCATAGCAGCTAGGCAGACAGGCATCTGTCGGTCATAAGGAATTTTTTTCATAAACCGGTTATAGTTTAGGGTTTTTATAAACCTAGTTCTCTATAACCTAGGCTCTGAATACCAATCTTTTACACCCCCAAAATCAAGATTTTCGGAAGCATACACATTTGGGTGCTACAAAATCGATAATCACAACACAAAGATATAGAGAACGGATTAAAAATCCGTTTTAAAATGTATTACATTTTCAAAGTTAAATTGTCAAACATCACATTCAATTCAAATAAAATGAAGCCCGGTAAATAAAGCGGTCCCAAAATCAGAGTTTAATGCATAAATAAAAACATTTCCAACAAATTTTATGACCATTGCCATGCCCTGCCTTCAATAAACGCATTCTCAATTACCTGAGAAAAACATGCTAAAAGTCAGCTAACGCTGGTAAATTCATAGGTTTAAAGTAAATAGCACATATGGACCATAGCAATATTCAACAAACAATTCAGCAAACACACACTATCTTGCTAAGCAAACACTAAGCTCATCCAACCGAACTAGACAAACAATATGCCTAACTGGCATAGCAAATAAAGGGTGCCCGCGAGTGTTAATCCCCAGACACTCGGCAAATTATGATATGGTATATGTTTCCATTGACTATGCTGAGCCAACCGATTGGGGGAGTCACCCCCAATAGATCTATTTATATCACACGCGTTTCCCAGCAAGAATTGAAGGTTGATGATAGTGGGTGCAATGGGATTTATCTAACTTAGGTTTCCACATACAAGTATGTATAAAACAAAGTTCATTTTAGTCCATGAAAACAGTTTTGCATGTTTCTCACCCCAAGGTTTATAAAAAGCAATACGTATAAAAATGGGGCTATAAACTAACCTTAAAACAATAGCAATCTGCTAATCAACAACAACACAGTGCAACCGCTCCGACACCCGGCCTAGGTCAATTTGGTAAGTCTTAGCGAAATATTCATATTTTAAATGTCTTAACTCAATTGAAAAGTTTACGTGTGACCAGTGCTCTTGTATTTCATTCTTTCTGCGTGGTAAGGTACATTTCAAAATGGTTTATCGTATATGACTCTTTGGTGATGGCTCATGGTGAAAGCGTACTGTGAATTTACGTACGACGGAACTTCCGTGCATTGTGCTTGTCGCAAAACTGGTAAGTAATATACACATTATCGTATATATATATATATATATATATATATATATATATATATATATATATATATATATATATATATATATATATATATATATATATATATATATATTTAATAATTAAATATTCAATTAATTAAGACTTATAATTAATTAAATAAGTATTGAATAATTAATATGATAATTGTGTTAGTAGGGTATTATTATATTATAAATTATTATAACTATTTATAATATAATAATATTTATAAAGAAACTTTTAAGTATTTAATTTTCGAGAAATTAAATAAGTGCAAGTGTATAAATATCTAAAAATATATTTATAAGTCTTGTAAGACCATAAAATATTAATTTAGGGGAATTAGTATTTTTAATAATAAAAATAACCCGTTTCATCCTTTAGTCGGTTTTCGTCCGAAAATATTCTAAGTGTCTAAGTTTTAGAGAAATCGGGCATGACCCATTTGTTTATTCAAGCTTTCCCATTTTTCTCAAGTGTTGCAAATTTCCTCAAATAATCCATTTTTGTTAACTATATTTGCAAAAATAGTCCAAAGTGTACATTTATTGTTATAACTATATTTATCGTTACAATTACTTCATAATTATAGTTTTCGATACGAAAATCGACGTTTAGTCAAAATACTTTCAAAAGTCAACAAAAAGTCAACATTCATAATTTTGGGCTGAAAATCCTCTTAATTGTTTTATTGGGCTTAAAATGCCAAAACGAGCCCGAAATGGTTTTTATCGATATATAACATTTTATTTTACAAAAATAATTATAGCGAGTCTAAAAATGTTCCAAAATTCATTTTTGTCACTCGGGATGTTTATTGGGCCGAATAGGCCACATTGAGTCCAATAATCCATTTTTAGTCCGATAACTAATTAATCCTTTTTAGTTACATTATATTTTACGTTAAATATCAAGTAAGCTAATAAGCACTTCCAATAAGCATTTTGGTCAAAAACGGCCAATGTAGGCCGAATACATGATGGGCTCGACCCATTTGTGTCAAGATAAAATTTAGTCCAATTCACTTAGTTTAAAATCAATAAACTAGTGCTTATTACAATAAGCTAAATGAAATAAGCTAATAAGCATAATTTTCACTATTTCACCACTAGAGCCAAAATTTTATTTTTTCAAAACCCCAATAATTATTTATTTTTAACCATAGCCGATTCATATATATACTCTTAAAAGTGTATGTTTCGTCTTAAATACGCGTAATTAACACTAATGTCTTTCGTATCGTCAAACCAGTACCACAAGCAACAAGATTTACCACACAAGCACATAATTTGTATAAAAAGTGAAGAAAAGTTGAGCACACAACATTTAAACATCAAACCCTAACTTTTTCATTTTAGTAAATTATACACATTTAACACTTGTTAAAATTTTTAAACATCAAAACACATGATATGAACAAGATTTGAACAAATTCTGAAAATCCTTACAATGATTTGAAGAATGTCGAGAGGTTCAAGGGTCCAAGAACACACCAAATTGCACCAAATTTACCCAAGACACGTTCCAAATAACCCGAAACACTTGAAAATACCCCCGAATACTTATAATTTCAACAAATTTTTATAGATCTTGAATTATGGTTCTTGGCCGTGAGTTTTAAGCTAGGAGGGTAAGAAAAATGATCTTGGTAACTCTTGTTGATAAGAACGTGTGTGTGTAGAACTATGTGGTGTGTTCAAGGTATAAATACAAAACTTGATATGTCATCTTCCACTAAATCAAATCTTAGTATATATTAATCCTTGTCCCTTTGTGTGTGTTGGCTATAAACAACAAGGGGGGAGGGGGATTTAATGGGTTTTTGATCCTTGTTGGTGTATCGTGTGTCGGTTTAAGCTTAAATGTTACCGTAAAGTCCCGGATTGACCTTTTTGTACACGTGCACGCAAAATAAAGTTTTTTTTGACGTTTCCGTTAGAATAATAAAAAAATATTATTATTTGCTCAAAAATGCGTTTATTTGACTGCTACCATATATATTGTGCTGTCGGTACGCTTGTGGGGTTGCTTTTCAGTAAATACGAGAAAGCTCTCAGTAAATTACGAAACTTGTCAGTAAATATCAGTAATAGTATAATTTACGTTTACTGACAAAAATAAACTTTTTCAGCAGTGACTGTAAGCTACAGTATGCCGGACAGCTCCCAAAATTGCTCAAAAATACTCAGAAACATGCAATCGCGCATAGATGATAGGCTTAAAAATAATAAGTAACAATTTATTATTCATTCGAAATGTGAAAATTACCATTTTTCACAGTCCCTGTCTGGGACGGTACCATGGTACCACTAAATTTAGTGGTACCGTCGGGTATTTAGCGGTACCGTTCGTACGTAACTGCTAGTTTTTTCTTTTTCTATAAATAGTGGACCATTTTACACTTCCAACTTGATTTTTCCAGTTAGTTTTCTCTGGTCTAATCACTTCTTATTTAGAGAGTCTTAGTTTGTTTAAGAGTGATCCTTTCATCCAACCAAGAGATCACCTTTATTCCTCTACCAGTGATAAGAACACATAGTATCTGTAAAACCCTAAAATCTAAAACATGTAAAAAGACCAAAATGCCCCTACAACTTTGAAATTTAATTAAAGCTTATATAACTAACAATTAAATTACAAAACCTATGAAATTAAACCATATGTGACATGAGTAAATTATGAGGCTGTAAATACTGTACAAGGCACCAAAAATATTATAACACATTACAAATGTCCTTTGGACCAAAAAATTAATAAGTATGCATTTATATTTATTTGTTTAAACTATTTAAATATGGATAATAACAAAATAAATAAGGAAAATTATACAAAATTTATGGTGATTGATTTGTTCCAGCTTTGGCCAATTTCCTTGCTCCTCCCCCCTCCTAAAACTCAGCCATATCTTTTATATATTTAACCTTATCATTTTTCTCCTTCCAAACCTAGCCGAAATACCTAAAAACACAAGAAATAATCATCAAAAATCCATACGATTTTCTGGAGTTGTGAGACTATTTTTACTATGATCTTTAACATCCCAAGGAGCCTAGAAAAATAGCCATTCGAATTATAGTGGCCGGATTTGATAGGTGTCGAATTTTCTTGTTCTATTCCACACGTAAGGTAAAAATTCCATTTTAATTCGTTCGATCATTGTAAAATTCATTTTACATTTTTCCTGTGTTCCACACATCATGTATGATCTGTGAAAAATGATTACAAGGTTGTTGGATCGTTCGTGTGCTCGTGGTGAATTTTGTGGTGTCGCGTATACATCCGAGGAGAAATAATTTGTTACAGCCATTCGACATGTTCTAAAATTGGTTTGCCATTTTTCCTGAGTTCCTTATGTTATATGAACGTCATATAAAATGCTAGAATCGAACCATGCAAGATCTATGAATTTTACGTGAATTAAATCATTAAAACGTGTAAAAATTCTATAAAATGTTATGCGAATTTTCTGGACATTATGTATATTTTATTTACGATTATTATGATCTAAAGAGTGCTGGAAAAATGTTAATTGGAACTATCATGGCCTAATCTAATTATGGTTGATTTGTTTGTTAATCAGATTAAAAAGAAAACGAAGGAAGAAGTAAATTAAAATTCGTATGTTTAGGGTTTTGAGTATTAGGGTTTGTTCTTGACAATATAAATGATGTTTAATGATGGGGTAATGATGGCATAATGATTTGATAAACTAGGGCTAAGTCTTGGTTGTTAAAAATGTCATACGGTTTGGATTTAAAGGTTAAGGGTGTGTTTTGTAACTTTTAAAACTCATGGGTTATTTTTAGAACATTAATTGGACTGGGTACAATTCATATAAAATATAACTTGAAGGTGTCATGTGTAATTTTTGTATTTAAAAGGATTAAAATGATTTATTTGATAATATGTAATTCGGTTTGGAAATTAAATAAGTAGAGGGGTTAAAAATGTAATTTCTGGAAAGTTAAGGTGTATTCGTGTATTTAAACATGTTAAGGGTGTATTGTGTAATTCTGAGGATTTAATGGACTAATATGTAATTATTAATAATTAAGGATTGGAAATGTAAATTAAAGGTTAAATATGTAAATAAATTAACTTGAGGGACCTATTGTGTAAATTATGGAAACTTGAAGGGACATTCGTATAACTTGTTAAATTAAGTACTAATTATGTAAATTTGATAAACAAAGGGTTTAATGTGTAATTATGGATATTATAAGATTTAAAGTGTAACTAAATAATAAAAGGGTGTAATTTGTAAATTATGAAACCATAAGGACCAAATGTGTAAATCTGATAAAATATATCTTATTTCCATTAAATAATGATTTAATTAAATTATGTTACTCAATATTACTAAAGATGGAAACTTTCTAAATATGGAAACTTACTAAATATGGAAACCTGCTAAAAATAGAAAGTTACTAAAAATGGAAAGCCGACTAAAAATGAGAACTCTGATTTGAATAAGTTATTAATAATAAGCCGATCATTAATTCGTGTAGATTCACCGAAGGAGGAGTGATTCTTATCCGTATGTTATGTTTCGTTGGCGTTTAAGGTACAGATATTCTGCTCTTTTGATAAGGAGCCTTAGGTCTCTTATTTTGATTCGTATTAGGGTTTCCTAAGCCAGATTTGAACCTTTGACATATGAACCTTTGATATGAACCTTGAGATTTGGACTATGATTATGACCATATGAACCTTTGCTTTGATATGAACCTTTGACCTTTGACCCCAGTTTGATACCCGAGCCAAAATTTGTTTCCTAGCCATGAAGGTAACATGGCCGTGTCTGTGATGCACCACTGGCATGACTCGTGTGTGGTTCGAGTGATTAGCCACACCGTCCCCATTTGATATGATATGCGCGCTTTATGATTTGTTATGGCCAATATGATTTGTTTGGGGGGCGTATGGATGCATCCTAGATTTGATTTGTGTGATTTGTGAATTTGATATGATTTGATTTGGTGACTGATGATGGGTGCAATCCACGTCTTTCACAAAATTTGGGAGCTAGCTACACCATTTGAAGAATGAGGACACCCCTCATATTATCTGATTGTCTGAGAGGTCTCCCCTCTATATGATTTGAAGATATTTGGTTACGATATGATATGATATGATTTGTTTGGGCTCGTGGTGGATTACTGTCCTAAACCTTACTCTTTATTTTCTTTTCCTATATCTCATTCATTATGATATGCCTGTTCATTTCCGTTTGCTTTTGTTTCCGTTTATTATATATCTGTTCACTGGGCTTTTTAAGCTCAGCCGCACGTTTTCTTTTCGTGTGCGGCAGGTTTTAGTTGGAAGCTGGGTATGAGTGAAGAGACTTTTGGACTTAGAAGACCTTGATAGTTATTCTGAAGTAGAGGTTTTTAGAAGGATTTGCATTGACAGACGTAGTATTTAGTTTTGTTTCTCAATTGTAACCTTGTAGTTTCAGTATATCATTTGTAACCTTTGGATTTCTATTGTATTATTTAAGTCGTATGTTATGCTTGCCTTTGATATGTCACCATTTACGTGACACTTCTACCCTTGCCGGGTTGGGGTGTTACAGTATCACAAAGATACAAAGTGTTATATTGTTAGTCTAGTGCACTCGTAACACTTTTTATGTACTTGTTGTATCCTAGCATACACCAAGTTGATTTTCTTTTGAGTAGTTTGTGAGAGTAGATCATTGTGATCTTGTTGAGATCTTGAAGATCTCTTATAGCTTGTGGGCTTGTGAGTTGATCAAGTAGATCAAGGGTATATCAGGTAGATAGATTCAAGTGAGAGTAGATCATTGTGATCTTGTTGAGATCTTGGATATCTCTTGTAGTTTGTGGGCTTGTGTGTTGATCAAGTGGATCAAGGGTGGATAGGGTAGATCGAGTCAAGTGTGTTGATTGTGTGAAGTACTAAGGATCGTGTGGATCATGATAGGTTGGTACTAGCTAAGATTAGTACTCGACATTTAGCTTAGTATCAGAAATAAGGATAAGCGACGTTGTATGGTTTTCTCCGCATGAAGGAAGCTTGTTGATTAGTGAAATAACTCTCGAGTTGGGTACTCGGCGAGTGGACTAGGGCGAAGAGTAGGTTTGTGACCGAACCACCATAAATCATCGTGTCCGGTTTGTGCCTTCTTTACTTATCTCTTTACTTTCATTTTAGTCTTTATCGCTTTATATTTATATTTGCATTGCGTTTATGTTTGTGTTGTTTGTTGCTTACATTATGTTGATTATGTTTGTGTCATGGTTTGATTGTGTTTATGTTGTAGTTTACTTTATACCATATCTAGATGTTGTATGATCATTGTTGACACTTTTCATATTTCGTCACACTTGATCAGGTGTTTGACACTAAAAGTTTTTATGTTTTTAAATGGAAACATATTCACCCCCCCCCCCCCCACGGTTTCCACAATTGGTACCAGAGCCACGTCACTCAAATTTTTAAAACAAATGGTTTTCAAAATTGAGTGCGATCCATGTATCAAATTACCTATGAAGGGGGATGTTATATGAAAAGTATTTACTTGCCTAATACTTACAAGTTTTGTTGTTAAGTATACTTTGTCATACTATCTTCAAGGTTTTCTTAAACCAATAAAAGAATAGAGTTTGTAAGTGTTCGGTCATGTCTTTGGAACGAGTCGTAAAGTCATGCGGTTTTGAAAAGAGTGTTTGGGACAAACCTGTTAGGAATTAAGCTATAGCAGTTAGTACGGCTGAAGAAGAAAATTGGTACTGATGATGAAGATTGAAGACAAGAGCAGTTAGTACGGTTATAGTTTGTACTGTTTATTATTTTGTAAACGGTTAAGTAGATAATTATAGAAAAGATATTGTGTATATCTTATACGATTAAGTTGATAGTTATCTTGTAAAGGAATC
This sequence comes from Artemisia tridentata subsp. tridentata, assembly GCA_021014915.2. Classification (NCBI taxonomy): domain Eukaryota; kingdom Viridiplantae; phylum Streptophyta; class Magnoliopsida; order Asterales; family Asteraceae; genus Artemisia; species Artemisia tridentata. Next base: position 206,575,361 of record CP139508.1, read on the forward strand.
CTTAGTCTATAAAAGGATCTCCTAGGTTAGAATAGAATTAGAGAACCGTATCATTAAGATTCAAGGTTGTAAACCCTAGTACTAGTTGAGAGTACTCGTATTATTATCATTAATAATATTGAATCGTTGAAGTATATTAGTGTTCATTGTTCATTGTTACATTCAAATCATACAAAACACAAACACATAAATCTTCTAAGTGCTAGCTAGTAAATTCCACGTGCTAGACTAGACATCATTCAAAGTATCACATCTAACACAAGGAGTGTGTGTAGATCCGGTCAAGTGGTATCAAAGCCAGGTTTCTGATACTTTGGTTTAGAAGATCAAGAAAGTAAGATGGACATGGAGACACCTCAAACCTCAACAAACATTGCTGCTAAGCTCCCAATGCTTAAACCTAATGAGTTCGACATGTGGAGACTTCGTATTGAACAATTTTTCCAAGTGCAAGATTATGCACTTTGGGAGATCATTGAAGAAGGCAACTCTTTTACACCTGTGTTAACAACAACTGTTGTTGAAGGTACATCTGAAACAAAGTTGCAGACAAAGCCAGCCACTAATGAAGAGAAGGCAAAGCACAAGAATGATGTTAAGGAAAGAAGTTTGCTTCGGATGACCATTCCTAATGACCAGTTGCTAAGTTTTAGCAAATTTAAGTGTGCTAAGACTTTATTTGAGGCCATTGTTGCAAGATATGGTGGGAATGAGGCCACCAAGAAGACACAATAGACTCTTCTTAAACAATAGTTTGAGAACTTTTCTGCTACACATAATGAGTCTTTGGATCATATGTTCAATAGGCTTCAAAAGCTGGTGAGTCAACTTGCTGTACTAGGAATTGAGATGCCTCAGGAAGATCTCAACTCAAAATTCCTAAGAAGTCTACCTTCAGACTGGGCCATGCATGTAGTTGTCTGGAAAAACAAGCCAGACATAGACACAATGAGTCTGATGGATCTTTACAGCAACTTCAAGATTGTTGAACATGAAGTGAAGAAGTCTGCTGGATCAAGCTCAAGTTCTGGGAATTTGGCTTTTGTATCAACTTCCAGTACTTCAAGCCAAGAAGAAGAAGTGCAGTTAGCTGGAGCAGTTGGTACTGGTGGGCTGTTGAATGAAGATATCTATTGTGCTTTCTTGACTACTCAGCACAATGGTTCTATGTTGACTCATGGAGATCTTCAAGAGATAGATGAAGATGATATGGAAGAGATGGATATCAAGTGGCAGCTCTCTCTCTTCTTAGCATGAGGGCTAAGAGATTTCTGAAGAAGACTGGGAAGAAGATTGTCATAAACAGCAATGATGTTGCAGGGTATGATAAGTCCAAGATTGAGTGCTTCAATTGCCACAAGAAGGGACACTACTCAAGGGAATGCAGACAACCAAGACAACAAGATGGAAAGAGCAGAAGCTATGGAAACAAGTCAAGGGTTGTGGATGTCACTGATTCAAGCTTAAAAGCCATGGTTGCTATTGATGGCTTAGGGTTTGATTGGAGCTACATTGCTGAGGAGGAAGCAGAAGCATCTACAGAGATTGCTCTCATGGCTCAGACTCTGAGGTACAAGTTTCTAAGTGTTCCAAATCTTGTGAAAATTTAAAAGAATTAGAAACCCTTAAGAGTAGGTATGATGCACAGAGAATAGAGCTAACCCAAACAAGTTTTAATCTAGCAAATCATAAGAGGGCTTTAGCTGTGGTAGAGGAACAACTTACTCACTATAGGAATAATGAGTCTAAGTTCTCTGATGACATGATCATAATTAAAAGGGACTTAATGCTTAGAGAGAATGAAATCAGTGTGCTAAAACATGAGCTAGAATAGGTTAAGAAAGCTAAGGAGAACATTCAGATGAGTGTAGACACACTTGAATACACATCAAAAGGTGTTCAAAAGATAATTGAGTGTCAGATTCTTAACAAAGCTAAGTCAGGCCTAGGGTACAAGTCAGTTCCACCTCCCTATAGAGGAATTCCTACACCCTCATGCATTAACTTAGAACACACAAGACTCCCTGAATTTCAATTCCCTGAGTGTGAGTATGGTCCTCAACCTAAGGAGGACATAGATGACAAACCTGTGTATAAAAGTGCAAGTGATGCCTCACTTTTTGAGGATAAGGTGTCCTCAGCTAAGAACCCGGATGCTCCAACCATAGAGGACTGGACTTCTGATGATGAGGATGATCAGGCTGTGGTTAAGCCTGTTAGTGTTAAGGTGGAGGAACCAAAAGTTCCTAAGATGGTTAAAACTGAGACTGTTAGGCCTAGATCAAATGCTAAACCTTTTAGACCAACAGTTAGGTATGCAGAAATGTATAGAACCACAAACAAGCCAAGAGGTAACCAAAGGAATTGGAATGACCTCAAATCTCATCAACTAGGTGATGATTTTGTCTGCTATAGGAAAGCTTGTTACTCATGTGGTAGCTTTGACCATCTTGCAGCCTTTTGTGATAAGTGGGTAAGAGGGTATACAAACAATAGGATGAACCTAGAAAGACCTCAACCTCTTCATAGGAATGATAAGATGATACCCAGATCAGTTCTTTTGAAGTCTGGCCTAAGATCTCTCCAAACTGGTAGACCAGCAAATCAGACTGTCAGACCAATTAGACCAATTCACCAAAGGCCAACAGTTCAAAATGCAATAACAGTTTCTAAACCAACATACAAAACTGGTAAAAGAACTTTTTATCAGAAAGCAGTTGTGAAAAATCAAGTTTGGAAACCCAAGGTAACAACTACAAAGCCAGCAGTTCCAACTGCTAGCAGAGTATTTGGTACTGGTGTTAATAGAAACACTGCTAAGGGAAATATGGGTAATGGAGTAAGTGCATCAGCATGTTGTGTATGGAGACCTATCCAATCCAATAGTGCTAAACATGTTTTGAAAAGAATGAATTATATTGATGCAAGAGGGAAACCTAAGTCTGTTATGGCATGGGTTCCACAAGGAAATTAATTTTCCTTTTTGATTGCATTGTTAGTCATATACTTATATGTTTTGAGACAAGTTCTTTGTGGCTTGTTTCTTTGTTTTTGGACTAACTTTTGCAGGTTATTGGATGAGATGCACCTAGGAAATCTAGATGTTTTGGGCTAAATGGTAATTTGAAGCTATGTGTGTGAACTGTGCACACAACAAATGGTAATTGGTTCACCATGTCTAACCCACATAAGAACCAACTAGTCCAGAGCAAACGGTATCTGGTAAAGACTTCTCAAATCCGTTGATGGTTGAAAATTTACCAAAAATTGTATGGTTATCAACTCACCATATCTGACTGTGAAGAGTTGGCTAGTCCAAAGCAAACGGCTATTGGTAAAGACATATCAAATCCGTTGATAGTTGATAGTTTGCTAAAAACTATGTTTGAGCCATGGTATTTTAAATGTTTTTCAAATAAATTCATACGGCTCAACAAAATTTTTCCAGCAGTTGGTACTGCTTGTGTGAAAAGTTGGTACGGCTCAACTAGCCGTTGTAAAAATCTGTCAGTAATAAATTTTTATAGCCGTTGGGGTAAAACCGTTATTCTAAGCATACTTATAGGGATTATTCTAGAGATAATTATCTTTTTACCATAAACTGATTTATTCTCTTTCCCAAGATAACTTATCTCATACGCAAAATTCTCAAAACCCTAACAGTATCTATATAAACCCAATTGGCTACATAAAATTTCAATTCCACTCAAAACGATCATATTATTGCTAAAATCATTCACTTCTCAACATCGAAACATATGGCTGATTTGGAATTTGTTAAGCGTCACAACCAAGTTGCGTTTTTGGAGAAAACAGAGGAGGGAGATGGACCAAAATTCTTTGAGATTGTGGATTTCCTCAACCAATCTCACATAAGGTATGCTTTAACCATCTCTCCTACTCTATATGTCTCGCACATCACACAGTTCTGGCATAATTCATGTGTCTTGACTAGTGAAAATGGAGACGTAGAAGAAATTCGGTCAGTAGTAGATGGTGTAAATTTTGTTGTTACCGAGTCTATAATTAGGAGACATCTTAAGTTAAAAGACTCAACTGGTATTAACACTATGCACAATACTGATATATGGGAAGAAATTGAAAAAAATGGGGTATGATACATCTGAACATAAATTGACTTTTCAAAAAGGATGTTTCTCACCTCAATGGAGATTTTTGATACATACCTTTCTACACTGTTTGAGTCCTAAAAAGACTGCTTGGGAGTAGTTCAGTAGCAATATTGCTATTGCTCTCATTTGTTTGTCTACAAACAGAGTTTTCAACTGTTCAAAATACATTTTTGAGGGTATGGCATCAAATGTCAATAGCAAAACAAAGTTTCTAATGTATCCACGTTTTGTTCAAACTCTTTTGAATAAAAAGAAAAATTTGCTTACAACTCCAAAACAAATCTTTCCTACACCTAGCCTTCAATCAACAGTGTTTCAAAACATGGCTATGGCTAGTAGACTCTTTCAAGGGGAACCAGTTCCATTATTTACTCAAATGCTTCAAACTGAGTTGGGTGAAGGGTCAGCAGTTCCAACTGATTCCCATCACACACCCACTCAAGTACCTGAAACAACTCAACCACCACCAGAAGTCACAACTTATAGGAGAAGGTCCACACCTAGTCATACTAGAGTGGCTACCGGATCCTTGCCCCATGATTCACCTCTCCTAGCAGGTCACACAGCTAGAAGTGATGAGGGTAGTTCTAACCAAAATGAGTTGATGGCTATGTGTACCAAGTTAGCTGCCCAGGTGAAGAGTATGGAGGAGGATCTTAAAAGCTCCAAGGAGGAAATTTAAGCTCACAAGAAAAAGGTTGCCAAATTGACTCTTAGGGTGAAAAAGCTTGAAGATCAGTTAAAGAAGAAAAGGGCAAGAGTGGTGTTGGATGATGATTCTTCTAGTGATGATTCAGATGATTCAGATGATGCAGATGGTGGAAATTCTTCCAAACAGGGGAGGAAATTTGGTAAAGACAAGGATGGATCAAGTTCTCAGGGGAGGCAAAGTGAAGAGGAAGAAGAACAATTGGATATGGGTTCTAGTAATGCTGATATGGAGATTGTTGAAGCTGGTAAAGAAAAAGCAGTTCAAGCATCTGAAGCAGTTCAGACTGTTGAAGCAGCATTTCCAACTACTTAGACAGAGCTATTAATAGTTCCAACTGGTGATACTTCAGCTGAGAAAGTATATGAAAGAAAAAGGGCAGGCAAGGGTAAAAAGCTTATGACACAAGAAGAATAAGCTACTCAAGAATTGGAAAAGCTCAAGAAATCAAAACCAAAAACTCAGGTTCAGATAAATTTTTTGCAGAGGTAGCCAGAAGGATTCAAGAAAAAGATTTAGCTAAAGAACAAGCTAAACAAGCTCAGATAGCTCAAGATGAGGAATTAGCAAGGCAAATGGATGCTGATAATGAAAGAAACATAGCTGGTTTCATGGATAGAAAAAGAACAGAGGATTTTAATCAAGAAGAGTTTAATGAGCAACTACAATACTTATTAGATTCTGATTTGATTATAAAAGCTCATGCAGTGATGATTCTTAAAGATCTGGAGTTAAATGAAGAAAAAAAAGTCAGAAAAGCTCAAAGAATTCATTTTGTCAAAGAATAGAGAAGCTACATGGAATGACTTGATGCAAAGAATCAAAGAAAGAAAAAATTCAGGTTACAAGACAAAGCTGCCTACAAGAAAAGACAATGTCAATTTCATGAAGCACTATTTGAAGAATCAAGCAAGTTACAAGATGAGTGACTTCAAAGGATGGACAGATGCTGAAATTGAAAAGAAGTTCTTTGAAACTTATGCAAGGCTGAATACTCCAATCAAAGAAGACATCATCAAGAGAAAGAAAAGAGAATCAGAAGTTTTAGAGTCTGATGTTACAAAGAAATTAAAGTCTGGAGAAGAATTGACTGTTGAGCAGATCAACAAGTGAAAGCCCAAACCAAGAGACTAACATGGTGAGTGTTTGGAAGAATCCCCCACATCTGAAAGAAGAAGCTTAATTGAAGAAACTTAGTGATTTGGGAAGAAATCATAAGTTTAGGGGAGGATTGTTAGGAATTAAGCTATAGCAGTTAGTACGGCTGAAGAAGGAAATTGGTACTGCTGATGAATATTGAAGACAAGAGCAGTTAGTACGGTTATAGTTTGTACTGCTTATTATTTTGTAAACAGTTAAGTAGATAATTATGGAAAAGATATTGTGTATATCTTATATGATTAAGTTGATAGTTATCTTGTAAAGGAATCCTTAGTCTATAAAAGGATCTCCTACGTTAGAATAGAAGTAGAGAACCGTATCATTAAGATTCAAGGTTGTAAACCCTAGTACTAGTTGAGAGTACTCGTATTATTATCATTAATAATATTGAATCGTTGAAGTATATTAGTGTTCATTGTTCATTGTTTCATTCAAATCATACAAAACACAAACGCATAAATCTTCTAGGTGCTAGCTAGTAAATTTCGCGTGCTAGACTAGACATCATTCAAAGTATCACATCTAACACAAGGAGTGTGTGTAGATCCGGTCAAAACCATTATTTTGTAGTAAAAGTATTATCGTAAATTTCTTTCTTAGTCCTAAACATGGAAATGATGCTTAATATATATTTTATATGTTTGGTATCATGTTTATTAAATACAGGACGGTACCGTGGGGTATTTAAAGGTATCGTGCATCTCTCTGTCTGTTTTCAGTATTTGGTCATTTTCAGAAATTCATATAAAATCAAACATAAGTTCGTAGGAGTCGTGTCACCCAACATTTTAAACGAAGTTGAGTCTACTTTCATTTGAAAAATACTTTTATGAATTAGTTCTAAATGAAAGTATATCCGAGTCCTTAATTATCAACTAAATGTCTTTTTGGTCATGCCGTTGTGTACATTTTTGGTTAAACTGAAAAAGGGCGTTTCAACTTTTGACCTTGACGTATTATCAACGTGACTTGGTTAAAATATATGAAATGGGGAGGAAACCAATTCGTTTTCAAATAAAATCAAGATTAGTATACATTGTTATACTTAATATACAAAATGACGATAAGTATTTTTGTGTGTTATTGATGAGTGTCTAAATACTCATTATTTCTGTCTCATTTAGACTGCAAAAATATTTAAAAACATGCAGATATGCTTCAAAATACAGGAAATATCATTTGATTGTGTTTTTATGTGTTGCAAGTGCAAAAAGATAGAAAAACAGGTGAAAATGAATAAAGTTTACAAAATTGACAGTTTCAGTCCCTGAAGTTTCATAAACTAGCAGAATTAGTCCCTGAAGTTTCAAAAATGGCAAAACAAATCTCCCGGTTTTCAAAAATGGAAAATTATCTTTTATGGTCCTTGTACTATTGAAACTTGGCATGAATGACCCTTGTGATGAACTTTGGAAAATTTACATTTCCACCCCTCAAAAATCCAAACATTATACTAATGGTCCTTGGGCTTAAAACCTATACAATAACCGGATCAAACTAAATACCCTAAACCCATCAATATTTAACCAAATCCCATTATCCCTAATCCAGCCCACAAAAAAATTACCCAAGCCCAATCATAAAACCCAAACCCGACCCAATTTTCTTTAACTAAATATCAGGGTCAAAGAGAAGTCAAACTTCTCTTCTTCCCCACACCCCGCCAAACCAAAAACCACCCCACCTCATCACCACAGCTGGCTACTCAACTCCTCCACCTCATCCCTCCTCCTCAACACGCTACCTAACAATCCAAATACATTTAATGCATCCCCACAAGTTACCAGTTGCAAATTTTACCCACTCACACCAGTTTTCCCGCCAAAAAGTGAAATGGACGATTAGGATTGATTCTAGCAAAAGGAGTGGTGGGATTTAATCAGAAGGATGAGGACAAGCTTTTTGGATATCTATAAAAAGAAATGAAGACACTGAAGAAAAGTTGTCACTAGTTTTAGACCAAATTCGTAGTGTAAACTTTAATTATTGTCATTTTTAGTTTCAAGTTAAGTTTGGATTATCAATTCATGTTTGTTTCAAGTCCTTTGTTCTTAAATTATCACTGTATTGTAATAATTTTCAAGTTAATGAAATTCCAAAGTTTTCAAGTTCTCTGTTTAAATCGAATCAAGTTAAGTGTTGATTAAAAAGCTTATTATCTGTTTCTTTAAGCTCATTTAAGCTTATTATAGCTTAGTGTGAGTTTATTGTAGTTTATATCTGTTCTAATTCAAGAAAATAAGAAAAGTCAACAAAAGTCAATAATCAGCCAAATAAGCAATTCAGGTGTGATCAGCTGTTCTGGATTAAGCTGGGGTGGAGTTAAGCTTGGTAAGTGACAAACGAAGTTTAAGTTCTGATCAGTTTCTCTTGTTTCATTGCCCTCACAGTTGTAAGCTTATTTTCTTAATTTTTGTATTAGTTACTATAATACTGTTACAGTGCTTATTGTTAGCTTATTATAATAGTTATATGCTTATTGGTAGTTTAGAAGTGTATTCCATCTGTTTTATCAGTAGTTAAATAGCTTTTACTTAATTTTGCTTTAAAATCTCATAAAAACCAAAAATAGCTAAACTAGGTAACTACTTATTAATTGCTTATTTATAGTATTAAAATTATTAAGTAGCATTTAAATAAGTTGTTTAATCTATTTCCAACCAGAAACCTAGATTAGTATATCTGTTTCACTTAAAAATCACAAAATAGCCCTTGTTAAGGGGTGTTTGGTTTAAGCTATTTGACAGGGTTAAAACCTGTCTACTGTTCATTTGCATTTTATATAAGTTTGGTTTAGCTTAAACTAGGTTAGAACAGCTTAATTTGTGAGAATTTAAGCTGTTTTGATGCCTGTGCAAGTTTTAAAGTAGTATAGCAAAATTCTAGTACCCTACTGCCCTATATAAACCCCAATAAGCTGAGGCTTATTCAGTGTTTCTTTTTGGCATTAGTTGGTATGTTTTAGTGTGTTTAGAGTATTCCCAAGTCCTGGTTTAGTGTCATTAAGATTTGCAGAGTTAGATTCAAAAGTTCTTCACTGCTGCATCATTTTAATTTCTGCTTTTCTCAGTTTTTTCTATTCAGTGTATCTGCTTAATCAGTTTATACCTTTGCATGTTTTTTGCTTTTATTAGTAGCTAGTAGGTTAAACTTTATCTGTTTTTGATTTATTTTGCATTTGTAGCTTATTTGTTTGCTTAAAATCAGGTCTGCAATAAGCCCCTAGGACTGTGCAGACCTGATCAGTGTTGCTTGTTACTTAGACCATCTGAACTAGCCTCCAATTAGGGTTCAATTGAGTAGTTAAATTTGAGCATTTTTAGTTTTTTGTGTAGCCTGTATTGCTAGCTAGGTTTTGCCCCTTAAGTTTCCACTTATCAGCTTATTGAGTGCTTAAAATTGCTCTGCAAGTAGGGGCCATACCTGTCATTTTCTGCATAAATTAGTACATCTGCATAAGTGCTTATTTTGCTTACTCTGTGAATTAAGCTGTTTGATTTTAGTTGTTTTATGCTTAATTTAGTGTATTAATCTAGTTCTGAGCTTTTGGTAATTTTTCTAGCTTTTTAGCTTATTTTTGGCTTATTTGCTAACTGCTCATTTGCCCAAAACTGCTTATTAGGCTTAGATAACTTCTGCTTTTATTTTTCCTAGTTTTCAAATATTATTTTAGACTTAACCTGAATTTTTCAGAATTTTCCTAAGTCATTTACTATTTTTAATCATTTTAATTAGTTTATAATAGTAATTTATTCAAAATAAATAAAATAAAAATCAGAAAAATATAATTTTAATTTCTAAAATTTTCTTTTATTATTTAGGATTTAAGAAAAATAAATTTGCACTTGTAAGATTAGATTTCTAATATTTCAGTTATAAGCCCGTTTTTTAGATTTCCCGTTGTTGCGTTTTTAATATAATTTAGTTTAAATTGTAATTTTATTTTGAGAATTTGTTTCTCATTTGTCAATTAGAATTAAAAAATAAAAAAATATCATATCAAATCATCAGTCACTCTAATCCAAACCTTACACAGTTGTCCATTCACTCCTCGTTGGGAAACAACCCGGGTAATCACTTACCTGGTTTCACACTACACACGAACGTGAGTTTTTACAAGTTAGCCTTTTTCCTAAAAGGTTGATTTGTCTTTATTCACGCGTATCCGTCTTCTGCATTTATTTATAAGTGTATTCGGCACGGATCAAAATTTTGGCGCCGCTGCCGGGGAGGTGTGCTGCGTAGAACGAATTTGAAGTATCAGTGTTGTTGAATATACATCCATTGTATATTTTCCATCTTTGTCCATATTCTCTTATATATATATAAAACCAAATCAATCGTGAAGTTAATTCGTTTGGTGGATCGATTACCAAAAATATTTTTCTTCTTAATCTATTTTTATCAAAAATACCAAAAATATTCATCTTTACCCTCCTACCCTTTTTAATTCTTTATCCCTTTACCCTCTATCCGTTTGATTCTAAACTTCTCATACCTCTCTAATGGAATCGTTCAATCAACTTCATTGTTATGATTGTGGAGATCCATTAGATGGTTCACTTTGTAGGTGTTGTTGCAAGAAATGTGAATTTTATCTTGAATCTTGTATGTGTGATGCTTCGAGAGCTGAACCTTCATCCACCTCTGATCCTGATAATTCCTTTGGATCTAGGTCCTTGAAGGACAAAAGGGATCAACATGTTGAAGAAATTAGGCACATGTTAGAAACCTTCATACACAATACCACTATAACCACTCAGGATGATGTTGTTTACGATGAACCCTCGACTTCCACTCCCTCTCGGTGAGGGAAGTGGAATGTGAAACGTATCCCATCATTCATCATTCTCCTCCTGAAAAATCTTGGGGAGAATGGCAAGCCGAAGAGCGAACAGCTCGCTACAAAGAATCTCTTGTAGAATTGTTGGTGGCTGAAAGGCGTTCCAAATTTCTCAAGGCTCCCATTATCGATGATGATGATGATGATTCCATTCAAATGATGGAAATTGTAGAATTTCTCCAAATGAAGGAATATCCAGAGGGTTCATCAGTTGAAAACCCATCAGTCCAAAACTCGTAGGGAGAAAAGTCTAAAGAAGAACTGCTAGCAAAAGAACAAATGGAACTTGTAGAATCCATGACTGCTAGTACTTCTCAACTCCCTCAGTCTACTGTTATCACACCCGAGGTTCCCACTAACTCTCTTATTATGGGGGACGAGCATCTTGATACAATTCCTGCAAAGGAATCGGACGTATTCATAAAGTCTAGTGTTGAGAACCTTGTCCCAATCCCAAGTGAGTCACAGGGAATTCTTGATCATTTGTGTGATATCCCTCCTCCTCCTGAATTTTCAAAAGATCAATTTGAAACTTTCTCCGATTCTAACGATGAATATACATCTTATGGAGAAGTTGAGTATGTTGAGGCATCACTGCCCGATTCTGATGTTGACCCTCTTCTTGAGGAGTTTACTGATGAACTTACCCACATTGATCCACTTCCATCAGGAAGTGATGATGATCTTTGTGACCATTGTGGAGGTCCGCACCAAGGTTTTGACTGTAATCAAAACTTTGGTAATAACCAATATCCGTATGATTCTCCGAGTCAGTCACAACAGTTTTACTGTTGTGAGTTCTGTGGTGGTCCGCATTATGAATCCGATTGTCAAACGAGAACCCGCTTGTCTATAAGCATGGCCCTTGTGACAATTATGACTATTCTTGTCATAACCAACCTCCACAAAATCAAATGATTCAACCTCAGCCATAAAGTCTAGTGCTGAGAACCTTATCCCAATCCCAAGTGAGTCTGAGGATATATCAGACAGTGATTGTGATTCATCTATTTGTAGTGATCATCCTCTTGACACTACTGATGATTTTTTCGGGACGTTTTCTAACCCTCTTTTCGATGATTCTTTCGGGATTTTCTCTAATCCCCTTTTCAATTCAAATGATGATTTTTCCTCTAGTGATGACGAATCACTTTCTGATGAGGAAGTTCAAAATGAAAGTCTCAAAGTCCATTCAAATTCTCTTTTTGAATTTGATGATGAATGCTTTTCTATCATAATAAATCCTCTATTTGATGAAGAATTAGAAAACGATGAGGTCGAGGACTCTATTATTCATAAACTTAATGATATGACCTCAACTCTTAATCCCGATCTTTCTCCGACATATGTGACAATTCCTTCTGAGGATCGCCATTATATTGACTTCATATATGTCGTTCGAGTTTTTCTACCTTTCTGTCCTTATAAGGTTGCTTGTCGTTTCCCTCATTCGTTTGGGAATGAGAACAAAGTTTTTGACCCCGGCATCTCTTTTGAGCCAGACGTATCTCATCGGAGTGGATCTTTCAATAAATTCAATGTTGATCCAAACATCTTGAATGAAAGTCTGATGGAGATTTTCTGTTCCACATGCTCCCCCAAGAACAAATGAATTCGGGGTCGAGTCAAGCTAGTGACTCGGTGAACAAAAACATTAGCACAACATGGGTTTTCACCCATGTCTCTGACTTCTTTCTCTTTTCTAACACCTAAGTGTGGGGGAGTTGCCCCTGCTGTTGTATATATTGTCAAAAAAAAAAAAAAAAAAAAAAAAAAAAAAAAAAAAAACATGTATATATAAAATAAAATAAAGGCTATTAGTATTTCCTTTTTACGTTCTAAGTGTCGGCATAATAGCCGGTATTTTGAATATTGAGGGAAATATTCAGTTATAAGTGTGGGGGGGAATTCTAACGAATTTGATCACATGTACCATCTAGTACCCCCGTTTTGGCCAAAATTTAAAAAAAAAAATTCTCACTTAGAACGCAATAAATGGTTATCAGTCCACCATGTCTAACCCACATAAGGATTGGCTAATCCGAGAGCAAACGGCTCTTGGTAAAGATATATCAAATCCGTTTATGGCTTACAATTTGCCAAAAATTGTATGGTATTCAACTCCCCATATCTTTATAAGTGAAGAGTTGGCTAGCCCGCAAGATTATAGCTTGTGGTAAAGGCAGTAGAAAGCCATAATTGGTAATCAGCTCACCAAGATAATAACTGTATTTTATCTAAGAGTTGGCTAGTCCAGAAGCAAATGGCTTCTGGTAAAGACAAATCAAATCCGTTGACAGCTGATGATTTGTTCAAAATCATTTGGTTATCATTGTACCAAAGTATTACATACTAAAACATTGGCTACTCCAGAAGTAATGGCTATCTGGTAAAGAGTAAAATCCATTAAATTTTCATAAAAGATTGCTAGGGACTAGCAATAGTTTAGTGTGGGGGATATGCTAAATGACTATTTGTTTTTCTTTGTGTCTTAGTATTGTTAGTTAATATTTTTGTGTGCTTATTGTTATCTTTAGTTGAGCTAATTATATCTATAATCACAAGCGTTTTACATGCCTTGTTGCTATGTGTTAATTATTAATTTTTTAGTTTATGCGTTAATAGGACTTAGACTTGACTTCTTGCACTAAGTTGCTTAATTGATTTTGCATTGCATATAGGCATAGACCACTTTTCTTGCATATGTGTTTTCGACATCTTGCAAGTTTTAAAATGTTTTAGTAACCTTCTTAGAGATAAAAACAAAGTTGGTTGATCATGTGTGTCGAAAGATATTGTCTTACACAATTATTTTTTCAAAGGTTTAAGTGTAAAAAGTATATCACCTCAAAATACTTAACACTTTCATTAAATCCGTAACATGATCTCTACAACATCACATCCTCTTGTCTTGCTTGACCATGGGTTGTCTAAACAAGACAAAATATCATATTAATACATAAGTATTTAAGTAAAATAAAATGTATTAAACTTGCATTGATCTAACACGCACACAAAATGTTTTAAACATTAAGTATTTTACGTATGTTGTATAAAAATAGTGAAGATAATTATTTTTATACTAATGAGATGTCGAAAAAACTAAGAATATTATACTTAATAATATTAATAGTTTTTTGCAAATAAAAATAAACGACAATATTAAAGTAGTAAGTTAATATGATATTAACCTCACACATACAACTAGTTTTAGAATAAATGGAACACATTCCTTATTTTTTTTTAAAGGAGTGATCGTGAGGGTCAAGAAAGATTTCGAGTACACATCAATTCATTATTCAAATTATGATTGATATCATCATCGAATCTAATTGACAAGTTTTCGAGTATGGACATGAAATTGGAGTCATTATTTGTCTAGCTTCAAGATAACATCAAAATATAATTAAATATATTATCTTGAATCTACATACTCAAGCACACTCGGTTGTTATGAAAATAATGACTTCCTCTCAAGACGAAAATAATATGCATCAGATCATAACTCACACTTGTGTTGAAGATGCCATATTGAGTCTTCTTGTCCAATGGTTGTGTTTCAAACATTGACCTAATATGTTTAAAATATTCATAAAATACACAACTAAGTAGGAATGAAAACTTGGGTGTTTCATCCGAAATATTCAAGAAATTTACTTTGCAATGCAATTAGTAAATGTGTCATTTCTGAAAAACCAAACACGAGCAAACAAACAACATATTTAAACTTTGCTCATGAATATCTCAACACTCAAAATCACATGTCTAGTAAAAGTGTCACGCATAATATGTTATTAACTATTATGTACGTCATCAATCTTTGAGAATATCACATGTATTTCTCTTATCAAAAGATTGACAAAGGATAACTTATATCTTATGCATCTTATTTTCTTTGTAACATGAATGGTTATGTTACAAGAGAATACACTGCATCTTGTTTAACAAATATAGGATATTAGATTTGAGTAACAACCCAATACAACATGTGTCATTGCATAAACAAGTAAAATTGATCATACACTAAAATACTTGTTTTACTAAGCATTCGTAAGAGTGATAAGTTTTCTCTTAGAAAATCATATTTGTTAAAAGATACAATATGTCTCATTTCAATCATACATCATATAATACTCACAAGATCTATTGAGGTAAGTAACCTTTACTAGATTCTTTTCTCAAGATTTGAAAAGGAGCATTCTTGAAACACTCTCGATGTACTAGATTCTACATTGTATCACATTAGAGCATCTCTTGGTTCTAGGAAACAAAATCAAAATAACATGTAATAACTCAACAAACAAAGATGTTATCCAAGAGATCATGAAATGCACCATCTCCACCAAATAACCTCTAAATCTCAAACACGATATTAAAGCATTTTGCTTGCATTAGTTAAGAGTTATGTAAGACATGTCATCTTCGTAACCAACTTTCAAAATATGGATAGTTGAGTCATATTAGGCCATATATTAGCGAAATAAGCTAATATCATCTTTTCTATACTTCGATAGGCAAATATAGGAATTTGAATTTTTCTAATATGAGAATGACTACTGGAGAACCTATCGCACTAGAAATTCAATTTGACCTAAAGGTTGAATTGCTTTCAGGAGATAAGTTCGTTCATGGTATAACCCGTAAAAATGGTCGTATTTAGCCTGAATTTAGAACCACTAGTGATAGTCTCATAATCATTATCTAACATCAAAATTTTTCATTTCTACATTTGACGAAAGACAGTTTACATCGGTGAACTTTATCTCTCATTATGATTTCATTTTGAACAAGTAGTAATTAGGATCCTCCTTAGTGAACCTAGATTACTTGCATCCTACATATGTGTTTCAAAATGATAACATGTTCTCGTAAGATATGAATGAATGTCTTCATGCTCTTAAATGCTGAATGTTTATCATGTTTTGCATGATGTTTTCATTTATTCCTTATGTGCATTTTACATGATTTGCTTGTAAATTTTGCACCCACACTATGCCACTTTGACACATAATGAATTAGGTATGCCTATCACGATGAACTCTTAGACGTCATATAGTCATACACTAGTGTCAAAATCTATAAGTTAAAGTAGTCGGGAAATTGTCCTAATTCCATTTTCATCATTTCGCTTTCTTCCAAGTTATACTCCCTTTTTTCATGGGGAGGTTAGATACAAACCTAGTAGAACTCGGAGTAGGTTTGACAACTTAAATATTTCATCTGAAATATTCAAGTAAGTTTAACTTGCGATCGCAATTGTTAAATGTCATTTCTGAAACATCATATTCAAGCCTTTTAACAACATATGTTAAAACGCTCATCCAAAAGCTAAAAGCTAACATCAACCTTTGGGTGACAAAGGACTCACGAGTTACTATATAAGTGATTTGTAGTTCCGTTCATCCCCATGTGAATATACACTTCTTAAGACCAAGTATATTCATTTTCGTTAGATCCTTTTATCCACATAGGTTTGTCATTGTGCATTGTGTCAAGCTCACCTCATAGATAATGAGGATCGAACTTATCCATCAGTTTTAGGGTAGAAAACCAATGTAACATCCCTCTTATGACTACTTGAATATTTCACTGGAAATATTGAAGTCATCTCTCATGTCTCATCTCATGACTTTTTAAATATTTCACTGGAAATATTAAGTCATCCTTCACATCCCTCTTATGACTACTTGAATATTTCACTGAAAATTGAAGTCATTTCTTATGTCTCGTCTCATGACTTTTTAAATATTTCACTTGAAATATTAAGTCATCCTTCACATCCCTCCTATGACTACTTGCATATTTCACTGGAAATATTGAAGTCATCTCTCATGTCTCATCTCATGACTTTTTAAATATTTCAATGGAAATATTAAGTCATCCTTCACATTCCTCTTATGGCTACTTGAATATTTCACTGGAAATATTGAAGTCATTTCTTATGTCTCGTCTCATAAATTTTTAAATATTTCACTAGAAATATTAAGTCATCCTTCACATCGCTCTAATGATTACCTATATATTTCCTCAGAAATATAAAAGTCATCTTTTCTCATCTAGTCTCGTTCATCTCGTAAAAAGTATTTATTGTGTATAAATTCTCTCCTCGTGTCAAAAAGTCTCACTAAATCAGCGAGATTTAATCGTAAAATCCTCTTAAATTCCAATGACAACTTAAGTATTTCATCCGAAATATTTAAAGTATATTTAATTTGCGAAATGCAATTAAATTTCATCTCTCGTTCTCGATCAACGTTTATCGAATTCCGTTGGATTCATTCATAAGAGAATTTATTTGATATAAATTCCTTTAATCTAAGGTCCATAAAAATCACAACATATGTGAAATTTCTTTGTCGAAAATCAAATTCTGGGTCAAAACTGACCTCAGCAGGTCACGACACCCTTAAATAGGGGACAGTACCGCTAAATTTAACGGTACTGTCAGACCGTTGTCTGCTGAGACAGTTTATTTTATTTTCAATTCTCACAGTTTCAAAAGCACTATCAAAACCCACTCGCTGTTGTCTTGAACCAAAATGGTCTCATATCTGAATTGAATCTGCCTATCTTTTGATTCCTTAGCTCGTTCCCATTTCACTTCCGCATGATACTAAACACACCATATGTTTGGTTACTTCCGTATCCATTATCTTATCAACTTATCTACACTTTTCAACCTTCGTTCTACAATACCAATGCTTTCGCATCCCACTCATCTTCCACACACTTCAAGTGAAGAACCGCTAGGATAAGTTGAAATAACCCTTCTTCATCAACATAGATAACCCCACTAGAACCTTATCACTAACCCCACAACCTTGAAGATTCTATCTTCTTAACCATTAGCACATTTCCACGTAATCACATGCCTCATCATATGAATATTCTATGAATATTCACAATGATTGAGAAGAGCTACATGACTTCAAAGGTAAAGTTTATTGTATGCTATCCACCACTTGTCATGACGTTACTAAGGTTATCGCTTCCGTCAACGTTTGTTTTCCTCTTTATTTTTTTCCAACACATCTTGTTCGGATGGTCATCGATTAAGGGGGATCCAAAACACACTCATGTAGTCTTTCACCAAACACTCTCAAGAACACACAAATGTGGTTCTTATTCCCTAGAATTCTCTACTAAAACACGCACCTCCTAAGTACCCACTACTTAGCAAAACCTCAGTCACAAAACCACAATCAGTTCTAGCTTTCTAACCTCTACTCTTTGTGACCACCTAGATATTTATTCTATTCAAACACCTTTAAACCTCACATCAAACCTCACATTAATATCATGCATCATCACACTCAACCTTTACAACTAAACTTCACTCTTGACAGTGATATTCAATTTAAGAACCTTCAACCCATCGATCATTACACTCAAACCTTATCACTATACTTCACTGTTAATAGTGACAGTTAGTTCAAAAACCTTCAACCGTCACGATCATTATACCAAAGTGTATAACCACACAATCATAAGAAATCCTTCATTAAACTTTTTTTTTTTTTTTTTTTTTTTTAGCTACGTTTTTAACATAGTTTAAACCTTGCATTTCTTGCTATGAGTATTCTATCCATATAATGTTGCTCCTATTCTTTTATGTATTATGTTGCATGAAGCTAACCCTTGATGTAGGAAAAGCCTTTGTAAGAATTTGATCCATGGATCTGCTAGATATTAAGGTAAATAAACAAGGGGATTCAATCACCATAGGGAAGTATTGAGCTAGGGGGAGCTCGTGGGTATTTGAATACATATCATGGAGTCGCCTTCACAAGTAGTGATAGAAGACTTCACTGGGATGATACAAGCTCGGGGAGAAAGGAAAGTAGTTATAACACCCTCAAAATTTGGTATAGCGGAAGCATTCGAGTCACGGGGTGCTTGTAAATTGATAATCAAAACACAAAGTAACAAAGAACGGAATACATACTCCATTAAATTACATTCATCATAGATAATTAAGTTTACAACAAAGTTTGAATTTAGAAAAATAAGGCCCATAGTTAAGTTGTCCCAGACAAAAACAAGTCAAGTTAAAATGCCACAATACATCAAATCAGGATCTATGACCCTTGCCTTGCCACTGCCTCGTCAGAATAAAATAGCTTAAACACCTGAAGAAAACATACTTAAAAGTCAGCAAAAAGCTGGTGAGTTCATAGGTTTAGCAGTAAGCAGTAAATCAATAGATGGACCATGAGTTTAGTATCACTAGTACAAAAATGGGATTTAGTCACACATGCTGTTTTTCGAACAGCCACACAGTCGCTTTTTTGTGTGACTAAATGTACCAGAATAAAATAAACAGCCACACTTGATCCGACTTGTGTGACCATTTTGGAATTACATCTGAGGCTACAGCCACACATTTGAATATTTTCGTGACTATACGTATCTGGTAAAAAAATTGATTTTTTAGTCACTTATAATTTGGGACGTGTGACGGATACAAATAAGGTTGAAACATTAGTCACACTATATATATACATATGTGACAAATATATGTCACGCAATTGAAAAGTGTGACCAAAATCCATATATGGTCACACGAAGTAATTGTGTATGTGGCTAAATCATATGCTCAAGTTTGTCACACATTATTTAAGCGTGACTGCTAGTTTTTGTTGAAAATTTAGCCACATATGAATTTGAAATGTGTGACAACTGAAAAGTAAGTTTGAAAAGTGACAAATATATGTCACACACTTGAATAGTGTGACCAAATGTCATATATGGTCACACTAAACCATAGGCATACATGATTAAGTGTGACCATAATTCGATACAAATGGTCACGTAAGTTAATATGTGTGTCTAAAGTTAAGTGTGTGTTTGCCTGCCAATTCCTAATGTGTATGGTCACATTTAATTGTAGCACAATCATGTGACTATAGGCTATACAATAGTCACACCATACCACAAATGTGCATCTAAATTATGTTTATGGCCACATTATAAGGGTATTATATGTGACCAATACATTCAAAATAGTCACACTGTGAAATATTCATGTGACTATTATGTATAGCAAAATGTGAACTCAGTTATCATTAACCTTGATATTAGTCACATTGAGTGTTTGTGTGACTAAATTCAAGATGTTACATATAGTCACATGAAGTATTTATTTAGGTGTCTAAATCATAGAGTCATATTTTGAGTTCAGCCTGTTAGTCATGACTCTTCATTTGCCCCATTACAATGCTGGGATTTTATAGTCTATCTAGTTTAATGCAGTAGTATGTAAGTATGTTACTTGCCCCTAGGAACCAGATTACTTGACTTTCTAAAGTCAATTTTCAACTTTATAATTTAGTAACATGTTACTAAAGTGCCTGCAAGTGCATATACATGATAAATGGAAACTGCAAATACAATAAAGCTTGACTGCAAGTGGATATATAACAGTGAAAACCGCAAAAAATTTCATTGCCATTGAAAAGCTTGACTTTTTTGAGTCAAAATCCATTACAACAAGCTAAATTACAGGAACAACTATTTAATACTAAAACAGCTATTCATCTAACAGTACTAACTTAACAATACCAACATTAACCTTGCACTTAGCCTTAAGCAGCAGTCTTAACTTCAACCAGCAGTCTTCACCGTTACACTAGTAGTCTTAACTTGCAGCATGACATGCTTCACTTGGATTTTCGTATGAAAATACCTTCAATGTCGGTTCGAAAGTAGTCACTTCGTGATTCCTTGCCCAATTCTTCTTTATATACGCGTAGCAATATGTTTTCATTTTCCTCGTGAATGAATGTACTAAACTCCTCATCGAAGTCGTCATATGCATCTTTGTAATTCTTGGTAGGTGTTTTAAAAGCAATGGACATATTTTTCTGTGCCTGGTCTTTCACATAAAACACTTGTGTTGTTCTGACGCTAATATGAACGGATCATCCTTGTGGCTGAAAGTATTCAGGTCTACCAACGTATAACCAAGAATGTCTTTTTTGACCCCATGAGTTTTGCGATTAACCCAATCACATTTGAAAAGAGGAATTTGCCTGAAACGGTAATCTAGTACCCATATCTCTTGTTAAACCCCATAATAACATGTTTTTCTTGTGGTTTTTACTTCTTTGGATATGTGTGGAATCGTTTGAGACTCCGCGGATCTTTTGAGCCTTAGGGTAACACAATAACATACACGCAGCGGAATAACCGTAAGTACAATATGTTATCGACACAAGGTTTTCCTCTCAACATCACCTCAATATATTAATACGGTTACTTAACAGTAACAGGGTTACAAATAACCTTGAAGTGATTCTATCTTGTTCTAGGCATTTACAGTCGACATATGCCTTAGAACACACACACACACCTTTACTATACTTCTACATTATAGAAGACTATGATCACTTGGGGTACATTTACATACTGCTGGACACTCCTTTTATAGTCAAGGATTGTACAAAGAATAGAATATAAAACAGAAAGATAATCATCTACTTTATGTTTTACAAGCTGTCATTGCTGTAAAGCTAGGTCCATTGTATCATTAAATACATAAAGCCACCGTCCTTCCTCTTTTTCTGGCCGCCCCATGATAACTTGTCAAATATAATTGTCTTCACATATTTAAAATATGTTTCATTGAAAAATTATTTATTTACTTTGTAAATTCAACAAGTAACCATGAAGCTAGCAGCATCATCTTTTTCCTAGCAGCAGGTTAATCAAGCCTAGCAGCAGGTTGATGATGCTTAGCAGCAGCTTGAAGATGCCTAGCAGCAGTATCTCACTTTAAGCTTTCATGTTTCATTCTTCTTTTTTTGTAACATCAAATCAATAGACCCAACAATCTTCCCCTATTTGATGATTACAAAACAACTACGAATCTTGTACGAACTTCCCTAGACGAAGTAGAAAAGTTGAGATAATTAAATCTCACCCACGAATGAAACAATCTTGTCTTCCCCTTAATTCATTCCATGCCACCACCACATTTCTTCCCCTTTTTGTTATCAACAAATAGAGAATAAAAATATGATCTTCACCACTACTAACCAATACCACACGTCCAATTTATCCTTCCACTGTTTCAAATTACCCGCCATGAAGCTTTCCGCACTAAAAATGAACTTGAAATAGTAGAGATCTAAACCATCAGTAGTAATATTAGTAAGCAGTAGTAAGAATCAACAACTTCCCCTCGAGTGATGCACGTACATAAAATGATTAAACCACATCATAAGAATAAGCTTTCCCTGAAACCAATGTGTTAATCATTTGAAAGAACTTGTCGAAAAATTAACCACCACAGCAACGAACACCATGTAGTACCATCCATGAACGATCATGGCAGATGAAGATGCTAATAAGAGATGACTACAATAGAATTCGAAACTGAGCAGTAGTACTCAATAAAGAATAGTTCTTTAACTTGAATCTTCAATTCTGTAGGCTTTATGTAATGAAGAAGAAAAATAGTTATTACCAATTTGATGCTGAAGTGGAAGAATCCAACCTTGTGTCTTATGCCTTGTACTAAATATGACTTCGAACATATACTTCACGTATACAGAGAACCTCTAACTCTTGACAATAAACTCATCTTTCATGAGACACTGAGCACAAATAACGTCACTCCTTTAAGTGTTTGTCAATTCTTAGTCATCTTGATGAACAGACAAGTACCTTTTAAATGCTGAAAGGTATGCTAAGACACAACCTTGAAAAATTCCACTGCATCATCAAATAAGAAACAAATATTTCTCTTCGCCAATAAGAAATAATAACGAGCCTTTTTAAAACCTTTAAGAACATAAACCAAAAACATCTGTGTGTGTGTTAACTTCCCCTGTGTGTGTAGCTCATTCAACTTTTATGAGCTTCCCCTCACTGCTCGTACATCATGTAACTAGCAGCAGTATAATAAGCAGCCGAAAAATCAAGCAAGCAGTATCAAATTTCCTCATATGCAGTACATAACAATTTAGCTCCACAACTAAAGTACTGTACGAAGTAATATTCAATATACTCTAACCTGCTGCTCGAATAAATAATCTAACCTGCTGCTTTATAATCAATTTGCCCAATGACACTTCCTTGTATATTCTTAAAGCAGCACCATTTATAATAAAAGTAACCAAGCTGTACCTCATTAGGACCAATGATTAATTAATAATAGCACCGCATGATTAATATCACCACGTTTCCACCAAATATCCTCCTTCATGTGCTCTTCACCGCCCCACTTCATGAATATAATAATCAAGGCATGTGTATTTATTAAATTCATAGGAGAAACAACTTTGCACCGCATGTGCTGCTCACTGTCCCATGTTATCAATTTAAAAACAAAAAGCTGTCCAATGAATATTATATTGATAAAGCGCATTTTAATGCAAATTGTCGGTATAAAGTAATCATTGTCCTATGAATATTATATCAATCAATCATGACAATTGAATAAACATCTCACCGAATATGTTTGAGCATCTTTGACCACATGCACAATTCATAAAATAGCTTTTTCACCGCCCCATTTTTCTTCATATATATACACGCACCTTCACTTAGCAGTAGTTTAAAAGAGCCAAAAACCTTTCTTGAACAGCAGCAGTAGCTTCGCCATGCCCATATGAAAACCCTATATATTTGCTACAACCCATTTAACTCTTGTAAAAACCATGCGCATGAAATCTATTAGACCCTCTTGCTGCTATCTCCATGCATTATAATCAAACCACTCTTGTGCAGAAACTAAATATCCCACGTCAACCCTTCACAAAACTACGAGTAGTAGTATTTAATAAAGTGCAGCAGCAGAAAGAAAACTTTGAGCAGTCTTGAGCTTGTCACCGTCAAGTAAAAGTAACAACGCTAGCAGCAGGTTCGTTCATGTACATTTAACGTGTACATGTACTACATGCTACCTCATGGAGACTCTTTCGTGCTATAAGATGACGTGACTTCATTGATGTTTTGGATGCTAACGTTTACATTTTAAGTTAACGTAGCAGTAACAACATGAAAGTCAACGTAGCAGTAATAACATGAAAACCCTAGAGCCAACGTAGCCAAGTTGAGTTACATGGGAGAAAACCCTAGAGCCATGAAGATCGGACAACACAACTCTTATAATCAGTCCCATGTTAACAACGGTCCCATGTTTCCATGATTCCATGTTGACATGAGGCTGCCATCGAGTAGCACTTTTCTTTAAATGAAGAAAACCCTTGGTTTACACGTGGCAACAAGTGCATATAGCAAGAACATCGAGTAGCAATAACAACGAGTGACAACAACAGCGAGTGTCAACAAGTGAACGTAGCAGCAGGTTAAACAACTAGCAGCAGGTTATATAACCTAGCAGCACGTTGGAATAACTAGCAGCAAGTTCACTTGCTAGCAGCATGTTGGTTTTCTGGGTTCATCAACATACCAAAAACCTTGTGAATCCCTAGGTAACGAGCTCCCTACGCTCTGATACCACTTGTAGATCCCAGTTGAGCTTCACAATGATCTTGTTTATTATCTTAGATATAAACCCAAGACAATAAGTATAGAAATTTTACGTTAAACTTTGAGTAATGTTAAACACTACGCGGAATATAATGTTTAACCTTGAGAAGTATTAATGCAATAAACACAAATGAATTCTCCAAATAAATACTTCAATATATTGAATACGGTTACACAATAGTAACGGGGTTATTACAACCTTGAGGTGTTACGACTTCACA
The DNA here is from genome assembly GCA_021014915.2 of Artemisia tridentata subsp. tridentata. Taxonomy (NCBI): domain Eukaryota; kingdom Viridiplantae; phylum Streptophyta; class Magnoliopsida; order Asterales; family Asteraceae; genus Artemisia; species Artemisia tridentata. The sequence continues at coordinate 206,599,925 of CP139508.1, forward strand.
AAACACTTTGTGATACTCACGCTTTGACACTTGATAATACTTAGTAAACACTAGAAAAGAGAGATGTCTACAGCTATCTCTAAGCTCTCCTTTTATACAGTAAGCAGACCTAAGTACTTGCATTACAATATTATGTGCACTATAACACTAAACATTAAGTAATAAAAAGTAATCAAAGCTTTATACTTTTGCCCATACTACTCCACATATGTCTCTCCTTTAAGTGCTGAAACCCTTGAATCATTGTGCCGCCCCATGATCAGTGCATAAGACAAGATAACAACTAATAATGATATAACAATAATTAACTTTAGTTGTATAGTCGGCAGCATGTTGTTTACACTGGCAGCAGGTTACTAACACTAGCAGCAGGTTAACACTTAGTGAAATCTTCAGACTCTTGTCGACATACTGAGCAGCAGGTTACTAATACTAGCAGCAGGTTGAAGTGAACTGGCAGCAGGTTAATACTTAGACAATATTTAACACCAATAGGAGTTACCTTATGTAAACCTGAGCAGCATCATCATTTAGACCCAACAATCATCCCTTAAACTTGATATTTCTTCCTAAAATCATCAAGTTTTTTCAAAAATAAGATAAATACTTAGGAGAATGCTTCCAAACACTTACTGCTGTTGTGAAGTCTTTGCTTGCAACACTGCCTTATACTTCTCTACCAACTCAAGAGCTTGATGGTCTGACATGAAAGGTCTCTGCAATTTCAACATTCCTGGCTGTAGCATTCTAGAAATCAAAGTAGTACTCTTGAGGACGGGATAATCCTTTTCAATCAGCATGTACATACTTATTCCTGAACCTTCCAATTCATGAACTCCACATGATTGGTATAAATACCATCTATGAACCTTTTCAGAGAGTAGCAAATTCTTCCATTCAAGATCTCTTTCATCAGGTTCAAACATGTTCTTCAAATGATGATAGTGTACTCTTTCATACACTATTGCTGGAACTGTCTTCCCATAGAACTTCTTATACAACTTCCAAATTTGCACTAAATCATCCCTATTCATGTGGTGCAGCATCTGTGTGAAGCTGTAATACTGTGGACTTGCTCCATTGGATCTCTTGAATTTCCAAAACACTTCATGCTTATCTGACACATTATGAGTATAGGAAATAATTGGATATTGTGAATCCAATGGAACTGCATTAATTACCTCTGGCTCAGGTTGTGGCTCATGAACTGTAATATCTATGATCATCTTCATGTCATCTGGATTGAACCCTTCAGAATCATCTGCAATGACTTCTTCAGAATTAAATTCAGAATCACTATCCTTATCTTGACCTTTTCTTCTCTTCCTAGCCATTTGCTTTTTCCTTGAGCCAGTTCTCTTGACACCAATGGTAGAGCTTCCAACTACTTCCTCTTTCTTCTTTTCATCTGCAACTTCTTTCACACTCACTTCTGTTTCAACTTCAGTTATACCCTCTTTCTCCTTCACAACTTCAGGCTCTTTATGCCAATCAGGGTCCATATAGGCATAAGATGGCACTTTCCTTCTTGTGAGCTCTTTTATTTCATCATCTGTGAGGGATTTAACTGGTTTGTTTAGCCTTGCATGAGCTGTGTAGTAAGCTTTCCTGATGGCAGCTCTGGACATCCCTGTGAATCTGCTATATTTCCAGAAGCATTGATTGTGCAAGTAAGCTTTCATGCCTCTGATCTCTTCATCTGCTGTCATTTTCTTCTTTTTCTCTCCTTTCTTATGATGCTTTCTGAGAGTTGCCAGCAAATCATCTGCTGCATCTGCTTGTTCCTTAGCATTATATAATTCCCTTTCCACCCTTTGTGTATCCATTGCAACCTTTCTGTCTTCCTCTATTTGTCTTTCTCTTTCCAAATCATCTTCTGCCTCCCATTGAGCTTTCATGTTCTTTATGAACTCTGCATCATCTGCTTTTATTTTTTCTTTTTCAGCAGCAGTCATAATCTTAACTTTCTTCTTTGGTTGCTCAACAAGAATGCTTTTGCCTTTATCTTTCTCTGAAATAGAGGGTTTTGATGATGGTATTGTGGGTGTAGGTTCTCTGATCAGAATACCTTTTTCTTTTGGCCTTGTTGGTTGAGGAGGTTGTTGTGGTGTTAGAACAAATTTAGGTGTTGATTTTGGCTTTGGTGAGGTTTGTTTTGTTTTCATTTTCTTCAGAATTTGGTCTAAGGGAGTGTGATCATCAACATCTGATTCTGTTTCTAGTGCAGCAGCAGGTTGTGTTGAACTAGCAGCATGTTGCTCTGTACCAGCAGCAGGTTGAGTGACAGCATGTTTCTTGACCTCTTTCTCAACTGCTTCCAATTCTACCTCATTTCCATACCTGTCCTTCACCACAAACTCATGTACTATGTCACCACTACTCTCCTCAGCTGTTGTTCCCATATTCACAGCAGCGCCTTCAACCTTATCACCAACATCCATAGCAACAGCAGGTTCATTGACAGCAGCATGTTCAACCACATTACTAATATCCATATCAGCAGTAGGTTCATTTTCAAATTCTTCAAATTCTGCCTCCCCTGACTTCCATGTATCCATCCCTTCATCCTCATTCCTCCCCTGTTTGGGAGCATTCTCCCCCAAAATAGGTTTGGAAACACTAATTTCCTTCTTCATTGTTATCAACCTTGAAGACTGGGATGATTGGGAACCAGCAAGTTGCATGACCCTCAGCTTCAACCTTCTAATTTCAGCCCCTTGAGAGCTTTTCACCCTGATTAGCTCCTTCTTGAGGTCAGCAACTTCTGAAGACAATTCTGCACATTTGACCGTCAATTCTTTTATAAGTTTAATACTATCCTCCCCATTTTGGTCTATATTACCTGACCCGAGAGATGGTTCATTGGATTTGGCCTTGTGTACAATAGTATCCATCAATTCATGTGTTTCAGGTCTGCTCTCATCACCTCGGTCTGTGTTAACAGTCCTGAGAGGTGAATCATAGTGCTCAAACTCATCCCCAAACCTAGTTTGGCTGCTTGAGCCCCCCATATTAGCCATGTGGCTGGGGTTACCACCAAGTGTGTTAGGATCCTGAGAACCTTCCACATCTGGTGTTGCCATGGTTGAGGTCTTAGTGATGTTGACACTGTCCTGTTCAGGGTTTGAACCTACAACAGTAATGCCAGCCTCTTCCATAGTGTCACCTCCATCACCTGTCACACCTATATCATCCTCCTGTTCATCATTCCGAGAAGATTCATCTGAGGATTAGCTTTGTTCTGATGATTCAGGTGTAGGTGGTGGTTGATTGGCAGCAACTTGAAGCATGTGAGGGGTTAAAGGAGTGACATTGCCAGAGAACCCCGATCCAATCTTTCTAAGGTAAGGAAACATTTTTAGGCTTAAAGTTTTATTTGGTTCAAAACCTTGATGTTCATGAGGTTCTTCTAATTGACTGTCTATCAAAAGTTGTATAAACCTAGGATACATATAAAACTTGCCAGAAACATTCTTTTTTAACCCTTCAAATATCATAGCCGAAAAATTAAATAGTTTTCCTGAAGAGAGACAAACCAAGGCTGATGCCTGGCCTACACTAAATTCATTCCAACTAGTTGTTTTAGGACTAAGACAATGCAGAAAGGTATGAACAAGAAATTTCCATTGTGGGCTGAGATAGTTTTTAAAAAATGTTAAATTATCATCTGGTCTCTCATACCTAATATTTTCCAATCCTGCAAAAAGCTCATTAGTGGGAAGACATGTTATTCCCTCATCATCTATAGGATGAAGAATGCGTCTTATAGATGTTTCAGTAATAACAATCTTCTCACCATCAACCTTTGCAACTAGCCTTTCTTCCTCATTTTTTTACTTAAGTTTTACTGTAGACCAAAACATTTTCATATGAGATTTATAAACAGTTGGACTTACAGTTAAAGCATACTTTAGGGAAGATGCAGTAAGAAAATCAATGATTTCACTAAATTCCTCTGAAGCCTTAACCTTTCGAAGGAATGCGATCTGGTTGTGCTCTTTTGCAAATGTTCTTGATTTTTGCTCCATTGTTGTGGGTAAGTGAATTTTGGGTGTGGGAAGTGATTAATTTGTAGTAAGTGAGAGTTTGTAACTGATTGGAGGTTATGATAACTGCTTGAAACGGTTTAATTAGTGGGCGCGCACATTTAATGATGAGATTAAATGGAATTGGGCGTTTTGTAACCGTTAGGGTTTGGATTGGCTCCAAATTTACAAAAATAGACCTTGTAATTTCAAAATTAGCAGCATGTTGCTCCCACCTTCTATTTTTAGCAGCAGCACCCAAGCAGCAGGTTAAATAGCCTAGCAGCAGGTTGAGTAAGCCTAGCAGCAGGTTAAAAGAACTTGCAGCATGTTAAGAGTGCTGGCAGCAGAATGACATCTGACACTTCTCATCTTCCTTGATACACAATTTTACCATCCATGTTGAATTATCCTGTATTGGTTGAGTAGAAAACAAATATTTTATATAAATATATATATATATATATATATATATATATATATATATATATATATATATATTTAAACATTCATAGACAAATTACAAAGACTCATAATCAACAATCCAAAGAGACTAGAATTAAAGCACACTTCACACTTGTACTCAATAGCAGAATAAAGAACTTAGCAGCAGGTTATCTATAACTAGCAGCAGGTTAGTGATAACCAGCAGCAGAGTATTGATAACTAGCAGCAGGATGACCAAACAACTATCTAATTGAATAATAGTAGCATAAATCCTTTCAAAAACATTTAAAACATATAGATATAAGATCAGAATTCAAATATTCATCATTCCAATACTAGCAATTAAATATTGAAACCTTCCCACATCAAATCCTTTAGTGAGTAGATCAGCAACATTATTGTCAGTATGGATTTTAACTATTTGAATGAGTTTCTTTTTCATAAAAATCTCTTATAAAATGATGTCTTATTTCTATATGTTTTGTTTTAGAGTGAAAAACAGGATTTTTGATGATGCAAATTGTACTACTATTATCAATATAGATTTTTGTGTTTAGAAAGTTATACCCATAATCTAGCAGTTGGTTCTGAATCCACAACACTTGACCACAGCAACTTGAGGCTGCAACATACTCTGCTTCAGTTGTGGAGTTAGCAACCACAGTCTGCTTCTTACACTGCCATGAAATCAACCTGTGGCCAAGAAATTGACACCCACCTGTGGTTGATTTCCTATCTAAACTTGCTCCAGCATAGTCACTATCTGAGTATGCTACCAGATCAAATGTTGAATCTTTTGGATACCAAATGCCGAACTTAGGTTGACCCTTTAAGTATTTAAAGATTCTTTTGACTGCATTAAAGTGAGATACTTTAGGAGTCACTTGAAATCTGGCACAAGCACACACAGCAAACATAATATCTGGTCTTGAAGCAGTTAGATACATCAATGAGCCAATCATTGACCTATACACATGCACATCAAAATCTACCCCATCTTCATCTTTGAGCAAAGGTTTGCTTGTCTCTATTGTTGTCTTTACAACCCTAATATCAGAGAAGTCAAACTTCTTTAATATTTCATTCACATACTTTTCTTGACTGATGAAGATTCCATCTTTCATTTGTCTAACCTGAAGCCCCAAGAAGAAATTAAGTTCTCCCATGGAACTCATTTCAAATCTGCTGTGCATGAATTTTTCAAATTCTTCACATAACACCTTATTTGTTGAACCAAAAATGATATCATCAACATACACTTGAACTAACAAGATATCATTTTTGAATTTCTTGATGAACAAAGTCTTGTCAATGGTTCCTCTGATGAAGCCATTAGATAACAAGTACTTTGATAAGGTGTCATACCAAGCTCTAGGAGCTTGATGTAAACCATATAGTGCTTTTTCCACCTTGTAGACCTTGTAGGGAAAATCAGGATCTTCAAAACCAGGGGGTTGTGAGACATAAATCTCATCATCCAGTGTCCCATATAAGAAAGCACTCTTCACATCCATTTGATACACAATAAAGTTCTTGAATGAAGCATAAGCTAGAAATAATCTGATAGCATCAATTCTTGCAACAGGAGCAAAAACTTCATCATAATCAATGCCTTCCTCTTGTGTGAATCCCTGAGCCACCAATCTTGCTTTGTTTCTGATCACAATGCCTCTTTCATCTCTTTTGCATCTGTACACCCATCTAGTACCAATAGCCTTTTTACAAGGTGGTAAATTGACTAAAGTCCAGACCTGTTGGAGCTTGAATTGAAGCAATTCTTCTTGCATAGCTTCAACCCAACTTTCATCTTTTAGTGCTTTGTAAATATTCTTGGGTTACTCCTGTGATAGAAAACAAGCAAACATACAATTTTTTAGGTCTTTGTGGCTGTTAGTTTGATGATGAATTTGAGCAAGAAGACCCTCATCAACTAGGTCTCTCAATCCCTTTGACATGCTTCTGGTTTGAACAGCAGAAGCAGAATCACCAATGATGTTGTCTTTTGGATGGTGCTTGTGAATCCTGGTAGTTGGAGTAGGACTAACAGGTATCACTGGTTCCGTATTGGTCAAATCAGCTCCAGCCCCAAAAATATCAACAACTCCATCATCAGTGTCTTCATAGATTTTGTGTAATCTATATGCCTCGAAGTCATCATCAGCAGCAGGAAACTTTGTTGGAGAACTGCTTAGAGTAGCAGTAGGATAATTTTGCCTAGCAGCAGGTTGTCCTGCACCAGCAGCAGGTTGCCCTGCACTAGCAGCAGGATCAGATAAGTTGCTGCTAGTTTTAGTTTCCTGTGTTGTATCAATTGCTGACTCTTCATTCACCATCTCAGCAACATTCTTTTCATCTTGTGAATGTTCTTTGCTTCCATCTTTATTTTTATGGATAGTAGCAGCTTATGAACTCTTCTCTTTTGCTGACAGAATAGGATCAAGCTTCCATTCTTCAATTGAAACAAATTCATCTGCAGGTTCTTTTTCTTTGACTTGTGTACCTGCAATTGATTTAGCCTTTGATCCTGCAGACATGTTAGTTGTACCTGTATATATTGGCTCATAATTCATACTTTTGGTTAATGAATCAATATTAAACAACCAATCAGGTCCTCTTCCAGGAACACTAGGTGTGGTTTCATTAAACCTAACATGTGAGTTTTCTTCCACATTCCTAGTTCTTTTATTAAATACTCTAAATGCCTTGCTATTAGTAGAGTATCCAACAAAGATTCCTTGGTCTGCCTTTTCATCAAATTTGCCTAGTTGATCATAGGTATTTAAGATAGTAACAGGACACCCAAATGGTTTAAAGAAATCTATCATAGGCTTTCTACCATGCAATAATTCATAGGGGGTCTTGTTATGAGGCTTGACTACTTGACTTCTATTTTGAACATAACAGGCAGTGTTGACTGCTTCAGCCCAAAAAGTAGTAGGTAACTTTGATTCAGACAACATGGTCCTAGCAGCCTCAATTAGTGTTCTATTCCTCCTTTCTGCAACACCATTTTGTTGAGGAGTTCTAGCCACACTAAACTGTCTTAAAATACCCTTCTCAACACAGAACTGATTCATTACATTGTTTTTAAACTCAGTTCCATTGTCACATCTGATTATCTTAACCTTGTGATTGACTAAGTTTTCTATTCTAGTTATGAAAGCCTTAAGTATGCTAGATGTTTCATCCTTAGTGGCTAGAAAGAAAACCCAAGTAAATCTACTATAGTCATCAGTGACAACTAGACAATACATTTTCTTATTCAAACTTTTCACAAAGGTTGGCCCAAACAAATCTATATGCAACAAATACAAGGGCTCAGAAATAGAGTTCATAACTTTGGACTTATAAGAAGCTCTGTGTTGCTTACCCATTTGGCAAGCAATACAGGTTTCAGGGTTTTGAAAAACCTTTGAAGGCAGTCCTCTTACAAGATTTCCCTTGACCAACTTATTAATTGTTTTGAAGTTCAAATGGCCAAGCCTTCTATGCCAAAGTTTGGATTCATCATTAGTGGCCTTGGCAAATAGACAAGTTAAATTTCTTTTAGGAACAATGTTCTTTATGTCCACACTATATATATTGTTTGATCTAGGGACTCTAAGTAGAACAGATGAATCATGAGGCAACTTAAAATCAGGAGACAAAATAAGACATTCAGTGTTTGTAAAAAGAACAAAATTCTTTTTGTCACACATTTGTGAGACACTAAAGAGATTATACTTAAGTCCATTTACCAAGTACACTTTTTCAAAATCCACGCTGCCTGTTTTGATTGTAGCTTTACCAACAATCTTTCCTCCTTTGGAGTCATTACCAAAAGCAACATATCCACCATCCAAAGCTTCATAATCTTCAAGGTTGCTTTTGTCTCCAGTCATGTGTGCTGAACATCCACTATCAAATATGCATTTGTCTTTTAAATCCTGTGGTAAATTGTCCTGCACACAAAGTAAGAGAATTAGTTTCTCTTGGGGATCCAAGCCATTACTGACTTGGATCTGCCTTGTGCATCATTGTAATCAAATTTCTTTAAGTCCAATGATGCACTGTTGGTTTTGGAAACTTGATTTGAGAAATTTGTTTTAGGTTTCCATACCCAACAAGCTGAGGCCTTTACAGCATAATAGTGATCTCCCATGACTATTTTTGGTAAGCCTCTAGTTGGTGAAACAGAAGTGCTTCTTGGCTGTGTAGTAGTTACTACATTTGCCTTAGCAGCAGGAACAAATTTGTTCCTTTTAATGGGACTTGATGGTGAAACATTAGTGATTGTCCTAGTACCACCAGATTTTATTAGACATTGTCTAGGGATCATGTTTCTGTTGGGGTGAAAGGTAGACTTTTTAACAAAGTTTTCATGATTCACCCTTGAAGATTGATTCCACACTGGTTTTTGGTGGTAATAACAGCTGTCTTGAAGATGTTCAAAACTGCCACAACTATAACATGCCTTGTTGGTGTATTGGAAGTTCTTACCTAACTTTTGTGAAATTAAGTTATTCCAATTTCTTTGATTACCTCTAGGCAAGTTGTTAGTCTTTCTAGGATGTATTCTAGGTGTCTCTATGTATTCAGCCATTTTCTTAGAAACTCCCTTACCCAACTTAGGTTTAACAAACTTAACTGATTTGACTTTTGTTTTAATAGTCTGTTTCATTATCTTTTCAACCTCTTATGAAACTTGATCATCTTGACTGTCTGATTCCCAATCCTCAATGGTTGGAGCATCAGAGATTTCTTTTTCTTTCTTAGGTGGACAAGTTTTAGCTTTTGTTTCAGTAGTTGGTTTACTTGTTTCACCTTCAGAGGGTACATCTAACTCAGGGAGTATAGATAGTTCAGCTCTGGGTGGTGCATAGGCACCTAGGAGTGGAGGTGGTGTCTCATGATAACCTAGGCCACTTCCTTTCCTCATTAACTGACACTCAATTATCTTATAAAAACTGTCAGAAGCAAATTGTTGTTTTTCAATTCTAACAATGTGTTTTTCTTTTTCAGCTATGGCCTCTTCTCTAGCTTTTTCAGCTTCTTCAAGTTTTCTGTTAAGAATAACATTTTCATTTGTTATCTTACATACCAAACCTTTTTGAACATTCACTCTTTCAGCATACTCTACTTCAAGTTGTTTAAAGTAAGTAAGTCTATCTTCAACTGATTTTAGGCCACGTTTGTAAGCTAAGTTTTCAAGTTTTACTTTGTCAACCTCAATACATAGCTCATTATTTCTAGCCTTTAGTTCCTCTATGGTATCTGAACATGATTTAAATGAACATGTAGAACTGTTTGATACCTCAGAGTCTGATCCAGAGGAAGAGTAAGCCATGAGTGCAAAAATCTGTTCCTTGTTCTCTTCTTCAGCCAACATAGCATAGTTGGGTCCTTCCTCTGCATGATCACTCCAGTCAAAGTCTCCCAAAGCATCACATGATAGCATAGCAGCAACAGGTTTAGCTTCTTCAACTGTAACTTGTCTTGTGTTCTCTCTGACTTGCTTGGGTGCCCTGCATTCCCTTGCAAAGTGCCATTTTCTGTGACAACTGTAGCATTCAAACTTTGACTTATCAAAGCCAACAGTTCCTTGCCTTCTTAAGTTGAGTTCCTTCCCTGTATTCTTTAAGAACCTCCTAGCTCTCATTGTCAACATAGCCATTTGCCACCTCAATTCCATTTCTTCAATGTCATCAGGATCAATTTGGTCCAAGTCTTGATACAACACTGTGGTGTTTGTTGTAAGTTCAGCCAGATAAGCACAAATAGCAGCATCACTTATGTTGTCACTATTTGAGCTAGCAGCAGGATGGCCTGAACTAGCAGCAGGTTGGAAGTAGGTAGCAGCAGGATGGTTTTCTTGAGAGCTACTAACAAGTTTGTTGTTTGAAGATACAAAGGCCAGATTATTTGCACTAGTAGTTGAGCTGGATGACCCTTTAACTTCTGATTCATACACCTTGAGATTGTTGTACAAATCATCCAGACTCATAGTGTCAAATGAGTCTTTGTTTCTCCACACAACTGTATGCATGCTCCACTCAGATGGTAGACTTCTGAGAAATTTGAGATTGATGTCTTCTTGATCCAGATTAATATCTAGAAGAGCTAGTTGACTTACTAGCTTTTGTAGATGATCATAGGTGCCATCAATATTTTCAGAAGATGTTGCCACAAATGTTTCAAACTGATGTTTCAGTAGGTTCTTTCTTGACTTCTTGGTAGCCTGGTTGCCTCCAAATCTGAGCTCAATAGCCTGCATCAATTCCTTAGCAGACTTAACCTTTCTGAAAATCATTTGATAGTCATTAGGTATGCCCATTAAGAGAATATTCTGAGTCTTAATCTCCAGTCTTCTTTGTTCCTTTTCTTCAGTGGTAATGATGGCTAAAGGTTCATCTTTATCATCTAGAGTGGGCTTAGAGTCTCCATTTTGAATGACTTCCCACATGGAGTTGCCAAGCATTTTAATGTATTGCTCAATTCTCATCTTCCAGAGTTCATACTCACCAGCTCTGAGCATGGGCACCTTTGAGGCAGTCACCATATGTGTGGATTCAGATTCCATTTCTTTGCTTGATAATGAAACAAACTAGCACCAATTCTTCTCGATAACAATTTCTAGATCACAAGCTCTGATACCACTTGTGGAATCGTTTGAGACTCCGTGGATCTTTTGAGCCTTAGGGTAACACAATAACATACACGCAGCGGAATAACAGTAAGTACAATATGTTATTGACACAAGGTTTTCCTCTCAACATCACCTCAATATATTAATACGGTTACTTAACAGTAACAGGGTTACAAATAACCTTGAAGTGATTCTATCTTGTTCTAGGCATTTACAGTCGACATATGCCTTAGAACACACACACACCCCTTTACTATACTTCTACATTGTAGAAGACTGTGATCACTTGGGGTACATTTACATACTGCTGGACACTCCTTTTATAGTCAAGGATTGTACAAAGAACAGAATATAAAGCAGAAAGATAATCATCTACTTTATGTTTTACAGGCTGTCATTGCTGTAAAGCTAGGTCCATTGTATCATTAAATACATAAAGCCACCGTCCTTCCTCTTTTTCTAGCCGCCCCATGATAACTTGTCAAATATAATTGTCTTCACATATTTAAAATATGTTTCATTGACAAATTATTTATTTACTTTGTAAATTCAACAAGTAACCATGAAGCTAGCAGCAGCATCTTTTGCCTAGCAGCAGGTTAATCAAGCCTAGCAGCAGGTTGATGATGCTTAGCAGCAGCTTGAAGATGCCTAGCAGCAGTATCTCACTTTAAGCTTTCATGTTTCATTCTTCTGGTTTTGTAACATCAAATCAATAGACCCAACAATATGTGAACATCTACTGCCTCAACACAAACCCCACTGTTCTGGTAAATTATGCCATCATTACTTTTCGTACGAAATGTATACCCATTGATGTTATACGCCTCGTATTTCACTACGCTGGCGTGTGGTCCAAATGATATCCACCTTACAGTTTCTGATACACTATCATTGGATGTAGCTAACTCTCTCTCAACCTGAATTTCATTACAAGTATATATTACCTTTAAATTGCAGAAACAACAAACAAACAATTAAAGAATAGGAGTGTTTGGGATAATGAAATGGCGTGATGGTCGACCTCTATCTAATGTCATATACAGGAGGGACAATTATGATGATAGCAACGAAAAAACAATTATAAACAACATACTAATTACCTCTTCGAGTAACCACTTAGCAAAGATTTGTTGTGCTCATTCTCCAGCAATGCAATTTTTTTACCCGGGTTTTTTCTTTTCAAAACTTCCTTGTGTCGCCTGAAGCAAATAAATGTCTTTGATTATTATATTTGATAGAACATTTTAAGCAACGAAATCGACATGTGTTAGTAATACTTACTCGATATACGGTTGAATTTCATTCGTATTTTGTATTACATACAAATGTGCTTTCTGAAAGGATTCTCTGGAAACTTCACTTGGTTTGCCGGCCGACAATGGCTTCCCGTCCTCATCTTCATTGGTTACATGTTTATCAGCTGGGATACCAATAGTTTTCATGGTTTTATGATATTCGCTAAAAAAACTCTATTGTTTCTTCCGCGATAGTCTCCTCGGCAATGCATCCCTCTGGTCTATTTCTGTTTCGCACATGCCCTTTAATAACCTTCATACATCTTTCGAAGGGATACATCCACCGAAAGCATATGGGACCACATAATTTTACCTCCCTAGTTAGGTGCACAGTCAAGTGTATCATAATATCAAAAAATGACGCAGGAAAGAACTTCTCGAGTAGGCACAGTGTAACAACAAGTTCTTCTTGCATCTTATCTAGTTCTTGCAAGCTGATTTCTTTCCTACATATAGATTTAAAGAAAAAGCAAAACCTGATAATAGCATATCGTGTGGGCGGGTGCATGACTGAACGTATAGCAATGGGTAAAAACTCTTGCATTAGCATGTGATAGTCATGCGATTTAAGGCCAATGAGCTTCCTATCATTTAGGCTGACAAAACTAGAGAAATTTGAACAATAGCCTTGTGGTACCCTGATGTTGCTTAACGTTTCACAAAAGATGTCTTTTTCAGCATTCGTTAATGTGTAACCTGCTGGAGGTAGTGTTGTTTTGTCTGCTTCTTGCCTAGCAAACAACTCTTCTTTTTATCCCCGACTCTTCCAGATCTAGTCGAGCATTCATTCCATCTTTTGTCTTTCCAGGAACATTCAACAAAGTTCCTAGTAGACTCTCACCAACATTCTTTTCTACGTGCATGAAGTCAATACAATGCGGAACAGAATGATGCCTCCAATACCTTAGCTTTCGATACCAAATGTTGAATTTCTTCCAATATGCTTCATTTACTTGGCTTGAACTACCCTCTTCTTCTGTTTTTGACCTTTTCTGCTTTTTAATCTTCCCACCTCTGCCTCTGGTATCTTCTTGGTTTTTCGAGGTTTTTCCTTTCCCCACTTATTTTCAATATGTTGTACCTCGTTGTATATTTGTTCCCCAGTCAATGGATTTGGAGCATGACGTGGTTCTTCTTGTCCATTAAACGCCTTCCTTTGCATTCTGAACGGATGGTTGGATGGTAGATATCGTTTGTGTCCAGCATAACTTTGCTTGGATGAGGCGAAAAGTCTAACACAGTGTGTATCTTTCCCACATACTACATAACCTTTGAATCCACTGTATGGGCAGCCACATAATGTACCAAGTGCAGGGTAATCATTTATCGTCCATAACACAACAGCAAGCAGATTCAAGTTTTCTTTTTTAGAAGCATCGTATGTATCAACGCCTTCCTCGAATAAGGTATTCAGATCATCAACCAACGGTTCTAAAAATACATCGATATCATTTCCCGGGTATCCCGATATCAATACCGAGAGCATGATAAACTTTTTTTTCATACACAACCATGGAGGAAGGTTGTATATGACATATAAAACTGGCCATACATTGTGATGCCTATTTCCTGAGTTGGCGTCAACCCCATCAGCCGATATTCCTAGCCGTAGATTTCTTAGATCTTCGGCAATTTCGGGGAATTTTTCATCTATGGTACGCCATGCCTGTGAATCTGCGGGGTGACGTAAAACACCATTTGTTATCCTCCTTTTTGTGTGCCAATGTACATCTTCTGAAATACTTTCTAACTTAAAGAGGCGTTGCAGTCTTGGTATAATTGGAAAATACCACATTACCTTTGCCGGAATGTTTTCGTACACTTTATGTGTCTTACTATCCACCTTCCATCTTGATGTCCCACAAGTTGGACAAACAGTCAACTCCTTGTTAACCTTCCAGTAAAGAATGCAGTTGTTGCTACATACATGTATCTTTTTGTATCCTGATCCCATCATTCTCACTAGTTTTTTTGCCTCATAAGTTCTTTCAACCATTTCGTTACCAGTAGGTAGCATCTTTTTCAACAATCCAAGTAATTCAGTAAAGAACTTATCAGAAGCTCCATACTTACCCTTCAAGTTGAGTATTTTAACTACTGCGGACAACTTTGTGAAGTCAGGACATCCTTGGTAAAGTGGCTTCTCCGCGTCTAATAATAGTTGTTGAAACTTGGCAAGGTTAGCCTCATCAAAGCATTCTTTTGTAGCATTAACCATGTTTACTGTTGCTGGGCCATCTGTTGGAATTTTTGTAACAAAATCCATGTCGAAATCCGTGTCGTCAACAAACTCCTCTGTTGTAGAATTAACAGGTATTTGGGCAGTTGTTGCTTGCTCATCATTTTCTCCTTGTTTATCCCATTTTATGTAGCTTTGATTAATCCCGTGGCGGAATAAATGGAATTGCACATCCTCCACTTTATGCTCTATGCGGTTTAAACATGAGATACACGAACATGGCATCTTAAGCTGTTGTTTATTACTGTCGATGTTCCTCATCTTTTGCATGTTGTGTTCTGCATACTGAATAAACGCTTGTACTCCAGCAATATATTGTTTCTTGGTCCTACTAGTTTTCATCCAAGACTTGTCCATGCTATTGTTGAGGTCAAATGGTAACGTATGTCTCCTACAAGTCACAAATTAAACCAATATAAGGCTGGATGGCAAGGTAACTTGTTTTTCACCATACACACATCAGCTTTCTCTCTCCTCTCACTTCCTTTACCTCACCTCACCATTTAGTGGTCAAGGCAAACCAATCATTCACCATAACTCCCATTTTTTTTATACTTACACTATTAAAAATGTAAACATAAAAATATAAAACCGTAAACGTTAAAATTTAAAATCACAACGTACCAAATGAAAACGTTACATAAACTGAAAATAAACATTACATAAATTTCTTGGAATTAAAACATTACATAAAGATAAAATTAAAACATTACATAAACATAAACTTAAGTTATAGATAATCCGGGTGATCCCAAGTCTCAGAGTTGTCTAAGCGGTAACCATCGTCGTACGCAGAGTAGTTCGCAAACTTCTCTGCTTCTAACTCTGCTTCCAACCTGCTAAGCTCCCGCTCCTTCTCTACTTCTTGATCCAGATGAGGTTGATGTTGTTGTTGCTCAACAAATCTTGGTGCATCAGATGAAGTTGATGCACCTTGCACACATTGTTGGTTCTGTTGTGATACAGAACCAGCTGCCACATTTTCCTCAAAACTCCAACGGATCTTGTTGGAGATTTGGGCCTGTATCTTGGTGCATCAGATGAAGTTGATGCACCGTCTTTGCGAGCTTCATCATACAAAAATTGGTTGATCACAACTTTTATTTCTTCGGAGATGTCATTGCACTCCACGTATCGTTGTCTCAAACGTTCTTTTAGTGCCTTTGCGTGCTCAAACTGTTTGATAAAGTAATACCCCGTTAAGTCTTCCGCTGTTATACAAAATTTTTACGTAGGTACTGTAATACCTCGTGATTTCCCATGTCATTTATTAATATTAATTCAGCAACAAATTCTAATTTAAGTTGATTAGCCTATTTTACTGGTTAATTTTTTTATCTATAACACCCCGTAAAAATTTTGTATAACAGCGAAAGACTTAACGGGGTATTACTTCTTAGATCGTAGTCATAAGCATAGAAAACGACTCAAAAGAGACGTTTTGAAAAGCAATGTCATTGATTTCATACATAAACATGTGAATTACACAACATAGATTTGATTGTTTGGAAAATTTCATAAAGATAATGACATTGTTTGAAATAAATAAAAATTATAAATTTTCATCGTTATTGGGTCCACCAGCCAACTCCGTGCCTTGGTTCCTTTAGATACCTGAGATAAAACATGCTTAAAAAGTCAACACAAAGGTTGAGTGAATCTATAGTGTTTTAGATAGTAGTAGTAGTTTAAAGACACGTCGATTAGTATTACAACGGTGATATCGTTGTATAAAACATATTAGTTTCGTTTTATAAAAACATTTAGTAGCACAACGGTGACATCGTTGTGTATAAAACATATTAGTTTCGTTGTATAAAAACCTTTAGTCATATGGAGTAGCACAACGGTGACATCGTTGTGTAACAGATATGTTGCCTTAAGCCTCATGACACTCAAACGTTGACATCGTGTGATATCATAAAATGATATAACTTACAACTTAATAAATATGCAAGTAAAGGGGCCCTCGTAGCAGGAGTTTGCCATTTTCCTGGTAATTCAAATAAAGTGCATTTGGGCCGCTAATCTAGCTAACACAAATGGGGTCGTCATCCCCAAATAGATCTATCCACAGTATTCGCGTTCACTCGCAAGTGATTAATGGTTCATGATATGAGGGACTTTTGGCAAAGTCGGTAACTTAGGCAATATCAATTCGAATAGGATACAGAAAAATAATTCGTTTGCCCCACGTTGGG
This sequence comes from Artemisia tridentata subsp. tridentata, assembly GCA_021014915.2. Taxonomy (NCBI): domain Eukaryota; kingdom Viridiplantae; phylum Streptophyta; class Magnoliopsida; order Asterales; family Asteraceae; genus Artemisia; species Artemisia tridentata. Next base: position 206,616,760 of record CP139508.1, read on the forward strand.
TGATATCCAACGTAACCGCAAAAATAATTTGATAGTATTGACAGTAATCGATAAAATGATAGTTGTACATATGCAATAACAGATTTTAATAAACATATAGTTTTCAATCAATTGTGTTCATAAAAAGTAGTAGCATGTATCTCCCCATGGGTTTGAAAACATATAAAAATGTAGGACTATAAACTCACCTTGATAGCGTAGATTTCGGTTAGTGCTCAAATGAAAGATCAGTGAATATTAATAAATAGCAATGAATAGCTCCAAACTCGTGACCTGAATTAATATGATTCGTTTAGATTATAATCGGTATTTCAGTTTCGACAGTGAAATGTCGAGTGTGGAAAAATATTCGAGTGAGATAAAGTCGGATTTGTTGTTTAGATGTTTAGTGGTAGAAAAATAACTTATCAAAGTTATTTTTGTTATTAGAATGAAAACTTTCGATAGATATTCATATGTTTTCTAAAGTTAAAGGGGTTGAAATGAATAATTTAGAAACTAGTTTTTAAGACTTTATACTTTGCCCCTTATAGTTTCGTATTGACAAAAACAGTCTCTGGGTTCTAAGTCGACTGCAAGGAAAGTCCTTTTTATAAAAACGGTTTGAATATTGACAATATATACCCTCCAAGGTATTTTATTTCTTACACCCGACATCCTTTTTCTTCAAAAATACAGTACGTTTTAAAGCTTCAGGAAAAGAAACAACTTTTTATGACTTTATTATATTTGTAACGACAACATTGTAAACAAGCTATCATGTGCTTATACGATCCCCTGATAGCTTAATTCGGTTCGAATAGAATTAAAAAGAAAAAGGGTACGTTTGGTTTTTGCCGAGTTGGACACAAAAGGAAAAAAACTTTAAGCGAGGCCTCTTAATGATTTTACAACGTTATTAATCCTTTTAGTAGTTTGCTGGGTGAACTTTAAAATGGCTCAAGTTCGAAGTTCGTAGTCAAAGTCGTTTGGTCGCAGTTTATTTCCAAAGTTGGGTGTTCAATCGACTGAAAGAACAAAAACAATATGAAAAGTTAGGTTTTCAAGTCTGCTACTATTTAGCGACATGGACCAGTTTTCAAAACAAGTTTCCCGATTAGTTTCTCAATGATTTTAAATTTTTAATTGATTCTTTTTGCTATAGACAGCTAGCTGGGTCGTTAGTGCTAGAACAAAAACTGGAAATTTTTGAGGGCTGTTTAAGGATCGAACGAAGGGTCCAAAGTGAGGTCGTGGGGGTGTTTTTCTGGGTACGACAAACAGAAGAAAACTGTTGAGTTTTTGTTTATAAGTAATGTTTGATTCTTTTAGAGTGTCCACAAGGATTTTTAGGTTGTCTAGGATTTTTAGAGAGTGTAAAAGAAATGTATGTCGAAATGAAATAAGGCACGTAATGAAATATGCGAGGACTCACAAGTAGATTCGTATGAGAAAAATCCAAGGTGGTACGAATGAAGGAGGAGATGTCCCACGATCCAGAGTAATCTCCAAGGTCTTGGAATTCTTCACTTGGTCCTTGCTCGCCCTTCCTCTTCTTCGACAGTAAGTATAAGTGAAGAGTGGTTTTGTTTTTAAGTTGTGAGTGTAATAGGAAATATTGCAAGTCCTTTAAAGTTGATCAAGGTATGAGTTAAATCTTTGTTCTCTATGTACTCGAATGGAGCAAAAGGAGAAGGAATGAGGCGTGGAATAGGTGGCCAAATGGAAGAGAGGAAGGCATGGCATGCGTGCCTTGTATTTTGAGTTATTCTTGTGGTTTACAAGGAGTCAAGTGAGCATGTGCTTTGCATGGCTTGGAAAGGTAAAAAGGGTGTGTGTTTTTAGTTCTTGTCGCACAGAAAAAAAAAATGAAGGCTTAGCTCTATGGTGTCGAACGAAATGGGAGGGAATCAAAGCATGCTTTGCATGCTAGGAATAAAAAATGAATGTGCGTTAATTTGGTAGGGAACCAAAAAGAAAGGTGTGTGTGGGTATCACACGTATGGAAAAAAAGAAAAGAAAAAGGTAGTTGGTATTATTGTAGCATGTAGGAATAAAGAAAGAAACAACATATAAGTGGGTTGCATCTCTGGAAAACTAGAAGGGGGGTTGAATAGTTTTTACCGTTTTTCAAGTTTTATTTGCTTTGTTACTATATGTTAATTCAAAGGAAACAATCACAAATAAATAATCACACAATGTAAACAAAAGATAAAGAGAGGAAAGATCAAACCACACGACACAGTTGTTTATAGTGGTTCGGCTACAAGAACTCTATTCCTTGCCCTACTCCACTCCCGAGTTTCCGACTCGAGAGTTTATCTTTCACTAAGAAACAAACTCCTTTCCTAGGCGGAGAAAACCTTTACACGTCGCTTACTTCCTTTTCCGGTACTAAGCTAAACACCGGGTTCTTTCACAAGGTAGAACCAACCTGACGTCGCCTATTTACTTTACCGACACTAAGCTAGATGTCGAGTTCTTTACAAGGGTACAACCACTCCCTACACTCTTTGTACTTTAAGGACTAAAGTACTAACCACACTCACTGATTACAAATGATAGATATGATGTGTGAAACAAACTACAAGATCACACAGTAATGCAACTAAAGGATTACGGTTCTGTAGATCCTTGAATGCTTGATCTCTTTTCTACAAAATGAAAGATCAAAGTGAAATGCAACTATGAATGATGTTAGTAAGATATGTACTGAATGAATATGTGTGTTAAGCTATATGAGTGATGAGAGAGCCAAATGATCAGCTTCCTATTTATAGGCAAGCTGATCTTTAGCTCACGGATCCCACGGATCCCTCACAAGGGATTCGTCCTTCATTGGACTTGGATCCGTGGGATGGTGACAGCTATGGAATAGTTGTCTCTTACCATATCTTAGTTGTATCTTACCATATCATCCAAGATCTTCAAATGTCAACTATGTATCTTGCAAATCTAACCAAGATATATCAAAGATATTGTATGTGATGCATGCAATGATGTCATGGAATGGTTTTAGAATTAAAGTTTCCTTTTAAGGAAACAAGTTACTAAATAAGCAAACTTGTAATTCTTTGGTTATTATGTGAAGTGTAAAATGTGTACTTAAGAGACTTAAGCTAGTATTTATTATTTGCTAAAAGATATTCCTTTTATTTGTCATTAACAAAACTAATGAAAGATCAAAGAATATAAATAACATTTTTGAGACGCTATTTGTATTAACAATCTCCCCCTTTTTGTTGATGACAAAACATAAGGTATATTTTTGAGCAAGAGAATAAATATAGCATGAGTTCTTAAAAATATATATTAAGTTTGTTTATTAAAGAAAAGTTTTGTAAAAATGTATGTACTGTGATGAATCACAGTTGATGCAAACTTAGTCCTTTCTCCCCCTTTTTGTCGAAACAAAAAAAAGAGTAGCGAAGCGGAATGCGATTTTGAGAACTTTAATAGCTCCCCCTTGTTTTATACTCCCCTAAATAGAGTAATCAAGGAAATGATGCATGAATCTACAAAACAAACGGTTAGTATATGAAATGCTTATGAAATGCTCCCCCTCGATGTATACTCCTCACTTCTCGAGTACCAACGTATACTTTTGAAGGGTATGATATGCTGCAAATGAAGTGTTAGTAATGAATGACTTCAATGAAGAAGTAGAATGCTTGTGAAGTGTTCTTCCAAACAAGCCTTTCAATATGTTTTGACTTTAAAAAGTCAAAGTAAGTGTCTGATCATTATTTGTACCTAAAGCAATCATAATCAAGGTATAATATATGCAATATAGGAATGTTAGTTCACAATGATAATGATAATATGCAATATGTTGATCACTCATAAGCATAAAACATCACATTCATATATATTGAAAATTTTGTGACAAAAGTCACAAGAATGAAATGATGTTTCAAATAAAAAGACATCCTAGAAAGAAAATAAAAAGTCCTAAACAAACAACTTAAAAAAGTCCTAACAACTAGTCTAGGGAGCTCCTATTGAGGAGGATGAGAGATGGCATTTAAACGTTCAAGAACATGGTTCAAGATGAACCTCATCTCATTTTGAAGCTCATGGACCAAGATGTTGGTCCTTTGGGCCAAGTGAGCCGTTCTCTCACAGTGTGCGCAATCATGACTTGAAAAGCCGGGAGGAAGACTAGGCTCCAAGTTTTGTGGTGGTGGTGGTGATGGTGGTTGGGTGTTGTTGTTGTTGGATGGTTGTTGTGGTGTTTGAAGGGAGTTCATAAGAATGTTTTGAATGTCCATTGCTTCATGAAGGCGATGGTCAACCATACCCGAGAGAGTATAGAGTTGGTTTAACTCCGCACTTATCTCCTCTTGTGTTTGAGGAATGTTGCTCCACATTGCTTCATCAATGGCAATGAGTGTTGAAGTTGGTGATAGTGGTGGTATTTGTGGATGAGGTTGTGGTGCTTCACGGTATAGAGGTCCATGAATCTCCGGATGGAGAGGATGGAATAGCATAGGTTCTAAGTTATCAAGACTTATTGGTGGAGGATTGGTTGATGAGGGTGGAAGATCTTCTAGCTCGTCAAGATATGGTTGTGGAGATGTTGGTGGTGTCCTAAAGAGTTCCATTGGTTTAAGTTTTGGTGAGGATGGTGATGATGCAGACTTCTCAGACTGTGATGGAGCGGGAGCAGGAGCGGGTGGTGGTGTGGTTGCTACAGGAGTAATGGTAGGAGGTGGTGTTTTTATGACTACATGTGAGGGAGTTGGAGTGGATAAAGTAAGAAAGTTTTCACTAGCAATAGGTGAGGATATGTTCAGTGGTGATGATTCTTCAGAGGATGAGTTGTGAATGTTGATGAAACAACAAGGTTTCACACTCATACGGGCTGTTTGTTTTAGTGGCTTGGATGTAGAGGAGTTGTTTGATTTTGTCATTGAGACTTTTTGGTGAAGTATGATAGCTAAAATGTACAGGAGAAGAGATGGTTGTGATGTGAATTGAAGATCCTAAAGTTCTAATTTATAGACAGAAGGTTTGTGAGTCTTTGTGTTTGGATTTGATGTGAATCCAATAGAGAATGTTGGTTTCTAATGATTTGGAACAGAAATTTGTGCAGGTCATATCAATGAAGTCAATCCATTGAGCTTGGGTTGAGTAATATGTTGTGGATTTGCAGTAAATACAAGGAGATAGTGGAAAATCTGATGATTTGATATTTCCACGGATTTGACGGATCCCTAAAAAGGGTTCCTTCTTTGTATCAGTTTGGTAACTCATACCTAAAATTCAAAAATTTAAATTTTGGTGGGAAATTTTGTTCCTAAGTTTCTAAGAATTCCTAAATGATTCTAAGATGAATTATTATCAGTGAATGAATCCTAAATGATACTAAACACTAAGATTTAAGAATCGAGATGAGTCAAAAAAGTTTTAGAATTTTACTGGGGAACCTGCGGATCCAAGTTGGATCAAAGGCGGAACCAAAGTTAGGGATCCGCCGAATCCGCAGGTTGGCGGATGGCGGATCCAACGATAAGCCTTGGCGGAGCCCAGGTTTTGGATCCGCCGGATCCGTATGCCTAAAACTAAGAAACTAAACAGAACATATGTCATATTTCGCGTTTTTCGACGAAAACCCGAAAATTCACCTAGACCTTACTTAACATCTAATATGTATAGCAAAACAATTAAATATGATAACATTAACACACGATTGCACATAGTTTAATTCATTCTTAGAAACTTACCGTTTTAGGTGTTATGCCAAACATAGGCTATAACCCGGAAAATTGATAACCGTGATGGTTATCTACCTGCAAATGTTAGTTATTACACATACACAACAAGTATTATCAGATAAATTTGAGACACATAGTAGTTTAACATCACAACATCCAACATTGTTCAAAACCAAACACTCCATCAACTAAGCTTCTTCTTCAACTTCTTCATCCCCTTGTGCAATTTCATCATCCAACGACCAAGATTCTTCACCATTCCTTTGATGTTTCGATACTCAGCGGATTCATTTTGAATTGGAGGAAGATGGCTCAAGTATTCGGGTGGAGGAATCCTAGAATTTGGTAAACCATCATCTTCACTCATTGAAGATGATGAGGATGATATTGGTACACGAGGACGTTTGCCTTTATCTACACTCACCCTAAAGTCGCTCAAAGGAACGAAGGTATGTTCTATTTCATTGTAATCCGGAACAAAGCCTAGATGGTTTGGACGAGCGGGTGCAAAGGCTCTATAGAGTCGGGTTAAGAGCATACCATAAGGCATTGCAATCTTGCTATGAACCGGAATGTCACACATTCTTTTGGCAACATAGTAAGCAAGATTGAAGGGTTGACGAGTAGACATGTTGTACATCATATGACACAAACAAGTATTGATGTGATCACGGTTTCCTATGGTGCACATCACATTAGCCCTTAAGACATCCTCCATTTTCTTGAATTCGGGTTTGAGTTCATTTAGCTCCATTGCAAATGGATCTCTAGCAACTTCGCGACCACGATACATCCTAGTGGGGTTGTTCTTAGGAATGAAGAGATGTTCCCTAATCACTTCTTTTGATTCGAGAGGAGTGACATATGGTGCCGTCCTATCGAGATTGGATTCTAAGATTGTTAAGGACCATTTGTCCGAGTAAAGACATGTCCCTTGGTTTGGAATTCCTAAAACCTCACCAAATTGATCAAGAGGGATGTTGACGAGATTTCCATTTAGAGTAAAATGAAGACTCAAGTAACCTTGGTCACTAGAACTAAGACCTACACTAGCATAGAACTCAAGTATGAACCTAGGAATAATTGGTTCATCTATATCTAAAAGAGAATCAAACCGAATGACGGCTAATTGTTCCCTAAGTTGTGTTCCTTCATAGAATGATGAATCTATGACTCTACCCTCATGGACATACTTTTTCTCTAAGGCTTTGAAAATTTCAATTTGGGCATTGGTTAGACCTTTGGTTTTGTGGACTTCGGGTAAGTAGTTAATGGTTCTTTTGTGATCATAGTTGGTTGCGGGAGGCATGATTTTCCTAAGTACAAAAGTTACATAGTTTTAGTTAAAATGATCAAAGTAAGTGTAAAATTCCTAGTGTGTGCCTACATGGGGACAATGTGGAGGTGCGTTTATCTCGACTCCTTTTGATGCAAGAAAAATTAGTTTATGCAAGTTTTGTTTATAAACAAGAGATAACCAAAACGCTCCTATTTCAATGTAGCTACGGTTGAATGTACCCGAAAATACATATTAATTATGTATTCCCTTTAGCATTCAAGAGACATTATGCAAGTGAAGTCTAAAAGATAACATTTTTGCATTTGTATGAACAATGTAAGAAAAAAAATCGTTTTTCCTAGTCGTTAGAAGATTTTAGTGAAAAATTTTCATGGGGTTTTTGTTAAATTAAGACAATGTGCTATGAGATGCAATTCCTAACTAAGAAAAACATGTTTTTAAGTATAATGCAGTAAATATGCTTCATGATTTTTCAAGAATTATGCATATACCCCAAGTTTATGTTTTGTGCATGAAATGGAAATCCTAGACGCAGATCAGAAGTATAAATATGATAAGAATACTTACAGTGATATTAGAAGCACAAATTTGTGGAAGAAAATGGTCTAAATTTTGATGGAGATTAAGTGTGTGTCGAGTATAGTAAGGTGATATGTTTTGGAGTGAGGAATGAATAGTAGTTGTTCTTGTTTATTTAATAATAAACTGAACTCAGCATGCGACGGATCCGGCGGATCCAAAACAAAGGATCCGTCTTTGTTGTCGATTGGATCCGCGGATCAGAACACATGTTTTTGGTTTAGTGTAGTGTGTGGCTAAACTAATGTTTATACTAATGTTTCACTTAATCACTAGGTTCCATTAATCCTAATCCAAGTCTAAGATAGTTGAAAGGTTCTCGTTTAAGTGGTTTTGTGAGAATATCGGCAATGTTGTCCTCTGAGGAAACTTTCTCAATTGAGATGATTCCCTTCTGTACATTGTCGCGAAGGAAGTGATGTCGTATTTCAATATGTTTGGTTCTAGCGTGTTGGACTGGATTTTTGCTTAGATCGATAGCACCTTTGTTGTCGCAAAGAATGGGAATGTTGTTGAGTTCAATTCCATAGTCGACGAGAGCTTGTTTCATCCACAGTGCTTGTTGACACGCCTTTCCTGCAGACACATACTCTGCCTCTGTTGTTGAGATTGCGAGGGCAGTTTGTTTCTTAGCGAACCATGATGTGAGACAATATCCTACAAAAGTACAAATACCGCTAGTACTTTTCCTATCAACATAGTCACCTGCATGATCTGAGTCGGTATACACTATGGTTTCTACACCCGTTCCTTTGGGATACCATAATCCTAAGTGTGTAGTACCTTTGATGTACCTAAATATCCGTTTAACGGCTTCAAGATGGGACGTTTTTGGATCTTCTTGAAAACGTGCACATAGACAAACACTAAACATAATGTCAGGCCTACTAGCCGTAAGATAGAGTAAACTACCAATCATTCCTCTATATTTAGTGCTATCTACGGATTCATTTTCTTCATCCTTAGTGAGTTTGTTTTCGGAGGACATGGGTGTTCTCATGGGTTTTGAGTCTTCAAGACCAAACTTCTTAAGCATATCTTTGATATACTTTGATTGGTTGAAGAATATCCCATCTTCTAATTGTTTAATTTGGAGACCTAAGAAAAAGTTTAGTTCCCCCATCATACTCATTTCAAACTCGTCATGCATGATTTTTGAGAAATCGTCGCATAACTCTTGACAAGTTGAACCGAATATAATGTCATCCACATATATCTGGACTATAATAATATGTGATCCCTTTTTCTTGGTGAAGAGAGTATTATCTACTAGGCCCATGGTATACTTATGGTCAACTAGGAAAGTCTTAAGTCGATCATACCAAGCCTTTGGTGCTTGCTTAAGTCCGTATAAAGCTTTCTTAAGTTTGAAAACATAATTTGGTTTTTCAAAGTCGGCAAAGCCGGGAGGTTGTGCAACATATACTTCTTCATTTATAAAACCATTTAAGAAAGCACTTTTGACATCCATTTGAAATAACTTAAAATCATGTGCACATGCATATGCAAGTAATATCCTAATAGACTCAAGTCTAGCTACGGGTGCAAAGGTTTCATCGTAATCTATACCTTCTTGTTGATTGTAACCTTGAGCTACTAGCCTAGCTTTATTTCTAGATACAATACCATTTTCATCCATTTTATTTCTAAAGACCCATTTGGTGCCGATTATGGTTTGGTTTTTAGGTGGAGGGACCAATGTCCAAACATCATTTCTAATAAATTGATTTAGTTCTTCTTGCATAGCAATTACCCAAGATTCATCTTTTATTGCCTCATCTATATTTTTAGGTTCAACAGTTGAAATAAAACAAAAATAATTACTTTCATTTTGAGCTTTGGATCTTAACGTTCTTTCATTAAGTTTTCCTATGACGTTTTCTAATGGATGACTTTTAGTTTCTTTAATATTGATAATTTCTCTTTTTACGGGTTCATTGTCATTTTCAATGTTTTCAATATCATTAACCATTTGACTTTCAACCAAGTCATCATCTACCAAAGGTGATGTCTTAGAGGGAGGTGGACTTTCGTTGAATGTTACGTTCAACGATTCCTCGACTCTTGATGTTTCCTTGTTTAATACTATGTATGCTTTACTATTTTGAGAGTACCCAAGAAATACACCTTCATACGTCTTTGGGTCGAACTTGGTGAGATAATCCTTTGTGTTTAAAATGAAGCACTTGCTTCCAAAAACTCTAAAATATCCTAATGTAGGCTTTTTGCCTCGATAAATTTCATAAGGAGTTTTATTTAAAAATTGTCTAATTAAAACTCTATTTAGGATATATGTTGAAGTATCTACAGCGTGACACCAAAACTTTTGTGGTATGTTTTGTTCATTTAACATAGTTCTACTCATTTCTTGAATTGTTCTATTTTTACGTTCTACTACACCATTAGATTGAGGTGTACGAGGAGCCGAGAAATTATGAGTTATTCCATTATTATCACAAAAATTTCCAAATTGGATTTCATTGTCAAATTCTCGACCATGGTCAGTTCTAATAGATACTATATTACTTCCTATTTGATTTTGAATTTTCTTGCTTAGAATTTCAAATTTGTCGAATGCCTCATTTTTAGTTTTCAAAAACTTTGTCCATGTATATCTAGAGTAATCATCTACTATGACTAAAGTGTAAAAATTTCCTCCATAACTTTGTATAGCCGACGGGCCAAACAAATCCATATGCAATAATTCTAGGCATCTAGATGTAGATACCATGTTTTTAGCCTTATGGCTATTATGTACTTGTTTCCCAATTTTGCAAGCATCACAAAAGTGTTGGTCATATTTCAACTTGGGTAGGTTCCTAACGAGTTCTTTGGAAGACAAGGATTGAATAAGCCTCATATTAGCATGACCTAAGCGTCGATGCCATAGAGTTGAGTTTTCGTCCAAGGAGGTAAGACATAACTTATCTTTAGGTGTTTTATCTAATTTCATAACATAGACATTATTCTTTAAAACACCTTTTCCTACGGTTATGCCATCTTTAAGTATTTTACTTCCATTTTCACTGAAAAGGACGTTATACTTTTTGCGGCATAATTGACTTATACTAAGTAAATTAAATCCTAAATTATCTACATGAGCAACATCATCAATAGATAGAGAGTCATGAGAGATTGTACCTTTTCCGATGATTTTACTTTTAAGCTTGCTACCGAATGTGACATTACCTCCGTCATACACTTGGTAGGTTGAGAAAAGATTTTTGTTTCCCGTCATGTGTCTTGAGCACCCACTATCTTTGATCCACTCATCAGGTTCAAGATCAACTTTCAAGCATACCTCTTCTGTGTCATTAGCCATAAGTGCAATTTCGTTGTTCTTAGGCTCATCATCATCATCTCCTTCACTATCGCTCCAAGCTCCACTAACGAAGGCTCTTTGAGACTTGGTCTTTGGAGGCTTTGGACATTCTCCTATTAAGTGACTGGAGTCACCACACCTATAGCATTTCCTATCAACCTTACCTTTCTTATCGTCACGATCTTTCCGAGAGGATTTCTTTTCATCACGAGGTGGTTTTACAAACTTTCCTCGTCTCCTGAAGAATTTCTTGAAATCCCTCACGGCCATGGCATACTCTTCATCATCACTGTTTGAACAAGACTCATCATCATCACTTGACTCGAATTTGGCTTTCAAGGCAATAGACTTAATCTTCTCCTTTTTTCCTTTGACAATTTCCGAGTCTTTTTCCATAATCATTTCGTGAACTTTTAGGTTTCATATGAGCTCATCTAGTGTCATGCTTGAGAGATCCTTAGATTCTTCAATAGCTGTCACCTTTGCTCTCCATTTCGGATGGAGTGCTCTTAGAAATTTCCTGACAAAATTCTTGCTAGAAAAAGATTCATCAAGTGCTTTAAGTGATGTAATAATAGTATTGAACTTAGCAAACGCACTATCAATGGTCTCATCTTCAAAGATAACAAATTGTTCGTATTGTTGGACAAGAAGATCAATTTTGTTATCTTTTACTTGTGAGTTCCCTTGATGTGTGATAATAAGAGATTGCCAAATATCCTTAGCCGTTTTACACATAAAAACTCTTTCATATTCTTTCTTAGGTAAGGCATTATAAAGCATCATTTTGGCTTCATTATTTTTGGCAATTAGTTTCTTTTGCTCATCACTGTGATGAGTAAGAGAAGCTCCTTCATCCCGACCACCCGAAATATTATTACTAATAGGTTTGTAATCACCATCAACTATAATATACCATAGATCTATATCCTTTGACTTTACATAAGTCTCAAAGCGATTTTTCCAATAAATAAAACAATTTGGTTCAAATAGAGGTGGTCTCTGCATAGATTGCCCTTCTTTAAAGTTTTCAAAATCCATTGATCGTTTTAAGTTTTAAAATACAATATATTTTAAAGATCTTAAGTAACGTAGCTCTTGATGCCAATTGTGGAAAACTAGAAGGGGGGTTGAATAGTTTTTACCATTTTTCAAGTTTTATTTGCTTTGTTACTATATGTTAATTCAAAGGAAACAATCACAAATAAATAATCACACAATGTAAACAAAAGATAAAGAGAGGAAAGATCAAACCACACGACACAGTTGTTTATAGTGGTTCGGCTACAAGAACTCTATTCCTTGCCCTACTCCACTCCCCGAGTTTCCGACTCGAGAGTTTATCTTTCACTAAGAAACAAACTCCTTTCCTAGGCGGAGAAAACCTTTACACGTCGCTTACTTCCTTTTCCGGTACTAAGCTAAACACCGGGTTCTTTCACAAGGTAGAACCAACCTGACGTCGCCTATTTACTTTACCGACACTAAGCTAGATGTCGAGTTCTTTACAAGGGTACAACCACTCCCTACACTCTTTGTACTTTAAGGACTAAAGTACTAACCACACTCACTGATTATAAATGATAGATATGATGTGTGAAACAAACTACAATATCACACAGTAATGCAACTAAAGGATTACGGTTCTGTAGATCCTTGAATGCTTGATCTTTCTTCTACAAAATGAAAGATCAAAGTGAAATGCAACAATGAATGATGTTAGTAAGATATGTACTGAATGAATATGTGTGTTAAGCTATATGAGTGATGAGAGAGCCAAATGATCAGCTTCCTATTTATAGGCAAGCTGATCTTTAGCTCACGGATCCCACGGATCCCTCACAAGGGATCCGTCCTTCATTGGACTTGGATCCGTGGGATGGTGACAGCTATGGAATAGTTGTCTCTTACCATATCTTAGTTGTATCTTACCATATCATCCAAGATCTTCAAATGTCAACTATGTATCTTGCAAATCTAACCAAGATATATCAAAGATATTGTATGTGATGCATGCAATGATGTCATGGAATGGTTTTAGAATTAAAGTTTCCTATTAAGGAAACAAGTTACTAAATAAGCAAACTTGTAATTCTTTGGTTATTATGTGAAGTGTAAAATGTGTACTTAAGAGACTTAAGCTAGTATTTATTATTTGCTAAAAGATATTCCTTTTATTTGTCATTAACAAAACTAATGAAAGATCAAAGAATATAAATAACGTTTTTGAGACGCTATTTGTATTAACAGCATCTTTATTGGTTTGTGTTAAATTAGAAAGAACAAAAGAATAATATAAGAAGTGTTGTGTTTATATTGGTATCGAGTAGCACAAGGAAAGAAAAGAGAAAGAAACATATAATATATATGTATATTTTGATATAGAATGAATTTTTGGGATTGTGATGTTTCGATTCAAAGAAGAAATAAAGCAAGGAATGAATATCTTGTGTGATCATTGTGTTGGTTACATATAACATAAGAGAAATAGTTAAATTTTTGCTTATGATTTTTAATTGTTTATGTGCACAAATATTTGTGTGTCGAGTTGGATTTAAAAGAAAGAAATAAGAATAAAAATTAATGTGTCGTTTGCGTTGAGTAGAATATGAAGTTGAGAAACTAGAAGGATATATATATATATATATATATATATATATATATATATATATATATATATATATATATATATATATATATATGTAAGGTCGTTTTGTTATTAGTTGAGACAAAATAAATAATTAAAACGTATTGAAAATTATACACATGTATAAATATAGTTTGAGTTAGATTTATTTCGGAGTTCGTTTTAGTGTTGTTGGTACACGAGTGAGCTATTCACGTTACGTCACAATATTGATCAAAGATTGATTTGTGGTGTTGTTTAATAGTTTGCAAATAAAAAAAAAATAACCCGAAAAATAGGCTAATCAACTTAAATTAGAATTTGTTGCTGATTTAATATTAATAAATGACATGAGAAATCACGAGGTATTACAGATAACTTCGACAATAGCATGTTGTCGAGCAGTATCGTCTTTCTCGGTTTGTGTTTTAATATATTTTTGCATTTGTTCCACAGTATGGGGGAGACGACAAGCCATATTAGAAGTTTAGATGATTTCTTAATTTTGTTTTGGTGAAGTAGTAGTTTAAAAAAGGTGGGTTTAGGTGAAGGATCCACGCCCTTGCCGAGTGGCCTAAACATCAAATCATTTGTGCATAAGTAAACCAAGTATTTACCACTACTAGTACAAAAGGTACTACTGTTAGTGAAAGTTAGTACTGCTAGTATAAAGTTAGTACTGCTAGTACAAGTTACAAATAAAACCAATATAAAATTCTAAATGTTTGATACGTTTGGGCCCAACTCTAATGTGGGATAAAATGTTAATTTTAAAAATATTACAACTATACATTAGTAAAATCTAGTATTAACGGTTTTTGTTGCTAATTGAAAATTAAAATAATACTCTGTATTGTATTAATGGGTTTTGTTGCAACTTGCAACTTGCAAGTCAGATGGGAAGGCTATTTTTTCATCATTACACACTATTCACATTGCTTGGCTCGATATATCTTCCTTCCTCAAGGTGTTTCTTGATTGTTGTTGTATATAAAGCAACATACCTCTCATAATTTTCATCTCTTCTTAACAAACCAAAATAAAATTTAAAAATTACAAAAAATCTCAAAAGTTTTTGTTATCAAAATCATATATGGAAACTAAACTAGTGATTTGTTCTGAATTGGCAACAGTTGCAAACTCAAAGCTTGTGAAAGACATGATGCTAGTTTACTATGAGCGACAGGTTGAAGCTACTTCCAAGGAAGTTCATGATTTGAGGGACAAGGTTAATCAGAAAAGAATGCTGATAAACAATAGGGATAAGTTGATCAAGGAGTTAGAGCTTTTATATGGTTTTGATTCTGCCCTTCAAAGCATTGCTGATTTAAGGAGGATGCAAGAGGAGGACATGATGGCATCTGATAGGTTGCTTGTTGATATTGCCCAAAAGCATAAGCGTCTAGGTGATTTGGGCAACTTTATCACGAAGCTTGGATCAATGGACTACTGATGTGGTTGATATGTTAGTTGACTATGTTTATGTCTTTTGTGTTTTGTGGTGTCATGGTTGATGTTGTTGGTAGTCTTTCTGATGTTGTTGTGTTTTGTGGTGTCATCGAATGGTAATGATAGATGTATGGTATGATGTTAAATATTAATGCAACTATGTTAATGTCAATATTATTTTCTAACTGCCTTTTGATTTGTAAGTTTTTTCTTACCACAATTTATATGTATAATTTAACTGATTAAGAAAAATGTGGGATTAGTACAAGTTACAATGTCAATTGTTTAGTACTGCCTAGTTCCACAAATGCATATACTTAAGAAAGTCAAATTCAAAGTCAAACTTTGTTCATTACACCTAAATGCAAGATCTTAACCTGCACATACCAACCAAGCCTTCAATGGCATTTACTTATACATTGAACTATGTGATCCTCTTTACTTTAAATGGCCATTACATAAACACAACATTACACAATCAAAAACCTGTCAAACACTAAACCTCATCCACAATGACTTCCAAGCCAAATGTTATTGAAATATCCTCTGATTCATCAGAATAATGTCTCCTAAACCTGATTGGAATTTCCCCTACCCTCCTACAGGTAGCTTTCATAAGAGAATACCACCTAAGGGAAAGGTTGTTGACTCAAGCTCTGACGATTTTAGCTCCTTTAACAGTAGCTTTTTTAATGATAGCTGGGTTTCTAGCTATCATTCAACATCTGAAGATGAAGCTGTCTCAAAAAAAGCCAGAATGTCCAAAAACCCGCCTCCAGTTCACACTCTGTCAATCCCAGGAAAAAGGGAACAAGTTCTAGGCCTAACAAATCAGGCAACTTGGGAAGAAATCCAAGCAAAGAAAAGAAAGGGAAAAGGCCCAATTGAACTCACTAAAGGTAAAGGGAAAAGGACAATTGGCTGAGCTTTACTAGTCATGATGTTATGATGCTACTGTAATAAGTACTATGTTTTCTCCTTGTATGTAATCAACTATGCAATCAACAATGCATCTATGTATGCAGAATTTTGTTATGTAATAACAGTTGGTTTTTGAAGTTGAAGATGCTATTTTTCATTCATGTTAAACCCAAAATACAACATTAAAAACTATATATCCTACAAGTCACAAATTAAACCAATATAAGCATCAAATCATTTGTGTATATACAATGGACAGTGGGTATTGTAGTGGGCAGAATTTGCTATCTTTATAATAGTAAAAAACAATTTCGAGAATAATATAATTTCACCATTGCATAAAAAAAATGAATTCCTAATTAAAAAAATTACCTAATTTAGATCTAAATGAACCTCCCTCCGTTGTTGATGGCCGGACCGGCGAGTGGTGGATGGTGAGTGGTGGCTGTAATTGGATACTGGTGAACGGTGGATGGTGACTGGTGGCTGTGATTGGTGAGAAATGTGAGAAATTTGAAATTTACAGAAAAAATATGGGGGGCTTTAATTTTGTAATTTGCTGAAAAAATTTATATGGGTGGCTTTTTAAAAAAATATGGGGGGCTTTAATTTTGAAATTTGTTGAAAAAAAATAAGGGCTTTTTAAAAATTTTGGGGAAGGAAATACCAAAAAGGAAGCCACAGGTATCGAACATGTGACCTCCCCTTCACAACACCAACAACTCAACCATCTCCGCCCTTGGGTCTTTTTCGATTATACCTTCTTTTGTATTCCTCTTATACACTATCTGTTTGATTAAAGAAAATTGTTACAAAATCCAAATATCTTCTATACAAAGTTAACCTTTTAGTACAACGTTAAACCTGGCAGCACTACTATTTACACAAGCAGTAATAACATTATTTCCTTTTTGCTTGTCTGAAGATCTTTCTCAGTAACTCTCATGCCATTACTGAGTCTTCATCAGTAACTGTGAGCTTAGCAGCTAACATAACAAATAAGCTAGCTGCCCTTAACGGATACTCTTTTTCTATCAGCATGTAGACATCCACTCCATTCTTTGTAGATACATGGTGAACACCACATGTATCATACAATCTCCATTTTGTACTCAACTCGTGAGCTCAAAAATTCCATAAGATATCTTTTGGATCAGGTTCATACAACCTCTTCAATTCCACCCATAGCTCCTTTTCTTTGTCTTGTATACGATATGTAGATCTGAACATTTCTTTAACCAGACTCCATAGATTGTCCAAGTCTTCTCTATAAAAAATCTTCAGCATATCTTCAAAATACTTATAAATTTCTGAGTGTCCTCCTAGCCTGATTATCTTCCAAGCTTTCCCAAATGTATCTTTGTGTATCTCCAAATCAATAATTGGACGTTTAGCTTGAATAGGATGATGAACATCCAATGCTTCTGGGATTATAACAATCATATGCTGCTTGAGTCTTTCGTCAGTTAATTCCTCTGCTGTTTCTTCTTCATCTGCTGTAGGTACTTCTTCACCAATCTTCTGTTTCTTTGAAGTTCTACATGGTTTTTCTGTTCCCATGGGAGTAAATGTGTTCACTCTTGTGTAAACCCTTTCAAACTCACTCTTGATCTCCTCAAAACTTCTACCTTGGAACTGCTTCCTTTTGTATCCAGCCATGTTCATCATGTAAACACACATGGTGTGTCTTTGCTGAGCTTTACTAGGTGGTTTACTCCTCTTTTCTTTGGCTTTTTGTTCTGCAGCAGACTTTCTTCTGGAATTTATTAGTTCAACAAGTTGTCTTGACTTCTCATCAATGGACAACACTTCATCTCCTCTGAGTTTACCTAACTTTTCCTTTAAAACTTCATCAGCATCAATCATATACTGAACTTCTTGAGCGTGATCAAACATTGCTTCAGTTGCTTTGATTTGCAAGTCTTGTTTGATCAAGGAAATATGCAATATCATCAATTTCTGATCTTTCATCTTCCTGTGCTGTATTAGTTACCTCTGCATCAAAACTAATCTGAGCAAGAACACTTTTCTTGTCCTTATTTGGTGGCTATATTTCAATCATAATGCCCTTTCCTTTATCTGCCCTTTGCCTTCTATCATACACATCCATATCTTGTTGATGAGAAGTACCAATATTTTCAGCATCCAAATCTTCTTCACCCATATCTTGCCTCCCCTGAAACTCAACATTCTGTTCAACCAAAGAAATATTGGGGTCTTGATCAATATCAGCTGTCTTCCTCCCCTGTTTGGAAGAATCATCCATGTTATCATCTGAATCATCATCATCTGAGCTTGTAGACTCCACAATATTTGCCTTTCTCTTTGCTTTAAGTGACTTGACTTTAGACTGCAATTTCTTCACTTTTTCAATGACCTTCTTGTAAGCAGTATTTGTCTCCTTGAGTTCTTGCTTTGTCTCCTTGAGTTCTTTCTCCAACCCAGTCACCCTTTGAGTCAATTTGGTACAAATATCCATCAATTCCATTAGTGACACTCTGCCCTCATCACTTCCAGGTGTGTTACCTCCCGATCGAGGTGAATCGTGGGGCATTTCCCCCATATTTGGTTGTGAGGCTGATTGAGAACCAGATGAACCTGTGGGTGTGTGATGGGACTCAACTGGGCTTGTTGATCCTTTAGCCTGAATGTTTTAATTTTGAACCAACATTGTTTCAAAAAGTGGAACTACTATCCCATTAAACCCCCTAGAAGCCATGCTCATGTTACTGAACATTTTTTGAGTAAGGCAAGGAGTTGGATAAATATTTTTATGAGATAGAAGCAAACTTTTCCATCTATTCAAAACCGTTTGTATAAACCTTGGATACATTAAAAACTTGTATTTGTTATCCACATTTTTCACCATACCATCAAAAATTAATTTTGAAAAGTTAAAAGTCCTGTTTGTTGCTAAACAAATGAGAGCAGTTGCAATATTGCTACTGAATTGCTCCCATGAGGTTTTCTTTGGACTTAAACAATGAAGGATGGTATGTATGAAGAATCTCCATTGTGGGGCAAAACATCCTTTTTGAAAAGTTAGAATTTGAGAAGATGTATCATACCCCATTCTGGAAAGGTGATGAAAAATTTCAGTATTAGGCAAAGAACTAATACCATTTTCATCTGCTAAATGGAGATGCCTCCTAACAGATGCCTCAGTAACAGTTATTGTTCTGCCATCAACTGTTGCAATTAACTCTTTGTCTCCATTATCAAATGTATTGGTAGTAACAGACAGCCAAAACTGTTTGATTTGAGAGACATAGATAGTAGGATTGACTGTAAGAGCATACCTGATGTGGGTAGTGTTTAGAAAATCTACTATCTGGTGGAAGTGTTGACTCCCTTCTGGTTTCTCCAAGAATGCAACCTGGTTATGCGTATCACAAAACTCTAAATTTGCCATGAAAATTGAGTAAATGCTTGATTAGAGTGCTGGGTTATGATTGGACCGACTTCAATTAATTGTTTCTCAAGTTTGAAGAAATCGTATAAATTATATAAACAAAGAGAGTTATCCAATTTATGAAACCCTAAATTAAGCGAAGTAATTGACAATAGTTACCCCAACGGTTAGAAATAAACCACGGTTAAAACCCAGAAACGGCTACCCAGTACCCAGCAGTACAACGTTTTACGCTAGCAGAACAAAAGTTTGCCTAGCAGTAAAAACTTTGTGTATCCACTCCATTCTCAGCAGTATGATCGAACTCAAACATTCACAAGCAACCATAAACAATTAATTAAACATCAAATATTTCATTGATATTTTTTAAAGGCTACAACCATATATACATCTAATTATCCAACCTAAATACTAATTAACATACTAAAAACAAAAAACCCATCACCTAAATGTTTCACTCACAATTTCAAACCAAGTCCATCCCTGAATTAAGTACACCACATTTTACTGTCTCACCATAATTCTTTATCCTCTCATTTGCTTCACCAGCCTCTCATCTTCCTGCTTCCAGTCCTCTTACTTCCTTCATCTTACATAATTCAATCCTATCCTCTTTTCTAGTATAGTCTTAATCCCAAATCTTCTCCCAGTTTATAAGCCATCTTGCTGCTCACATATTTGCTGATCCTTCAATTTTGTACCCCTCCTCCACTTCACCTTCCTCTCTTCTTCTTCATCTCTTCCTCCTCTCCCTGTAGTCACTCAATCCCCAAAACCTCATCCCAGTAAAAGTCTTGCGCATGCAGCCAGTTCAAAATTTGACCCCTCATCCACGTATCTACCTTCCTATACGACCCATATTCTGCAATAGGTTCATACCCGAAAGCATTAAACACTGCGTCAAACAGCAAATTGTTGTTTAACACCCACTCGTACTCTTCAGCATCATTTTGAAAGTTAACATTATTTGTTGCCATTGTTTAAGTTTTCCTTGAATTGAAACGGATATATGTGTTTGTGTGTGTTCTTTGGTATACAATCGATAGGTATAAATAGGCTGGAGAGGTAGATAACTGGTTCCCTAGACTTTAGGCGGGAAAAGGAATCGACGGCGCGCGCCGAAAGTAAAGTGTGAATTGAAGTTTTACGAAAAAGTATCCAATTTTCAATTTCATTTTACCAAGTATTGCTCCAATTTTCAAATTCCTTTTACCAAGTATTGACTTTCCATGTACAATGAGTTGGTGCAACAAGTAGTTGTAAATCATGCTTTGTGAATAATAAACTTCCAAACTCAATGTTTCCAACTAGTTGTTTGTTATGTTTGGGATGATTTGGGATCGGGTTCATTATTATTTACCCGAGGGAATAAATGTTTGACCGTGACTCGAAAGGAAATATTAACTCATTTGTTGCGGCTTGATATTGACTCGACTTGGACAAAAATAAATGAAATAAATAAAAACAATTGTTAAATTAAAAGTTAGTTGTAGAGATATTTGTTATTAAATTTGGTTAATAACGAAGTAAGGAAATTAGAAGTGTACGTGAGAACATGGTTGTCAGGATCCCGATCCTGATATTAGGATGTTACGATTTTACGATACTGCAAAGCAAAAACGATCCGAATCTTACAAAGGATCTGTAAAAGCTTAAGATGAATTGATTGGTAATCGTCGGTATTTTCCCATAATCCCGTTTATTAGTACAAGGTATACTCGTTTTATGATTTAAAACAAGTTTGGACTTACGACAAAATTAATCTTTGGAAATAACAAAATTTCGCCAAGACCTTTTCATTTATCGAACGTTTCCAAGTCAAAAGACTTTATTGAAAATCAATTTCCCGAGTAATTTATAATATAACTAGTATTTATATAAACCCTAAACCCTAAACCCTAAACTAAACCTAAACTCTAAACCCTAAACGCTAAACCAATCCGTAACTCAAACAATAACCAAACGAATAGTCCAATAAATCTAAATATGTTAGTGTACGGGTAGCATGTCTCGAATAGTCCAATATCCCTCGTGTGTTATGTTTTTATCCCAAATGTTACACGCAAGGTTTTCAAAATCGAGATCCTACTTAAGATCCTATGGTAAAGATCCCGATCTTTACCATAGGATCTAAAGTAGGATCTCGATTTTGAAAACCTTGCGTGTGACATTTGGGATAAAAACATAACACACGAGGGATATTGGACTATTCGAGACATGCTACCCGTACACTAACATATTTGGATTTATTGGACTATTCGTTTGGTTATTATTTGAGTTACGGATTGGTTTAGCATTTAGGGTTTAGAGTTTAGGGTTTAGGGTTTATATAAATACTCATTATATTATAAATTACTCGGGAAATTGATTTTCAATAAAGTCTTTTGATTTGGAAACGTTCGATAAATGAAAGGGTTTGGCGAAATTTTGTTATTTCCAAAGATTAATTTTGTCGTAAGTCCAAACTTGTTTTAAATCATAAAACGAGTATATCTTGTACTAATAAACGGGATTATGGGAAAATACCGACGATTACCAATCGACTCATCTTATTTGATATGTTTGTTAATTGTTAGTTATCTATTTGACTTATTTTCGTCATCTCGTCTCGACTCGAGTTATTGTCAATACTCTTCTCGACTATTAATTCAGTTATTCTTTTTTTTTAGTGAGTACTCGTGATTCCGTGTTCTCTACCGTTACACAAATGAGGATACCAAACAGTTTTAAAAAGCTAAAGCGAGATTATTTTTTGAAATGAGAATGATTAACTTTTGAAACCTCTTGCGCATTTACTTTTTTGGTGAATATCATGCCGAGTACGTTGTGCTGCTATATGTTGCATTAAATCGTTTGATACGATATTCATTTTCTTTAACTTTTAATTATGGATAACCTCGATACCCGCGGGGAAACCTGAAAAACCGATGGATAATATTAATCGGGTATCCGGTGGGATATGGGGCGGGTACGGGTATATTATAAATGGGTTCGGGTATGGGTACACTAAAACCTGCCACGAACCCGAACCATTGCCATCCATAGTTACCGGCTATAGTTGGTTGTCACCGCCACGTCAACACCATTAGATTTTTTTTTGTTTTGTTTTTTTTTTTTTAACTATTATTCTTTTTTTTTACACAACTTGCCACCTCTTAATTAAACCAACCACCACTTGATCAATATTAAAGGGGCAATTAATCCCTTTACCGATCAATTGTAAACACACACAACAAATCACCAAACCCTAATCAAAACACACATTCTTCTTATTCCCACGGCGGATTCCCACGGGTAACAGTAGGATCCTGGGCCACCTTTCATTTCATCTTTGTCTTTTAATTTAGCTATTGGTAGTAGTTTGAAAGACAGACGTGGCAAACAATGAATCTAAATGACAACAAAGGTATGTTTTTTAATGTTTTCACATATCAGTTGATGATTCATTGTACAATAATTAGTAACAGGCTTTTGATCTATAAATGGTGATGTTTGGGGTTGCATGTTACCGATTCTAATGTAAAGCTGTGTGAATTTATTGTTGAATGTAAAGCTGTGTGAAGTTTTAATTTATTCAAGTTTATGCTTTAACAGGTTCAAAGGCAAAAATCCCTAGGTCCAAAATCAAAATCATTTCCAACAAGGTATACTAAAGTTGTTATGTGTTTGTGGCTAAAGTTGTATACCTTAATTATATCATTAATTAATTTTTTTGAAACACATGGTATGTTGAACTATTAGGAGGTATGGGAAAACACAGATTGGAAGAGAAAGAGCCCTTTCTATTTCTCTAGCGATGAAGAATCTGGTGATGCTGACACAAAAGGTGAATTTATTGTTGAATGTAAAGCTATGTGAATTTTTAATTTATTCAAGTTTATGCTTTAACAGGTTCATCATTTCCAACAAGGTATACTAAAGTTGTTATGTGTTTGTGGCTAAAGTTGTTATGTGTTTGTGAATTTTTAATTTATTCAAGTTGTTATGTGTTTGTGGTTTCCAAATAGCCACTTCATCTTGAGTCATTAATCTATTCTGAACTGCCATCCAAAGAACAAAGGAATGCTTTGGTATGCATTGTGCAAACCATATCACAGTTATTAATACTTTTGGCCACCGTTTTTTAAATTGTATGTGACTAACTCGAAAAAAACAACACACGCTGTGTGACTAAATCACCACAAACGTCACATTTATTATATTTTCATGTGCCCATAGGATGGGAACTAGTCATACATACTGATGAATCCAACAAAACTTGTGCCTAATTAGTCACACATATTCGGGTTTTGGTCACTCTTTTTTAATGAAAACGGCCACAAACTAAACAATGTGACCATATGATACCTACGGTGGCGCGACTTTTTGTCACACACACCCAAAAAAACGTGTGTGACTATATGCATATAGTCACGCATTTCCAGTGTGACGATAGGTGAAATCAGTACCAGTGTATATGAAACATTGACATCCATGCAATGTCACATAAGATATAGTCTATTACGTTAGCACTAAGTTCATGCAACCGAAGCTCGACAGTTCAGTGCACTACAGTGTAGCACATGAATGATAATCAAGGGCCCATAGCAAGTGTTTAACCCAATACATTCGTAGTCCGAATTGGTATACGCTCGTATTGACCTGTCTGGCCAACCGAATGGGGGAGTCACCCCAATAGGTCTATTTATATCAATCGCGCTTCCCAATGGGAACTGCCGGTTCATGAAGGTGGGCATAACAGTGGGTTCAGCGGCTTTGACTAACTACACAATAGTTTTGATAAAGTAAAACATTGTAGTGGTCCAGAAAATGTTTTGCATGTTTCTCACCCCGTAGTTGTAAAGCAAGTATAAGTAAAATGGGGCTATAAACTCACCTTGTCAAGTAGTAGTCAGATAACACAACAGTTCAGACAGTGTTTAGCAGCAACACGCGACCTAGATTAGTAAGGTTTATTTTAGTTCACGAATCGAGTTTGATAATTTACGAAGTTTAGTTAAATCTGAAAGACTTAAAGAGTTTATGTTATCGTTGCTGGTGTAGCAGCATTTAAGTTGAAAAGTCATTTTTTAAATCATTCGAAAGTATTGGCTCTTGGAAGGGTTTACAGGATACTAAGACGAATAATCTTCAGCTTGGAAATAACTAAAAGATTATGAACGGGATGATTAATAATTGTAAGACATTGATGGTATGATGGAAAATGTTATAGTCGAGTGGATATGTATATTACCAAGTTTGCGTAAGTATGAGAAAAATAAAGAAAATGGTGTGTATGTGTGTGTTTATATATATATATATATATATATATATATATATATATATATATATATATATATATATATATATATATATATATATATATATATATATGTATGGTGACTTTCTTGCCAGAACCATCTTATCAGCGAGAACTGACAGAACCACCAAAAACATACATGCACGCCTTTTAAAATAAAATAAAAATACATTCAAATCATCAATAACCGTAAGTGTACACATATGTTCTTCAATATCATCATGAACTCATCCTATTTTTTCACAAAAACCTTACACACGGCCGCAATATTGTCATTGCATGCCTTATAAGAACATACATGCACACCTTCAAAAAAAAATTTGTATTTCCAATTTCTTATCAAATTCTTTAGAACAAGCATGTTTTTTAAAAACATATATGTTGTTTTTTAGAACATATGTGCAAAAATACAATTATTGAAGGCGTGCGTGTATGCTTTTGGTGGTTCTGTCAGTTCTCGCAGATAAGATGGTTCTCGCAAGAAAGTCTCACTATATATATATATATATATATATATATATATATATATATATATATATATATATATATATATATATATATATATATATATATATATATATATATATATATATATATATATATATATATATATATATATGTCTATTAGCATTATACAGAAAATGTTTTGAAAATAAATAATCCTTGTGTTAATAAGGTTATAGGATTTATATTAAAAGCCATTTCATGGTCTATAAATCTATTATAAGTTTTGAATAAACATTCCAAATTTTAACATGTACTCGAATTAATGAACGAGTTTAAAGTTCACACGGCTAATTTATAGTTGTAAAATATATAACAATTTTCTAGTCGTTTGAGTAGAGAAAACAATTTAATTATTTATATAAAGTTTTATGTCGAGTTTTTATATATATACGGCATTGTTTAAATGTACAAATATTTGTAACGTGATTTCTAGTAGTGTAATTATTTAGAATAGGTCATGGAGTTTAAAATATGAGATTTTTATGTTTTATTAGTTAGACGATTTGTGACGGCGACTTTATATATGAAACGAGTGTATAACACGATTTCGTTTTGGGAGTGGGCTGTGAAACAAATATTATCACTCGAGTGGGCTACTAACATTAACAGATTTTATGTTTTTACACTTGGTTTTGGGCTGTTAAAGGAAGGGAAGAAAAACCCACATGTGGTGGGCTTACTTGGGGCTGCGGCCCAACCAAGAAGCCGACTAGTAAACAACCCAATGACCCAATGATTTTTGATAGTCCTGGTCAATTAATGCAAGGCCACAACAACAAAATTGTTTGGCTACTAACTCGGCCCAAAAATGAGGAATAGAATTAGTATTACTAATAATGAAAGAAGTATATGTTCCTGTACATCCTGAAGACTTAGAATCAATTTTATCGCGGGCCATGAGTGACTCTAAGACTCGAAATAAACATGAGTCGTAGTGTTTTAGATGGTACGAATGACAAGGTCTCTTGAGGGGGACTAGACTCTATTTTTCGAATAATAGTGTACTCATTTAGGAGTCCTTTGGGGACCCTTTTTACTGAGCAAATGAACACCCAAAAGGGGTGGTTTTTACCAAAACACTACACAAGTTTGACCTCTAGCCGTGACTAAAATCCTCTTTTGGGATGAAAATGAACCAAGGTTATAACATTTATACTCTTTTTTGGTGAGTCCGAGCACCCTCTCGGCTCACCTATTGACCAAAACATATACATCTTAACTCATTACTTGTGACCAAAAGAAACTTGACTCGTCCAAATTAGCTACTAGGACTAATCCAAACCACGCATTTTACAAAACAAGTTCGAATACTAGAGTAACTACGACTCTTAACCTCATTCGAACACAAACAAGATGCTACCAAATTTTGAGTACAACTCAATACTTTGACTATAACTCGACAAGCAAAAACAATTTTAGCCTCAACACACAAGATCAAAACTTAACCAAGTCAATACTTTTGCGACACTAAGTTTACTCAAGCTACATCCTAACTTTATTTTCGCAATGATTTAAGCCGAGAATTTAAGCAACGAAATGAATACGAATCAAGAACAAGTAAAAGAACCAAACACTTCCAAACCGAGCCATGATTAAATCTTATTATTAGTTTTTCAATTAGTTTTGAGCCACACTATCGTGATTCCACAGAATTCATAAGTTTAATATTCCAGTCGAATTATACAAACAACAACAAAATAAAAGCATAAGTTTAATATTCCAGTCGAATGATACAAACAACAACAAAATAAAAGCAAGATTACACTTGAAATATGAAGATAAAGATTTTTGAGGATTCTTACAATTAAGTTGATTTGACTGAGAATGATGAGGAGAGAACCCAAGAAAGATTAAGCCCAATCCATGCAACCCAGTTCCCGTCTTCACCACTATTTTACCTTTGTTTTTGTGTATGATGTTAATTCGATGGTGAAGTGAGTGGCTGGGAATCGAGTGGATTCTTAAAGAAATCAAACAAGACTGGTTTACCCTCCCTTTCACTAACCACATATGCTCCATGGCCATTTTAAGAAAAGTATGTCGACATCCCTATGTCTTGGCTCGTTGACTTATGGGAAATGACAAGAAATAATAGAAACAAGAGAAAGATGTTGAACTTGGTTCATAGCTTAAATCTCAAAGGTGGATTCAAATCTGAAAAGATCTCGATGGAGAT
The DNA here is from genome assembly GCA_021014915.2 of Artemisia tridentata subsp. tridentata. NCBI lineage: Eukaryota > Viridiplantae > Streptophyta > Magnoliopsida > Asterales > Asteraceae > Artemisia > Artemisia tridentata. The sequence continues at coordinate 206,644,047 of CP139508.1, forward strand.
GGTGATAGTTGCTGTAAATGGAGATGAGGGAGAAGAGAAGGGGATAAGAAAACTCTCCTTTTTTTTCTTTTTTTTTTTTTTTTTTTTTAATGATAGTTGACGGATTTTTGTAGTTTATTTAAGATAAGATTTGTTTTTAGTGTTTATTAGGTGTACCTTGTGTCCCGTTGAATCCTGGTGTCTTCCGAGATTTTCTGGTTTGTTGTTAATACAGAAAATATAGTTTAGGAGACGTTTTAATTGAACTGACATGGAGTATATTTTTCGGCGACTCTGATATGAATTTATAAAATAACCTTTTACTGGTGTAGTATCGGTACGCGTGTTGTGTTATTTTCCAGTAAAACGAGATAACCTCTCGTTTTTGTTACGTTTGTGTCTGTAACTGTCTGAAAGTGAAAATTTTACCTTTTGATAAAATTGAATAGCTTTTGGTGAGTTACTGTTCATCACAGCGTGCATGTTTGTTTCCCGAAATCTTTATGTAAACATATAGATGTTTAAATCTAACAGTTAGGAAAATAAGAAATTGACATTTTATTATTAAAATATCAGTGGAAAATTACCGTTTGTCACATCCTCCCTGCCTTAGAAGGAAAACTGTCCTCGGTTTTCACTTAGAGTTACCCGATGTGTTTGAGAAAAGGTGTGGGTATTTACGTCTGATCTTGTCCTCACGCTCCCATGTGTATTCGGGACCTCTGCGGGAGTTCCAGCGAACTTTAACGATAGGAATACGGCTTTGCTTTAGCCGTTTGATTTCTCGATCCATTATTTCAATAGGTTCCTCAACGAAGTTCAGCCTTTCGTTAACTTGAATTTCTTCCAAAGGAATGGTAAGTGTCTCGTTGGAGAGACATTTCTTTAGATTACTCACGTGGAATACGTTGTGTACGGAGCTGAGTTCTTGTGGTAACTCGAGTCGATAAGCTACCGGTTCTATTCTTGTGAGCATTTTGAAAGGCCCTATATAGCGGGGGTTTAGCTTTCCCCGCTTTTCAAAACGGATCACGCCTTTCCATGGCGACACTTTTAACATAACACGATCTCCAACTTGAAACTCAAGTGGTTTTCGTCTTTTGTCAGCATAGCTTTTCTGACTACATCGAGCCGCCTGCATTCGGCTATTGATCTGTTCAATCTTTTCCTTGATCTCTTGTACTAACTCGGGCCGGTGTGTTGATTTTCTTCGATTTCAGTCCAACATATCGGGGATCTGCACTTTCTGCCATATAGTGCCTCATAGGGTGCAGCTTTGATGCTGGTGTGATAACTTTTGTTGTAAGAAAATTCAGCCAACGGAAGATGTCTATCCCAGCCGTTCCCGAAGTCTATCACACATGATCTCATCATATCTTCTAATGTTTGGATGGTTCTTTCACTTTGACCATCTGTCCGTGGATGATATGTTGTGCTCATATCGAGGTCGGTTCCTAAGGAATCTTGTAGAGATCTCCAAAAATTTGACGTAAAACAACTGTATCTGTCGGAGATGATGGAAAGTGGGACTCCATGTCGAGCAACTATTTCCTTCACATATGGTCGCGCAAGCTTGTCCATGCTGTCGTTTTCCTTGAAGGGTAGGAAGTGGGCAGATTTGGTAAGACGGTCAACGATAACCCAGATGATGTCATAACCGCTTGACGTCCTTGGCAGTTTGGTGATGAAATCCATGGTTATATGTTCCCACTTCCACTCGGGGATTTTAGGTTGTACGAGTAAACCTGACGGTCGCTGATGTTCAGCCTTGACCTTTGAAGATGTTAGACATTTACTGACATAAGTTGCGATGTCAACTTTCATGTTGGGCCACCAATATACCCTTTTCAGGTCGAGGTACATCTTGCTGGCTCCTGGATGGATGTAATATTTTATTTTATGGGATTCGTGCATGATGAGGTCTCGTATACCTCCGTGGAGTGGAATCCAGCTTCTGTTCTTGTAACATAATGTTCCATCTGCTTTCTTTACGAACCCATTTTCGTTTTTGGGCATTCCAGAAATTTTCTCATTAGGTCGGTTTTCTTCCTTAAGAGCCTCAGTCTGAGCTTCACAAATTCTTGATGGGAGTGGTGAGACAATTGTCAAACCTAATGATCGTACTCTTAGAGGTTTCGGTCTTTCTTTCCGGCTAAGGGCATCCGCTACCACGTTTGCTTTGCCTGGGTGGTATCGAATTTCACAGTCGTAGTCACTAAGCAACTCTAATCATCGGATTGAGTTACTTCTGATCCAGGATATATTGCAAACTCTTGAGGTCGGTGTAAACTACACACTTGGTTCCTTAAAGATAGTGTCTCCATATTCTGAGTACGAACACTACTGACCCTAGCTCTAGGTCATGTGTTGTGTAGTTATTCTCGTGGGTTTTCAATTGCCGTGAGGCGTAAGCTATCACCTTTTCTCGCTGAATCAAAACAGCTCCTAACCCTTTGTGTGAGGCGTCACAGTAGACTACAAAGTCCTTACTACCTTCAGGTAGGGCTAAGATAGGTGCGCTACACAACTTATCCTTGAGAAGTTGAAAAGCTTCTTCCGCTTTCTCTCCCCAGTCAAACTTCTCATTTTTCTGGGTCAACTTAGTCAAAGACTTCGCTATTTTCGAGAATCCCTCTATGAATCTTCTGTAGTACCCTGTGAGTCCTAAGAATTGTCATATTTTAGTGGGAGTTGTAGGTGTCGCCCAATCCTTTATCGACTCAATCTTCGCAGGATCTACATGAATACCTTGTTTATCGATCACGTGACCTAAGAATTGGACTGTTGGTATCCAAAACTCGCCCTTGGAAAACTTGGCATATAACTCCTCTTTCTTTAACAATTCCAGAATTAGCCTAAGATGCTCTTCGTGTTCATTTTCACTCTTAGAATATATCAATATGTCGTCAATGAAGACGATCACGAACTTGTCTAAGTATGGCTTACACACCCGATTCATGAGGTCCATGAATACCGCTGGTGCATTGGTTAAGCCAAATGGCATAACCTGAAATTCATAGTGGCCGTAACGAGTTCTAAAAGCCGTGTTCGGGATATCCTCTTCCTGAACTCTAAGCTAATGGTAACCGGACCTTAAGTCGATTTTTGAATAGACGCACGGTCCTTGGAGTTGATCAAACATGTCATCAATTATGGGGAGTGGGTATCGATTTTTGATTGTTAATTTGTTGAGTTCCTGATAGTCGATGCACATTCGGAAAGATCCATCTTTCTTTTTAACGAATAGGCCTGGAGCTCCCTAGGGCAAAGAACTTGGTCAGTTGAATCCATTCTCAGAGTGTTCTGACAACTGCTCTGATAACTCCTGCAGTTCTGTTGGGGCTGATTGGTAGGGTGCTCGTGCCACGGGTGCGGTGCCGGGCACTAGGTCGATCCAAAACTTGACCTGTCGTTTTGGCTGTAGTCCGGGTAAGTCTTCCAGGAAGACTTCTGGAAAATCTCTTACGATAGACACATCTTCCAATCGTTTTCCTTACGGCTCCTTTTCTTCCTTTCCGGAAACCTGAGCTAAAAAGGGAAGACATCCTTTCTAAATATGTCTCTAAACCTTCGCGCAAGAGATAACGTTTAAACTCAAGGTACTTCGTCGGTCTCTTCTATCACCTTCGATGATCAGAACCTCGCTCCCGTAAGGTAGTCGAACGATCTTTTCGTCGCAGAGAATAGTGACACGATATTTCGACAACCAATCTATGCCGATAATAACATTAAAACTACCCAGTTATACAAGTATAAGGTCTATGTTGAATGGGTGGTTTAACAGATTTTAGGTGCAACCTCTTACGATAGTATCTACTCTTTCTACCTTTCCATTAGCCAACTCTACATTATATATATTGCCTAGAGTGGTCGGGGGTAATACCAAGTAATGGGCAAAAGGCAGTAGAGACAAAACTTCTATCTGCTCCCGTATCAAATACTATAGATGCATAGCGGTTATTTAAAAGGAATGTACCCGTCATGACATTCGGGTCTTCCTGGGCTTCCACCTTGCCCACCGCATAGACTCTGTCATGAGCTACTCCATCATTTCCCCGGTTTCCTTGGGGCACAACACCTACCTGATTCACACTAGCTCCTGGGTTTCTCTGGTTACCCTGGTTTCCTTGTTGGCCTCTGTTGCCTCCATTGCTCTGATTCTTGGGCTTTCGGCATGATGCGTGGGTTTTGCAACCTTACAACAGGTTTTACCTCTCGAGGGATCTCAAGAGGCTTACAACCCCACCAGGCAGTGTACCTGACCGATGTAGTATAGTGTAGTGGTAAGTACGGGGGATTGATCGTTCTCCACAGGGAATAGTGTTCGTTAGGTATGAAAGGCTACTCTAATTAGGTCTAAGGGTTGAGGAAGATTCTTTTTATGTTTTTATAGTTTTTATGAAAGCAAGTAAAATCTCGGTTTTGAAGGAGTGGGCGGAATTAGTTGCTAGTCAACTAACCCAAATTACTACAAATGCAATAAAATAAAATAACAAAAATGAAAAGTGGTGAGAAACTTATGTGTAGAGAAATGTGTTTACTTAGATTTCCTTACTCCCTAGCTATCTTTTACCGGTTAATTAGTGTGCATTAGTCGCGTGGATGACGGGTGTATTCCTTAATACCATTCGTGGGGTGGCGTACTTACTTCCCCAAACTCTACAAGCTCCTACTTCACTCCTATGTCGAGCCGGCTAGGAAGCTCCTAACATGGGATCACTAGAATTCGCTTGTGCATTAAATACAACCATAAAAACCTTTAGTACGCGTTTGGTTCATGTTTCTTAAGACGTTCAAGCAAGTTACCGAATAGGAAGTTAGCCAGTTTTCTTAAGCCTAACATAGATAAACAATCATCCAATACAACTAACAACACACTAACAACCAATAATCAATAGCTAGGTTTCATTAGATCTAAGCAAACACAAGATAATTTAGCCTAACATGTTAAACAAAAGACAAGCATAAGATAGAATCAAACAACACATAGACATATTGAATGATTAATTGATAACTTATCTTTCAATGAAACATGGAAGATCTCAAGGCAAGAAGCCCTGAAAAAGGAGCTAAAATCGTCCTAGGGTTTTATCCCAAAATTCCACACACTAAGCTCTCCCTTAATGACAAAAAATTAGAAAACTATATATAGACTTTTACATCTGACGGCGTCACCTTATGGATTGTGACGCCGTCACCTCGCCGCTTTTAGGGTTCTCGGATGACCATCTTGACGCCGTCCCTCTTTAATTCTCCAAAATCCGTTCTGGCCTATCAAGGCTTGACGCCCTCACCTCTTGAACGTGACGCCGTCCCCTTATGAATTAAGCCGTGATGCCCTTGATTTAGTTAAAACGTGACGCCGTCAGAATTCTCATGCTAACTCACTGGCCCGTCATGAGTAAATTTCACATCCCACTTTTCTTGCCAAGGCATGACGCCGTCTGGAGTTAATGTTGACGCCGTCAAAGGTAAATTTCAGCCGATTCTTGAGACTTTGCCGTTTTCTTCACTTTTATGCTCCAAAAACGTCCAAAATGCCTCCTTTTCCAGATTTCTCCTCAAAAGTACCTAAAATGACAAAAGGAACGATTTAGGGCGATATTTGATCAAATAAATACGATTTCGAGCTTAAATGACCCCTTAAAAGCGGTACACTTTTCGCCTCATCAAATACCCTTACACTTGAGATTTGCTTGTCCTCAAGCAAATGCGCTTTTATTCTAATCAAAATACAAGTTAGGGGTCATTTAATGCAAATATAAAAGTAATTACAACAAATAATCGTTCCACTTCAATCATAATAAGCACGGAGATTATAAACTAGCACCTCACAAGTAGTGTTTAGATACTCACAACTCTCAAGTGTCATCAAAATAAATCTCATAAATGAAAACGGAAAATATCTCTCACTACCTGTCATAGCAAATAGATTACCATAGGCTTGGGAAAGGATCGAAAACCTCCTCCACTAGGCGTAAGCACCTAAGATAAACTATCAAAGAGGGCTTTTAAATGGGTTATAATGTTAGGTGTAGGGAAAAGGAAAACACGGTTTTGTTGGATAAGGGATATTTTACTGGTGGCGAGTTAAAGATCTTGATCAATTACATGTACTATACAATGTTGCTAAGCCAAGACTAGACTCGATCTTATGCTAGAAACGAAATAACAAAATAACAAAAACATAAAACAAACATAAAATAAAACGGGATGGTAGTCCGTATGTTTTTTCTATTTTTCTTTTTCTCATTTTTTTGTGTTTTTCATGATTTTTTTTTTTTTTTTTTTTTTTTTTTTTTTTTTTTTTGCATACACTTTTACCCTACCATCCAAAATAATACATCATAGGGGCGTTGCATTCCCCTTACACTTGAATTTTTACATAACTTTACAATTACTAATCTAATGACTCGAATTAAGATAATTGAAAAACTTGGAGTACTTTTAAAATATTTAGCACATATGGGGGTAATAAATGATGTTCTTCCCCATTACTCCATTACATTAGTACTTTACCCATGAGTCCCAATCGTCCCAAAACAATATGTACAAGGATATGACTCGACTTAGCAACCATGTAATCAACTAGATAATTAACTTGGGTTTAAACAAATGTTGTCACAATAATGCACTAAAAATGAGTGCATACAAGGTAGGCTAAGGCGATTTGGGTGTACATTTTAGTGGGGTGTAACAAATTCTTCCTTTAAGTAAAATGCTTAAAGGTCGAAACGAAAAGATAGGCTCTGAGGGGTGTACTAGGGGTATCGTGTACTAAAAATGAGTACAACGCAAAGGGTGTGGGAGAATTACTTGACCAATGTAGCCAAAGTAATTATAACAAAAACACAGGTGTAAAACAATGGGTTAATCCTAATGCCTCTTATCATGTAGTAAATCTAACTACACGAATGTAGTCTCACTTGTGGCCTCGGAATGGTCCTAACGCAAGTTCTAGAATCTAAGTGCTACCGGTACACACATCATAGCATAAATGCTTTTCCTACCAATTCTAGGGGCGAACCTCACATATTTGGGGGTGGAAAATTTTTTAGTGGTACGGTTTTTGTGCTAGTCATATAACTCCTATCCGTGAGACGCTCATTAAGACCAAAGTTTCACTCCTATATGTTGTAAAAAATTTTAAATTTGGCACTAAAATTGCCCTAACAAGTATTTCTCTCAGTTTTATTACACATCTACTATTAAACAAACAAAAATCAAGCGCAATTGTATTCTCTAAAATCGTACTTTTACCCTCCCCTTACACTTAAGATGAACATTGTCCCCAATGTTCAAATAACAAGATGTAAAAGAAAAAATAAAAGAATGAAATCAAATACTCCCCTGATTCGCTCGTTGGATAATGAAATTACACGGTTAAATCTTCTTCCAAGGTAATGTTGAAGCTCCATGACTAATGCATCGCCATAAGCTTGATTCCATAAACATCTCCTTGTCCAAAATAACCTGTTAAGCCTGAGAAAACAAACACGAAAACCTGCATAACATCGGCGGGATAAAATCTATATATAAGGATATAATGCTTGTGGAATGATAATTTTGCAGATTCCTGGAGATTATAAGTTGGAGGTTCTAGTAAAAACTTTTCTAAAAACAAAACTTTCAAAAATTTCTGGAAATTAAATCTGACGCCGTCAGGTTATAACCCCTGACGCCGTCAGAAATGACCTGACAAAAATTTTCATTTTTTAATTTCCGGAAAATTTCTGGAAAAACCTTTACCTTACTTCCTGGAAATCCTGCAAAACATCATTATGACTCGATACAAGCATTTGACTCAAACAAATACGAATATGCATGTTAATTTATTATTATTACGATTCATGTTCATATGTGTTCTAATAAACCGATTTAGATTTCCCTTACACTTATCTTTTGCAAAATACCTTTATATGTAGTTAAGACGAAGTTAAAAACAACATAAAGCATTTTCACAAATTACTTTTGAACATGAATCAATACTAATAAAAATTAAACACACATACGGAAACAAATAAAATCAAACAAACAAATAAATAAACACACAAAGCAAATAAATAAAATAAAGCTTGGGTTGCCTCCCAAGAAGCGCTTTTCTTTATTAACGAGTCTTGTAGCTAGACTCAAAGTCACGTACATTACGTGATTCCATCATCGGTCACGGTTCCTAGGCCATCCTCCTTCGATCCTCTATCAGAATCACTTTCATAGTAAAGGTATTTCGGGTCCACGTGATTAAAAGGATTGTTTCGGTATTTAGAACTAAGTTCCTTATCGTGCTTAAAGAATCCGCTTGACAGGTCAAAAGTGTCCTTACATCCCCTTCTCACATCATCATCACACAACACGAGTTGGGAACTTAACCCATCGAGCCCTTTATAATCATCCTCCATGAATTCTCTCATCTTGTAAGGCGTTTGGTATGAGATTTCCCTAATCCCATCGGTGAAAGTCATGATCCCATTGAGCTTGTCCACAACCAAGCTTGTGGCCTGGCAAAAAGGTGCCCCAAAAACAACTTGTGATAAACTGGGATCGATGTACTTTTCGATATTATCGACGATTGCGAAGCTCATAGTGAATGTCATATTTCCTACAAACACCTGTACATCATCATCTATGCCGATGTCGTCCTTCCCTTTATGAATCATCCCCCATCTGCAAATGTTGTTATAATGAAACAAGGACATCACATTTTTGGGTAGACATGTGTCAATGTAGACATTATAAAAATGCTTGTGACCAATCATGCACGGTATTTTGAGATTATTTGGATCATGTCGCTTAATTCGGCCAGGTCTTCTACCGTGTAACCCCCATGTGTTGCTACTTGCTGATGGTTGATACTCATACACTTCTTCACAGCCATCCCGAAAAATCACTTTCCTGACACCATCGGTAAATAATGCACTCCTATCATCCTCATCGAGTATCACTCCTGTTGCTTTTATGAATGGTTTGCCTAGAACAAGGCCAGTTAAGGGTGGGCTGATGATAGAGTTCATGTTATTAATTACAGTTAACTCGATATGAAAGAGGAACTTTTCTATCACAATTGGTACCCTCCTTATTACCCCGATGATATTAGACCCTTCATATTTGACTTGTTCAGTGAAGGCTTCATTATATAGAGAAAGGGATATTGCGCTTATAGAAGAGTTGGGGTTTATGTAGGCATCTTTTATAAACTTTTTCCTAGTGGTGCAAGAAATCTTAAAGACCCTAGGAGCGCCATCCTCTATTCTCTCTCCGAATCCCAGAGGCGACCTTGCTGTGCCCCTCTCAAGTTCCTCTACCAGGGGGCGGTCCAGCAGTCCTGCGAGCCCATGAGGCATTTCGGATTTCTCTTCCGAGCCCTCCTCATCACTCACCTTTATTGTACTCGAGTTCTTTGGTGAGTCAAGATAGTAGTCGGGCGCCTCGGGTTTCTTTTCGGGAACTTCACCCTCCATTTCATTGCCCACATTCTTGGCTGTTTGTTGGTCCAACTCTGGTTTAGGAACAGGTATTGTTGTAATGGTGTTCACGAAGTGGAGAGGTTTTGAAGGGATATGAGTATCTCCTGTTTTTTTTTTCGTTTTGTGATATGTATTTGAAGAGTTTACTAGGGTGCTTGATTTTTACAGGAGGGGTGTTTGGTGGGTTACCGTAACAGATTTGATCTCATTAACTCGTGCCAACTCACAATTTGACCTGCCAGCAAGGCTATCATTGATAACCTTTAACAGGTTATCAACCTTGTTGTTCATATCAACTTGCTGTTGTCTGAATTGATTCTCAAGTTTGGAAAGCTGTGTTTCTTGAGAGAGAATGAATTTTTGCAGTGATTCCTCGCGATTTTGTTGTTTATGCGTGTGTCGCTGAGGATAATGTTCAGACCAGGTGAGCGGGGTAGAGTCATTGAATGATACGCTACGAGTTTGGTTCCAACTAAAATTTGGCTTATTCTTCCATGCCTCATACCCATCTTCAGAACTTTTGGGCCCATAATTAGTGGCGAGCCACTTATCTCCCGCCTTATCGATTCGCGAGGATGCGAATTCTTTGAAAGCCTGTTTGGGAAGTTCCATGCAATCATGAGTGTCGTGGGGACCACTACACAATTTACATGAAGAAGTGATTTTGTTCACTTGGCTTGAAGGTTTAGGAGCTTCGTAGGATTTCATGAGAAACTTGACTTGGTCTTCAAGTTCTATGATCCTACGGTCAGAAGTGCTTGAATTGTTCAAAGGCAAAGATATTGCCTTGACCGTTTTGTTCAAATCACGGGGATCACTCCAACTTTCGTTGTCATAAAGAGCAAGATCCTCTAGGAGAGCCCATGATTGTTCCGCACTTAGATCACGTAGCTTGCCACCGGCCGATTGGTCAATGGTTTGCCTCGTGGAGAGATTGATATGGTCATAGAAGATTTGGACTTGGAGCCAAAGTTCTATGCCATGGTGAGGGACTTTTTGGAGTAAGTCCTTGAATCGAGTCCATGCCTCGTAGAGAGTTTCGCCTTGACGTTGTTGGAACATCAAGATATCATTCCTTAGCTTGGTAGTTCTTCCCGGTGGGAAAAACTGAGCAAGGAAACGAGTGGTGAGATCATCCCATGAGGTGATGGATCCTGCGGGTTGACGTTCTAGCCACTGGCTAGCTTGGTCCCGCAAAGAGAATTGGAAGAGACGCAATCGGGTCGTCTCTCGAGTGGCAACATCAAGGTCTATAGAATCAACGATTTTAAGAAAGTCCTTGAGATGTTGATTAGGATCTTCAGAACGAAGTCCATGGAATGCGCATCCGCTTTGCACCAACCGGATGGTGTCGGATCGCAAGGGTGTGATATTGGCTCCTTGAGTGAGCTCAATGGTGTTTCGATAGCCATGGTGGCTAGGACGGGAATACTCTCCTAAAGTACGGGCTCTAGGAGGTGGTTGTGGTTGTTGTGGTGGTGGGTTGTGTGGGTTAAGGATATTACCATCTTCCATGATGTCGGATGGTATGGTTACGAACAAAGACACGAAGAAAATAGATAGACTAAAGAAAACCTAGAAAAATAAAACAAAAATCTCACTAGAAAGGAATCTAGTGAGTAGACCTAATAGAAATAAAAATTCAACCTAATCAATAACTATTCCCCGGCAGCGGCGCCAAAAACTTGATGCGTGGGTTTTGCAACCTTACAACAGGTTTTACCTCTCGAGGGATCTCAAGAGGCTTACAACCCCACCAGGCAGTGTACCTGACCGATGTAGTATAGTGTAGTGGTAAGTACGGGGGATTGATCGTTCTCCACAGGGAATAGTGTTCGTTAGGTATGAAAGGCTACTCTAATTAGGTCTAAGGGTTGAGGAAGATTCTTTTTATGTTTTTATAGTTTTTATGAAAGCAAGTAAAATCTCGGTTTTGAAGGAGTGGGCGGAATTAGTTGCTAGTCAACTAACCCAAATTACTAACAAATGCAATAAAATAAAATAACAAAAATGAAAAGTGGTGAGAAACTTATGTGTAGAGAAATGTGTTTACTTAGATTTCCTTACTCCCTAGCTATCTTTTACCGGTTAATTAGTGTGCATTAGTCGCGTGGATGACGGGTGTATTCCTTAATACCATTCGTGGGGTGGCGTACTTACTTCCCCAAACTCTACAAGCTCCTACTTCACTCCTATGTCGAGCCGGCTAGGAAGCTCCTAACATGGGATCACTAGAATTCGCTTGTGCATTAAATACAACCATAAAAACCTTTAGTACGCGTTTGGTTCATGTTTCTTAAGACGTTCAAGCAAGTTACCGAATAGGAAGTTAGCCAGTTTTCTTAAGCCTAACATAGATAAACAATCATCCAATACAACTAACAACACACTAACAACCAATAATCAATAGCTAGGTTTCATTAGATCTAAGCAAACACAAGATAATTTAGCCTAACATGTTAAACAAAAGACAAGCATAAGATAGAATCAAACAACACATAGACATATTGAATGATTAATTGATAACTTATCTTTCAATGAAACATGGAAGATCTCAAGGCAAGAAGCCCTGAAAAAGGAGCTAAAATCGTCCTAGGGTTTTATCCCAAAATTCCACACACTAAGCTCTCCCTTAATGACAAAAAATTAGAAAACTATATATAGACTTTTACATCTGACGGCGTCACCTTATGGATTGTGACGCCGTCACCCTCGCCGCTTTTAGGGTTCTCGGATGACCATCTTGACGCCGTCCCTCTTTAATTCTCCAAAATCCGTTTTGGCCTATCAAGGCTTGACGCCCTCACCTCTTGAACGTGACGCCGTCCCCTTATGAATTAAGCCGTGATGCCCTTGATTTAGTTAAAACGTGACGCCGTCAGAATTCTCATGCTAACTCACTGGCCCGTCATGAGTAAATTTCACATCCCACTTTTCTTGCCAAGGCATGACGCCGTCTGGAGTTAATGTTGACGCCGTCAAAGGTAAATTTCAGCCGATTCTTGAGACTTTGCCGTTTTCTTCACTTTTATGCTCCAAAAACGTCCAAAATGCCTCCTTTTCCAGATTTCTCCTCAAAAGTACCTAAAATGACAAAAGGAACGATTTAGGGCGATATTTGATCAAATAAATACGATTTCGAGCTTAAATGACCCCTTAAAAGCGGTACACTTTTCGCCTCATCACGGCATTCAATTCGATAACGCCCTTTTTCCCCACAGCCAAAACACGTGATCTCGTTCTTTGGGTTGTTTGCTGGTGCAACTTAAGCTGTTGCTAGAGGTCTTCCTCTGCTATCGCGAGTCATATGTCCTATCTTCTGACATTTATTGCATTTAACCGTGCACAGACCCTTATTATGTAACTTACATCAATTGCATAGTGGAAAGTTTCCTGCATAGACCTTCTTCTTTGTCGGTCCTGCAGCATATACTGTAACACCCCCAGAATCGGGTCCCAGCGGAAGCTTACGTGTTGCTGGGGTGCTACTCAATCAGCATCACAACACAAGAATTAAAAAGGTTTTCATTTTATTTATTTAAAATAAAATTGTTTAACAAAATGTTAGAATATACATTAATAATGAAAGTGCGGAAGTAGGCTTTAAAATAGTTTGGTTGGTCCCGTATGTTTATCAGAGTCTTCTATGACCATGCCATTGCCTCGCCAAGAGCCTCCAACAATTGCTTATACCTGAAAATACATGCTAAAACGGGTCAACACTAGGTTGGTGAGTTCATAGAGTTTAGTACTTAGAAAACATTCGTAAAAAGGTTTCCCATTGTTTTGTTCCTGTTAAGTAATATTTATATATATATATATGGATCATAAGAAGTCAATAGCAGACAATATAACAAATATAAAGTCACAGCCAGAACAATTAATAGCTGGAATACAATGCCAAAGCTCATGACCCCGAAGCTCGACGTACACGCATGCAATTAAGCAAGAAAAGTTGGCCCCTAATGTAGTGTTTGCTAGGCACTAGGTATCGTTCCGAATAATATGCGTCCGTTTAACTAGTTGGCGCTACCAACCCGGACGGGGGTGTCAACCCAAATAGATCTATCCATAACATCCGCGCTTATCTCTAATTAACGGTTCATGATTTCCAGGGGACTTTAATAGCAATTAGGTAACTAAGGCAAAGTAACAACGTAAGCACTTATGTCCATATAAAAAGCATTAACTTGTATTATGAAAACACATCGTATTTGAGTAAAGCACATGTTCATAGGTAAAACCAGTAACAGTTTGCGTAAACAAGTATTGTAGTAATGAGCATGTATTCTCCCCCAAAAGAGAAAACGAGTAAAATAGGGGCTATGAACTCACAGTAGTAATCTTGAATTGTTCGTTGAATTGAAAGCTTGAATTAGATTCACACGTAACCTGAATAGTAATAACATTCATAATTCGTTATATACTAGTAACGAATGTGATGAATAAATCGTACAACGATTTATTGTGTGTCGTGAGTGTGAATGGTTTAGAAGTCTTGGTGTCTTGAATAATATTCTAACAATATTATTCAGAATTTTCAGTAGTTGTGGTCTCGACATGAGTGGAACGAAATGTTGGTTCAAGGTTGTTATGTTCGGTAGGAATCGTGAACTTAGGTTTCGTACTCGGGTTTGGAATATCACAATATGTGAAGTTAAATAAGAAAAATCATTTCTTTGATTTAGAATATGTTATTTACTTAATCAGACCTTAATGTTTCATAAAAGTTACACTTTATACCCTAACGGTGTAGGTTTTGCACCGTTAGTCCCTCGTTAACCAAAAGTTACGTTTCTAATCTTGTACTTATCAAAAATGACATTTAGACACCTTGGGTTCATAAATATTACATTTATACCCTTAGTTCACTGAGTTTACTGTTTTCACATTTGTTTCTCCAGTTTGACAGTTTTAATCCTTGTAGTTTAAAAGTTTTACAAAAATAGTCCTTATACTAGTTACGTGTCTATTTCATGTCCAAATACCTCTAAAATTTTATAGTTGACTCAAAGTCACTTATATTATCAGTTAGTACCTTAAACTTTCAGTTTTGACATTCTCAGACCCTTAATTCAGCTAGTTGTCAAAAACAGTCCCTCAAAGTTAACTTTGTTTGCAAAACTAGTCCAAAACGTTTGAAAACTTATAGAAAAATTCCAAAAAAATTCCAGTAGCTTATATTAGCTTATTATAGCTTAAGTCAACTTTTTATTTGACCAGAAAAGTTATTTTTAACCAAATGGGTCTTATAACGAGCTAACTATGGCCCGTTAAGAAAAATAGAGGCGAGGGCATGAAAAACCTTTTGGGCCTGAATTCTAAATATTTTTGTGAGTCTAAAAATATTAGGCTTTAGTCCAGTGGGCTTGTGGTTCGTTATGGCTTAATGGGCTTTAAGTTAGCCCAAAACCGGAATTATAAGAATTTTCTGAAAATTAGTTTTCTAATTATATTTGCGATGGCAGTTTAAAAGGGCAGTTTTTGAGTGACGGGTTCAAAGTATTTTTGAAACCTCAAAACACGAAAAGTGTAGTTTTTCAGGTCGTAAAACAGATGGTACAAAAATATTAGATGGTCACGTTACTAGATTCGAAGTTATTGATTTAGTTTTTGGCTATGTTGCGTGTTTTGAAAAACTGAAGAACCAAAAATAACCAAGTATTTTATCAGTTTTAAAGTACGTTTACTTTGAACGTTTTAAAGGACCTTAGAGAGTTTTTCACGAAACGTTTCAGAGGACAAAGTTTGAGTTTGACATGAAGACATTCGAAATATGTAAAAACATATGTATCTTAATCTTGGTTTTTCGTAATTAATTGACCATGAAAGGGACGAGTGGGCTGTTTTGTTTAGGCCAAAGACTTAGAAAAATTTATAAGTTATTTTGTTATACGTGTATTCGTGGTTTTTGCAAAACGAATTGGATTGTGTTTTCGTGGTAAACCAGTGCATGTGAGGTCCTTGTTGGATCAATGGTGATCTTTGGTGGCCAAAGAATTGTGTGAAGTGGGTTTCGAACCTAGGGAACAACTCGTTCACGTAAAATAACGAAGAGGAAAACATATGTTCGAGCATATACGTATAAATTGAGATGGAATGAAATATGATTCGAAATGAAATGAGATGAGTTAGATACGAATTGAAAATGGAACGAGAGGAGTTATGAAGGACTTACCATGCTCTAAATGTGAGTAGGAATGAGTAGGAGAGAACTTGAAAGGCTTGAAAACCCTTTGCTCGTTCGAGTGAGATTACATGATCACAAAAGTTTTCCAAACTTTGTGTTATCTTCGAATAGGATTGAGTGAGAGTTTTTCTGGGACTAGTGTGAGCTGAGAGAGAGTGTATGAGGTAGGAATGGGTTAACTAAGAGTTATGGGATAAGGTGGAATCAAGTTTATTAGCCTAGGGGTTATTTTCAATTCGTTATAGAGTAATAATTGTGGCGTGGGGTTATTAAACAATTCAGCAGGATTCCTGGACTTGTGAGTCCTCATTTAATGATGGTTTGACAATCTTGAAAGCTAGGATGAGTTAGGTATCGAATAGAATAATTCTAGGGTGGTTTCATGGTTCGTTCGAACCACTATGGGTCCAAATGACTTTCATTTCGTGTGATATTGGCCAATGTGTGAAAGAAACAGCCTTAGTACTTCATTTGTGACGTAAAATAGTCCTTAGGTATAGCCAAAATTAGCTATAGGTCGAATGGTATGAATTTGACAAGGTTAGTCAAACCGGATTGGGTGAGTTTTCGTCAATTGCTTTGGCTCAAGTTCGGGTATCAAACGTTGAGGGATTTAAGTAATATTCGGCATCCCAATTCTTGAGTGGGAGGGTAATCGAGTAGCAAAAAGAGTTGCGTAGGTTGTTTGTAAAATTCGCGAAATATCTAACCTCAAAGTGAGGTGTTTGAAGTCGGTTTGGCAAGAAAACAAAGAAAAGAAAACTAGTTTTTGGATTGGGTTAAGTTTAATTTGATCCGGTTGTGTTTAATAGTTTTAGATTTTCCGCGATTTTCTTTCGTGAGTTCGTGACGTGAAAAATAAATTTTCGTGTCTAGTAAAATTATATTAACGTTGTAATTGAAAATCTTACATTTACCCGGAAAATAGTTTCGTGAACAATAGTTAAATATTATTTAATATTTAAACGTTATTAAATATTTAGGATTTTTCGCGAATTGTGACATTCTCCCCCCGTTAAGAAGCGACGTCCCGGCGCTTAATTTGTTTTTAACGTTGTTATGGTTTACTTGTGAAGGAATTTTGGTTTACTAGGTATATCTAGTCCTTCCGTCCTATACGTATTCGAACTTCTCGCGTACTATCATACCACTCACCGCTCTTATCATATGCGGTGGATAAGTTTTGGGGTCCTTAGGTTTATGTTAGGAATTGTTGGAATAAGTCGTGGTTAGGTTTCCATGTAATCCTTGTAATGTTAGCACGTTCGATGCTAATTATGTTGTTTTGTACTAATTTCCGTGGTTTCTAATAAAATCCTCGTTGTTTGTGTTTTCCTTAGTTCCTCGTAAATTCTTATGGTTCTAATGTTCGTACTTTTGTCGATTTCCTATCGTAGGGGTACACATCGATTGTAGGTTGAGAATTAAAACTCTTTTGTTTTGTTATAAAAACTTGTTTTTATATGGAAATTGTTATTAGAAGTTTTCGCAAAGATGACGGTTTCCTTCTCGACATTATTCCTCCTAAATTACACGTAGGTAGCTAGGCTATTAATGACCTATGATGTGACGCTTGATTCAGTCACATTTGGTATTACGTTCCTCAAAAGCTTAGATGGTTCGGTCATAATATTGAATACTATCTAATCATTAGAAAATCTTTGTTCATCCTACGATGATGAGTCAGGGATTTCTAGGGTGATATTAAAATATCCTTGAGATGAATCCTAAGGTTCATGTGAGAGTTCTTACAAGATGGTAATATCCTATTGTTCGGTCAGAAATAATGTCGATCAGGTCTCTTAAATGATAATAGTGGATTGTTAAGTCATGACTAGTTATAGATAAAATAGGATAGGAGTTGAAATGGTTGTAGACTAAGATTGTCACGGGGTATTGTAAGGTTGAGTCTTCCTACAGTAGAAAAGTAGTGGTTGCACTTAGACTATTCCCGTCGTACCTAAGGTGAAATATAACTTAGGATGTTTTAAGCCAGGGCTCAGTTATCTTCATCAGGAATTTATCTTCTGTTTCAGCCTAAGTGTCATCCCTTGAGGTTATTAAGATTCTAAGGAGCTTCAAGTGGTTTCATCAATCATTCCCTAATTGTTTCTAGGGTCGCGTCTTTCTTAGGAGGCATGTCCCATCAAGTGATCCTCAATTTAGTTGGATTTTCTTATTGAAGCTATTCAATTCCTTACGCATATCAATGCATGAAATACCTTGGTGCTACGGATTTAGAAAGCACGCAAATTGATGTTAACGTCTTCGGGAACATAAGGGTAAGATTCACTTAAGAAGGGATTCAATATGAGTCTAGGAGATTTAGGTATTCTTAAGAATGTTGACCTTGAACTAGAAGATCTATCATCTTCGTTATGTTACTTTAGAGGGTTCTTCAATGGTTTGATAGCGTTACAAGTTGATAAACGTCTCCGGCTTGTGAAAAATCCAATTTCGGATTTCTTCTTGAGATATCTTGGCCTAGGAAAATCCTATTGATGTCAAAGTATTTCGAATTTGTAGGATTACAAATTTTGGAGAAGGGGAGATTGTACTCGAGGACTTTGGATGAAGATTTGTCTATACGTTATGCGTTTGCATAGAAAACCACTTGGTAGGTCATTAGAAGAGTGTAATGAGTATTGGTTTCGCCAGGAGTGATCAGGGTCATTTTGGTCAATTTGACACAAAATGGTCAAAGCTGAAGTAGAATGCTCGATAGTCAATTGTTTCATGTATCAAACGTTGATGCCATGAGATGATACTCAACATGCCAAAACTTGGACAGGTTGTGAATCGAGTGACAAAGAGAATCGTATGAATTGCTTGTAAGAGTCGATAGATATCAAAATCACAAGTTAGGGTTATGAGATCGAGTCTTAGAAGATCTCCAATATATAAGATTGGATTTGGACTGATTCGTTAGGTCGGATGGATAGTACTCGCTTAAATAGAGTTGGGTTGAAATCCGTTAAGGTTCAAGTTGTACATTCATACTTATGTCGTATCGGATATAAACAAGCTCCTCATTTATAATTCGTTATTTACATGGAGAAGCGTCCCAATCGATGTAAATAAGGAAGTATAAACTGGTGATTCACGATTTCTTTATTTAAATAAAAAGGCGTCTCAATCCATTTAAATAGAGACATTGTAAATCATCCTACTTGAAATGTCCGATAAAACACTCGTATGTGTGGAAGAGAAAGAATGATCCACATCGAGTTGTAATCATAGGCTTTTAGCAATGAAAGTCTCGGAAGAGAACTTCATGAATGTAGAGAAAGTTGCTGAACCTCAGCTTTCGTAGACGATGAGTCAGTTTGTTACTCGGGGATTATATATCGTGGATTTCTACCAAAGAAATCAATAGTTTGTGACATGTTCTATGTCAAATAGCATAAAGTCTTAAGGAGTTGGGAGACTAATGTAATCACTTACAGTGTCTAAAGAATAATTGAGACCATTGTACAAATTACAATGTCGGAGTAGTAGGAAAGTCCATTGAACTTAATTACATGTTCTAGGGGTAGTCTTTACAGGGGAACGGTATGTCGTTAACATGTAGGAATTTGTAGGCATCATTGATGCGTGGTATACGGATAAGTGCATAAGAGTTTATTTGTTCTAATAGGGGTGGAGTAGTGGTTTGTGCAGTTCGCACATATAGATCTCCAGCTGGTGGAGAGTTAGGTAGGACTACAGGAGTTAGAGAAGGAGTTGGAGCAGTTTCACCTTCCGCGAAGGTTCAGTTTCATCGGTAGGGGTACTTAGTATCGGGATGTTCAAGTTATTTAGAACCTAGGATGTGGTAACCAAAACTAGTGAACTTTCAGATTCCGAATCTGATGAAACACTATCATAGTATATGGTGGCCATGGTACTGTAACAATCCGTACGCAGTAATCGTAAGAACTTAATAATAATATTAAGTTGGGAATCCTAAAGAATGAAATACTTAATTCCTAGAGATTAATATAACTAATCAAGATAGGCAAAGTATTAAGCAAAGAAGCAAGTATAATCTTATCAAGTATGTCAGCAATTTACCTTAGATGAGGCATCAGCTTGGCAGGCAGGCACGTGACGGTCATAGGGTTAAGTTTTCATGAAAATAGCTATAGTCTCGGTTTTAAAAATTTACCATTCTCCATAGCCGATGCTCTGATACCAATCTGTAACACCCCCAGAATCGGGTCCCAGCGGAAGCTTACGTGTTGCTGGGGTGCTACTCAATCGGCATCACAACACAAGAATTAAAAAGGTTTTCATTTTATTTATTTAAAATAAAATTGTTTAACAAAATGTTAGAATATACATTAATAATGAAAGTGCGGAAGTAGGCTTTAAAATAGTTTGGTTGGTCCCGTATGTTTATCAGAGTCTTCTATGACCATGCCATTGCCTCGCCAAGAGCCTCCAACAATTGCTTATACCTGAAAATACATGCTAAAACGGGTCAACACTAGGTTGGTGAGTTCATAGAGTTTAGTACTTAGAAAACATTCGTAAAAAGGTTTCCCATTGTTTTGTTCCTGTTAAGTAATATTTATATATATATATATGGATCATAAGAAGTCAATAGCAGACAATATAACAAATATAAAGTCACAGCCAGAACAATTAATAGCTGGAATACAATGCCAAAGCTCATGACCCCGAAGCTCGACGTACACGCATGCAATTAAGCAAGAAAAGTTGGCCCCTAATGTAGTGTTTGCTAGGCACTAGGTATCGTTCCGAATAATATGTGTCCGTTTAACTAGTTGGCGCTACCAACCCGGACGGGGGTGTCAACCCAAATAGATCTATCCATAACATCCGCGCTTATCTCTAATTAACGGTTCATGATTTCCAGGGGACTTTAATAGCAATTAGGTAACTAAGGCAAAGTAACAACGTAAGCACTTATGTCCATATAAAAAGCATTAAGTTGTATTATGAAAACACATAGTATTTGAATAAACAGCAGGTTCATAAGTAAAACTAGTAACAGTTTGCGTAAACAAGTATTGTAGTAATGAGCATGTATTCTCCCCCAAAAGAGAAAACGAGTAAAATAGGGGCTATGAACTCACAGTAGTAATCTTGAATTGTTCGTTGATTTGAAAGCTTGAATTAGATTCACACGTAACCTGAATAGTAATAACATTCATAATTCGTTATATACTAGTAACGAATGTGATGAATAAATCGTACAACGATTTATTGTGTGTCGTGAGTGTGAATGGTTTAGAAGTCTTGGTGTCTTGAATAATATTCTAACAATATTATTCAGAATTTTCAGTAGTTGTGGTCTCGACATGAGTGGAACGAAATGTTGGTTCAAGGTTGTTATGTTCGGTAGGAATCGTGAACTTAGGTTTCGTACTCGGGTTTGGAATATCACAATATGTGAAGTTAAATAAGAAAAATCATTTCTTTGATTTAGAATATGTTATTTACTTAATCAGACCTTAATGTTTCATAAAAGTTACACTTTATACCCTAACGGTGTAGGTTTTGCACCGTTAGTCCCTCGTTAACCAAAAGTTACGTTTCTAATCTTGTACTTATCAAAAATGACATTTAGACACCTTGGGTTCATAAATATTCCATTTATACCCTTAGTTCACTGAGTTTACTGTTTTCACATTTGTTTCTCCAGTTTGACAGTTTTAATCCTTGTAGTTTAAAAGTTTTACAAAAATAGTCCTTATACTAGTTACGTGTCTATTTCATGTCCAAATACCTCTAAAATTTTATAGTTGACTCAAAGTCACTTATATTATCAGTTAGTACCTTAAACTTTCAGTTTTGACATTTTCAGACCCTTAATTCAGCTAGTTGTCAAAAACAGTCCCTCAAAGTTAACTTTGTTTGCAAAACTAGTCCAAAACGTTTGAAAACTTATAGAAAAATTCCACAAAAATTCCAGTAGCTTATATTAGCTTATTATAGCTTAAGTCAACTTTTTATTTGACCAGAAAAGTTATTTTTAACCAAATGGGCCTTATAACGAGCTAACTATGGCCCGTTAAGAAAAATAGAGGCGAGGGCATGAAAAACATTTTGGGCCTGAATTCTAAATATTTTTGTGAGTCTAAAAATATTAGGCTTTAGTCCAGTGGGCTTGTGGTTCGTTATGGCTTAATGGGCTTTAAGTTAGCCCAAAACCGGAATTATAAGAATTTTCTGAAAATTAGTTTTCTAATTATATTTGCGATTGCAGTTTAAAAGGGCAGTTTTTGAGTGACGGGTTCAAAGTATTTTTGAAACCTCAAAACACGAAAAGTGTAGTTTTTCAGGTCGTAAAACAGATGGTACAAAAATATTAGATGGTCACGTTACTAGATTCGAAGTTATTGATTTAGTTTTTGGCTATGTTGCGTGTTTTGAAAAACTGAAGAACCAAAAATAACTAAGTATTTTATCAGTTTTAAAGTACGTTTACTTTGAACGTTTTAAAGGACCTTAGAGAGTTTTTCACGAAACGTTTCAGAGGACAAAGTTTGAGTTTGACATGAAGACATTCGAAATATGTAAAAACATATGTATCTTAATCTTGGTTTTTCGTAATTAATTGACCATGAAAGGGACGAGTGGGCTGTTTTGTTTAGGCCAAAGACTTAGAAAAATTTATAAGTTATTTTGTTATACGTGTATTCGTGGTTTTTGCAAAACGAATTGGATTGTGTTTTCGTGGTAAACCAGTGCATGTGAGGTCCTTGTTGGATCAATGGTGATCTTTGGTGGCCAAAGAATTGTGTGAAGTGGGTTTCGAACCTAGGGAACAACTCGTTCACGTAAAATAACGAAGAGGAAAACATATGTTCGAGCATATACGTATAAATTGAGATGGAATGAAATATGATTCGAAATGAAATGAGATGAGTTAGATACGAATTGAAAATGGAACGAGAGGAGTTATGAAGGACTTACCATGCTCTAAATGTGAGTAGGAATGAGTAGGAGAGAACTTGAAAGGCTTGAAAACCCTTTGCTCGTTCGAGTGAGATTACACGATCACAAAAGTTTTCCAAACTTTGTGTTATCTTCGAATAGGATTGAGTGAGAGTTTTTCTGGGACTAGTGTGAGCTGAGAGAGAGTGTATGAGGTAGGAATGGGTTAACTAAGAGTTATGGGATAAGGTGGAATCAAGTTTATTAGCCTAGGGGTTATTTTCAATTCGTTATAGAGTAATAATTGTGGCGTGGGGTTATTAAACAATTCAGCAGGATTCCTGGACTTGTGAGTCCTCATTTAATGATGGTTTGACAATCTTGAAAGCTAGGATGAGTTAGGTATCGAATAGAATAATTCTAGGGTGGTTTCATGGTTCGTTCGAACCACTATGGGTCCAAATGACTTTCATTTCGTGTGATATTGGCCAATGTGTGAAAGAAACAGCCTTAGTACTTCATTTGTGACGTAAAATAGTCCTTAGGTATAGCCAAAATTAGCTATAGGTCGAATGGTATGAATTTGACAAGGTTAGTCAAACCGGATTGGGTGAGTTTTCGTCAATTGCTTTGGCTCAAGTTCGGGTATCAAACGTTGAGGGATTTAAGTAATATTTGGCATCCCAATTCTTGAGTGGGAGGGTAATCGAGTAGCAAAAAGAGTTGCGTAGGTTGTTTGTAAAATTCGCGAAATATCTAACCTCAAAGTGAGGTGTTTGAAGTCGGTTTGGCAAGAAAACAAAGAAAAGAAAACTAGTTTTTGGATTGGGTTAAGTTTAATTTGATCCGGTTGTGTTTAATAGTTTTAGATTTTCCGCGATTTTCTTTCGTGAGTTCGTGACGTGAAAAATAAATTTTCGTGTCTAGTAAAATTATATTAACGTTGTAATTGAAAATCTTACATTTACCCGGAAAATAGTTTCGTGAACAATAGTTAAATATTATTTAATATTTAAACGTTATTAAATATTTAGGATTTTTCGCGAATTGTGACATTCTCTCCCCCGTTAAGAAGCGACGTCCCAGCGCTTAATTTGTTTTTAACGTTGTTATGGTTTACTTGTGAAGGAATTTTGGTTTACTAGGTATATCTAGTCCTTCCGTCCTATACGTATTCGAACTTCTCGCGTACTATCATACCACTCACCGCTCTTATCATATGCGGTGGATAAGTTTTGGGGTCCTTAGGTTTATGTTAGGAATTGTTGGAATAAGTCGTTGTTAGGTTTCCATGTAATCCTTGTAATGTTAGCACGTTCGGTGCTAATTATGTTGTTTTGTACTAGTTTCCGTGGGTTCTAATAAAATTCTCGTTGTTTGTGTTTTCCTTAGTTCCTCGTAAATTCTTATGGTTCTAATGTTCGTACTTTTGTCGATTTCCTATCGTAGGGGTACACATCGATTGTAAGTTGAGAATTAAAACTCTTTTGTTTTGTTATAAAAACTTGTTGTTATATGGAAATTGTTATTAGAAGTTTTCGCAAAGATGACGGTTTCCTTCTCGACATTATTCCTCCTAAATTACACGTAGGTAGCTAGGCTATTAATGACCTATGATGTGACGCTTGATTCAGTCACATTTGGTATTACGTTCCTCAAAAGCTTAGATGGTTCGGTCATAATATTGAATACTATCTATTCATTAGAAAATCTTTGTTCATCCTACGATGATGAGTCAGGGATTTCTAGGGTGATATTAAAATATCCTTGAGATGAATCCTAAGGTTCATGTGAGAGTTCTTACAAGATGGTAATATCCTATTGTTCGGTCAGAAATAATGTCGATCAGGTCTCTTAAACGATAATAGTGGATTGTTAAGTCACGACTAGTTATAGATAAAATAGGATAGGAGTTGAAATGGTCGTAGACTAAGATTGTCACGGGGTATTGTAAGGTTGAGTCTTCCTACAGTAGAAAAGTAGTGGTTTCACTTAGACCATCTCCGTCGTACCTAAGGTGAAATATAACTTAGGATGTTTTAAGCCAGGGCTCAGTTATCTTCATCAGGAATTTATCTTCTGTTTCAGCCTAAGTGTCATCCCTTGAGGTTATTAAGATTCTAAGGAGCTTCAAGTGGTTTCATCAATCATTCCCTAATTGTTTCTAGGGTCGCGTCTTTCTTAGGAGGCATGTCCCATCAAGTGATCCTCAATTTAGTTGGATTTTCTTATTGAAGCTATTCAATTCCTTACGCATATCAATGCATGAAATACCTTGGTGCTACGGATTTAGAAAGCACGCAAATTGATGTTAACGTCTTCGGGAACATAAGGGTAAGATTCACTTAAGAAGGGATTCAATATGAGTCTAGGAGATTTAGGTATTCTTAAGAATGTTGACCTTGAACTAGAAGATCTATCATCTTCGTTATGTTACTTTAGAGGGTTCTTCAATGGTTTGATAGCGTTACAAGTTGATAAACGTCTCTGGCTTGTGAAAAATCCAATTTCGGATTTCTTCTTGAGATATCTTGGCCTAGGAAAATCCTATTGATGTCAAAGTATTTCGAATTTGTAGGATTACAAATTTTGGAGAAGGGGAGATTGTACTCGAGGACTTTGGATGAAGATTTGTCTATACGTTATGCGTTTGCATAGAAAACCACTTGGTAGGTCATTAGAAGAGTGTAATGAGTATTGGTTTCGCCAGGAGTGATCAGGGGTCATTTTGGTCAATTTGACACAAAATGGTCAAAGCTGAAGTAGAATGCTCGATAGTCAATTGTTTCATGTATCAAACGTTGATGCCATGAGATGATACTCAACATGCCAAAACTTGGACAGGTTGTGAATCGAGTGACAAAGAGAATCGTATGAATTGCTTGTAAGAGTCGATAGATATCAAAATCACAAGTTAGGGTTATGAGATCGAGTCTTAGAAGATCTCCAATATATAAGATTGGATTTGGACTGA
This sequence comes from Artemisia tridentata subsp. tridentata, assembly GCA_021014915.2. NCBI lineage: Eukaryota > Viridiplantae > Streptophyta > Magnoliopsida > Asterales > Asteraceae > Artemisia > Artemisia tridentata. Next base: position 206,669,539 of record CP139508.1, read on the forward strand.
TTCGTTAGGTCGGATGGATAGTACTCGCTTAAATAGAGTTGGGTTGAAATCCGTTAAGGTTCAAGTTGTACATTCATACTTATGTCGTATCGGATATAAACAAGCTCCTCATTTATAATTCGTTATTTACATGGAGAAGCGTCCCAATCGATGTAAATAAGGAAGTATAAACTGGTGATTCACGATTTCTTTATTTAAATAAAAAGGCGTCTCAATCCATTTAAATAGAGACATTGTAAATCATCCTACTTGAAATGTCCGATAAAACACTCGTATGTGTGGAAGAGAAAGAATGATCCACATCGAGTTGTAATCATAGGCTTTTATCAATGAAAGTCTCGGAAGAGAACTTCATGAATGTAGAGAAAGTTGCTGAACCTCAGCTTTCGTAGACGATGAGTCAGTTTGTTACTCGGGGATTCTATATCGTTGATTTCTACCAAAGAAATCAATAGTTTGTGACATGTTCTATGTCAAATAGCATAAAGTCTTAAGGAGTTGGGAGACTAATGTAATCACTTACAGTGTCTAAAGAATAATTGAGACCATTGTACAAATTACAATGTCGGAGTAGTAGGAAAGTCCATTGAACTTAATTACATGTTCTAGGGTAGTCTTTACAGGGGAACGGTACGTCGTTAACATGTAGGAATTTGTAGGCACCATTGATGCGTGGTATACGGATAAGTGCATAAGAGTTTATTTGTTCTAATAGGGGTGGAGTAGTGGTTTGTGCAGTTCGCACATATAGATCTCCAGCTGGTGGAGAGTTAGGTAGAACTACAGGAGTTAGAGAAGGAGTTGGAGCAGTTTCACCTTCCGCGAAGGTTCAGTTTCATCGGTAGGGGTACTTAGTATCGGGATGTTCAAGTTATTTAGAACCTAGGATGTGGTAACCAAAACTAGTGAACTTTCAGATTCCGAATCTGATGAAACACTATCATAGTATATGGTGGCCATGGTACTGTAACAATCCGTACTCAGTAATCGTAAGAACTTAATAATAATATTAAGTTGGGAATCCTAAAGAATGAAATACTTAATTCCTAGAGATTAATATAACTAATCAAGATAGGCAAAGTATTAAGCAAAGAAGCAAGTATAATCTTATCAAGTATGTCAGCAATTTACCTTAGATGAGGCATCAGCTTGGCAGGCAGGCACGTGACGGTCATAGGGTTAAGTTTTCATGAAAATAGCTATAGTCTCGGTTTTAAAAATTTACCATTCTCTATAGCCGATGCTCTGATACCAATCTGTAACACCCCCAGAATCGGGTCCCAGCGGAAGCTTACGTGTTGCTGGGGTGCTACTCAATCGGCATCACAACACAAGAATTAAAAAGGTTTTCATTTTATTTATTTAAAATAAAATTGTTTAACAAAATGTTAGAATATACATTAATAATGAAAGTGCGGAAGTAGGCTTTAAAATAGTTTGGTTGGTCCCGTATGTTTATCAGAGTCTTCTATGACCATGCCATTGCCTCGCCAAGAGCCTCCAACAATTGCTTATACCTGAAAATACATGCTAAAACGGGTCAACACTAGGTTGGTGAGTTCATAGAGTTTAGTACTTAGAAAACATTCGTAAAAAGGTTTCCCATTGTTTTGTTCCTGTTAAGTAATATTTATATATATATATATGGATCATAGGAAGTCAATAGCAGACAATATAACAAATATAAAGTCACAGCCAGAACAATTAATAGCTGGAATACAATGCCAAAGCTCATGACCCCGAAGCTCGACGTACACGCATGCAATTAAGCAAGAAAAGTTGGCCCCTAATGTAGTGTTTGCTAGGCACTTGGTATCGTTCCGAATAATATGCGTCCATTTAACTAGTTGGCGCTACCAACCCGGACGGGGGTGTCAACCCAAATAGATCTATCCATAACATCCGCGCTTATCTCTAATTAACGGTTCATGATTTCCAGGGGACTTTAATAGCAATTAGGTAACTAAGGCAAAGTAACAACGTAAGCACTTATGTCCATATAAAAAGCATTAAGTTGTATTATGAAAACACATAGTATTTGAATAAACAGCAGGTTCATAAGTAAAACTAGTAACAGTTTGCGTAAACAAGTATTGTAGTAATGAGCATGTATTCTCCCCCAAAAGAGAAAACGAGTAAAATAGGGGCTATGAACTCACAGTAGTAATCTTGAATTGTTCGTTGAATTGAAAGCTTGAATTAGATTCACACGTAACCTGAATAGTAATAACATTCATAATTCGTTATATACTAGTAACGAATGTGATGAATAAATCGTACAACGATTTATTGTGTGTCGTGAGTGTGAATGGTTTAGAAGTCTTGGTGTCTTGAATAATATTCTAACAATATTATTCAGAATTTTCAGTAGTTGTGGTCTCGACATGAGTGGAACGAAATGTTGGTTCAAGGTTGTTATGTTCGGTAGGAATCGTGAACTTAGGTTTCGTACTCGGGTTTGGAATATCACAATATGTGAAGTTAAATAAGAAAAATCATTTCTTTGATTTAGAATATGTTATTTACTTAATCAGACCTTAATGTTTCATAAAAGTTACACTTTATACCCTAACGGTGTAGGTTTTGCACCGTTAGTCCCTCGTTAACCAAAAGTTACGTTTCTAATCTTGTACTTATCAAAAATGACATTTAGACACCTTGGGTTCATAAATATTCCATTTATACCCTTAGTTCACTGAGTTTACTGTTTTCACATTTGTTTCTCCAGTTTGACAGTTTTAGTCCTTGTAGTTTAAAAGTTTTACAAAAATAGTCCTTATACTAGTTACGTGTCTATTTCATGTCCAAATACCTCTAAAATTTTATAGTTGACTCAAAGTCACTTATATTATCAGTTAGTACCTTAAACTTTCAGTTTTGACATTTTCAGACCCTTAATTCAGCTAGTTTTCAAAAACAGTCCCTCAAAGTTAACTTTGTTTGCAAAACTAGTCCAAAACGTTTGAAAACTTATAGAAAAATTCCAAAAAAATTCCAGTAGCTTATATTAGCTTATTATAGCTTAAGTCAACTTTTTATTTGACCAGAAAAGTTATTTTTAACCAAATGGGCCTTATAACGAGCTAACTATGGCCCGTTAAGAAAAATAGAGGCGAGGGCATGAAAAACCTTTTGGGCCTGAATTCTAAATATTTTTGTGAGTCTAAAAATATTAGGCTTTAGTCCAGTGGGCTTGTGGTTCGTTATGGCTTAATGGGCTTTAAGTTAGCCCAAAACCGGAATTATAAGAATTTTCTGAAAATTAGTTTTCTAATTATATTTGCGATGGCAGTTTAAAAGGGCAGTTTTTGAGTGACGGGTTCAAAGTATTTTTGAAACCTCAAAACACGAAAAGTGTAGTTTTTCAGGTCGTAAAACAGATGGTACAAAAATATTAGATGGTCACGTTACTAGATTCGAAGTTATTGATTTAGTTTTTGGCTATGTTGCGTGTTTTGAAAAACTGAAGAACCAAAAATAACTAAGTATTTTATCAGTTTTAAAGTACGTTTACTTTGAACGTTTTAAAGGACCTTAGAGAGTTTTTCACGAAACGTTTCAGAGGACAAAGTTTGAGTTTGACATGTAGACATTCGAAATATGTAAAAACATATGTATCTTAATCTTGGTTTTTCGTAATTAATTGACCATGAAAGGGACGAGTGGGCTGTTTTGTTTAGGCCAAAGACTTAGAAAAATTTATAAGTTATTTTGTTATACGTGTATTCGTGGTTTTTGCAAAACGAATTGGATTGTGTTTTCGTGGTAAACCAGTGCATGTGAGGTCCTTGTTGGATCAATGGTGATCTTTGGTGGCCAAAGAATTGTGTGAAGTGGGTTTCGAACCTAGGGAACAACTCGTTCACGTAAAATAACGAAGAGGAAAACATATGTTCGAGCATATACGTATAAATTGAGATGGAATGAAATATGATTCGAAATGAAATGAGATGAGTTAGATACGAATTGAAAATGGAACGAGAGGAGTTATGAAGGACTTACCATGCTCTAAATGTGAGTAGGAATGAGTAGGAGAGAACTTGAAAGGCTTGAAAACCCTTTGCTCGTTCGAGTGAGATTACACGATCACAAAAGTTTTCCAAACTTTGTGTTATCTTCGAATAGGATTGAGTGAGAGTTTTTCTGGGACTAGTGTGAACTGAGAGAGAGTGTATGAGGTAGGAATGGGTTAACTAAGAGTTATGGGATAAGGTGGAATCAAGTTTATTAGCCTAGGGGTTATTTTCAATTCGTTATAGAGTAATAATTGTGGCGTGGGGTTATTAAACAATTCAGCAGGATTCCTGGACTTGTGAGTCCTCATTTAATGATGGTTTGACAATCTTGAAAGCTAGGATGAGTTAGGTATCGAATAGAATAATTCTAGGGTGGTTTCATGGTTCGTTCGAACCACTATGGGTCCAAATGACTTTCATTTCGTGTGATATTGGCCAATGTGTGAAAGAAACAGCCTTAGTACTTCATTTGTGACGTAAAATAGTCCTTAGGTATAGCCAAAATTAGCTATAGGTCGAATGGTATGAATTTGACAAGGTTAGTCAAACCGGATTGGGTGAGTTTTCGTCAATTGCTTTGGCTCAAGTTCGGGTATCAAACGTTGAGGGATTTAAGTAATATTCGGCATCCCAATTCTTGAGTGGGAGGGTAATCGAGTAGCAAAAAGAGTTGCGTAGGTTGTTTGTAAAATTCGCGAAATATCTAACCTCAAAGTGAGGTGTTTGAAGTCGGTTTGGCAAGAAAACAAAGAAAAGAAAACTAGTTTTTGGATTGGGTTAAGTTTAATTTGATCCGGTTGTGTTTAATAGTTTTAGATTTTCCGCGATTTTCTTTCGTGAGTTCGTGACGTGAAAAATAAATTTTCGTGTCTAGTAAAATTATATTAACGTTGTAATTGAAAATCTTACATTTACCCGGAAAATAGTTTCGTGAACAATAGTTAAATATTATTTAATATTTAAACGTTATTAAATATTTAGGATTTTTCGCGAATTGTGACATATACCTTTTCAACCTCTTGCCTTTTGTTCGGCTGGTTGTTGTTTCGGGAATGGTCGTCCCATTTCCTTTTGTTGTTCACCCCTACTTCGATCGAATCTTCGATCACCTGATCCATCAATTGTTAGCTACCTCCATGGTCTCATGGAGATTGGCAGCCTTGTAGGTGGTGACGTTTCCCTTAGTAGATTGAGGTAATCCGCCAATGTATCTCTCCAACAGTCGGGTCTCAGTTTGAACCATATCTGGACACAGTAGGGCGAGTTCCTGGAAATGTTGGTTATACGCTGCCATATTGGTACCTTGTACCTTAAGACCTCTAGCTTCTTCACCTCATTTCGAGGACAGTATTTCTTAAGAACCATCTCTTCAAAGCTTTCCCACGACATTGCTTATGGAGCGTCGTAACCAGCTGATTTAGAGTAATTGTTCCACCAGGTTAAAGTTGCATCCTGGAATGTAAATGATGCATACTTAACCTTGTCCTCTTCCAAATAGCCACTGATTCGAAATACCGTTTCTAACTTCTCAATCCATCGAACCAGAACAACTGCTCCTTCAGTACCACCAAAACCTCCAGTCATTATCTTCCTGAAGTCTTGATAAGTACAACCTCGAGCATTGTTGTTTGTGGGTCTAGAATTCCCACCATCAGTTGTCGAGTTGTTAGCTGCGGCCAGTGCTACTGCCACCCTTTCTTCTACCAGCTGGTCGAGTATGGCTCGATTCACGGGTGCAGCTGCTGTAGTTGCCCTAGCTGGGCTTGGATTTGTTGCACGAGTAGTTCTATTTGTTCTTTTTGGAGGCATTTTGCTATATCAGAAAGATTAAAGATAATTGAGATTTCGAGAGTTGATTATCACACAAGTGTATAAAATAGGTAGAGCGTATGAGTAAGATCAATCATAAGGAAATTGACACAATGGAATAATAAAGCAAGCTTGTCATAGATTTAAATCAATTAAGGTTCATAAAAGGTTACAAGCTTGAATACATAGAGGAATAACATAAGTTTTTTTACACAAATAAGGAAAAACTACAAATGCCACTAACTGACAGCTACTCAGTTTAGTGGGGATACATCTCAACTACTAACACTAAAATCCATCGCGTCTGATGCGTAGCTGCTCCAGCTCATGTGCCATCCCAACTATAATGGTCTCTAGATTACCTACCCTAGTCTCCAGCTGCACAATGCGTCTCTTTGATTCCAATACCTCTCTACGGTCCTTATGTTCAGCCCTCGTGACCCTATCCATCACTGACTCTAGCTCATGCATCCGATGCCAGTTAGTCCATTCAACATCCTATGCCCAGGCCTGGTCTCTCTCTATATCACCCAATCTCTGACGAACTCCTACAAGTTCCCTACTAACTTGCTCATCACGATGTCCAAGACTCTCTAACTGGTCAGAGTGAACATCCAATAAGTTCACATGTTCTCCAAGCTGGATCAAAACCTAGTAGTATCATCTTCTTCCTCCTCCACTACTGGTGAGACAGCAGGTGGAGGGGAATCAGGCACTAACCGAGATGGTGGCACGAATGAGGGTGAAGATAGCTTATATGTGGGACTGCCAACATGAATTGGAGCACTATGAACACACTCAGTATCCTTCCATATCACCTCATCAATTTCATCAGTATTTGGGGCCTCATCCCTAGCCCGTAATCCAGCAGCCCTCAGTCCCAATCCCAAGGGCATATCCATATCTCCCCCTATAATCTGAGCAGCTCTAGAACTCTGCCCAATCTCAAATATACCCGGAACCTCCTCCATAACCGCTTTTCCATGTCGCGGTTTTGCTGGTATAACCTGCTCGGGTGTAGGTCTGGTATCGGCTCCTCCTCGGGATCCTCCTCCTCCGAATCCTCATCTGTGTAAGAGTCAACGGCTCTCCTGAGCCTCTGGTGTGGTGGAGACTGATCTGGGGATGATGTGGGAGAAGGGGATACTGGGGTAGTAGAGGTACCCATATAATCAGCTTGGGTCCTCCTCTGTGGTAAAGATGGTAAATTTGAGTACCGCATTTGATATCCGAGGACTCTCATGCAGTCAGTATGGAAAGTAGGATGGGTGGTAGTATCAGTAGCAGTGGTGATAGGCTAAATAAGAGTCTGGTCTGTAGTGGGTGTAGGTAATGCTGGTGTGAGTACAGGCTCGGTGTGATCAGGATCTGGTGCATTATAAGCTTGCAACACCTGCATGTATGGATTGTTGGAGTTTGGCGAGATTGGTGTGAAGACATGGTCTGTGACAAAAACGGTATATGTGTGTAAGTATATCAAAAATACTCATAGTAAATAGCGTAAGTTAAGTATATATAAGTATACATATAAGTAGTTGAGCAAAATCAACAGATAGTAGCATGTAGTTAAAGCAAGTAATCAGTAAATAAAGAACAAGCGAGGCAGATATGCAAGTGGCGGTCACAGGGACTTTATAAAAAGTGGTTATAGTTTAGGGTTTATGTGTACCTAGTTCTCTATAACCTAGGCTCTTATGCCAATCTTTAACACCCCCAAAATCTGGTATAGCATAAGCATTCGGGTCATGGGTTGCTACTAAATTGATAATCAAAACAAAAGGTAACAAATAACGGAATACATACTCTGTTAAATTGCATTCATCATAGATAATTAAGTTTACAACAAAGTTTGAATTTAGAAAAATAAGGCCCATAGTTAAGTTGTCCCAAACAAAAGCAAGTCAAGTTAAAATGCCACAATACATCAAATCTGGATCTATGACCCTTTCCTTGCCACTGCCTCGTCAGAATAAAACAGCTTAAACACCTGAGAAAAACATGCTTAAAAGTCAGCAAAAAGCTGGTGAGTTCATAGTGATGCGTGGTTTTGCGATCTTACAACAGGTTTTACCTCTAGAGGGATCTCAAGAGGCTTGCAATCCCCACCAGGCAGTGTACCTGACCGATGTAGTATAGTGTAGTGGCAAGTACCGGGGGATTGATCGTTCTCTAGAGGAATAGTGTCATTAGGATTGAAAAACTACTCTAATAGGTCTAAGGGTGAGGGTAGATTCTTTTTGTATTTTTTTATATTTTTATAAAAGCAAGTAAAGTCTCGGGTTTGAAGGAGTGGGCGGAATTAGTTGCTAGTCAACTAACCCAAATAACTACAATTGCAAATAAAATAAAATAACTGAAAATAAAAAGGTTGTGGAACTTATATGGAGAGAAATGTGTTTACTTAGATTTCCTTACTCCCTAACTATCATTTACCGGTTGATTAGTGTGTATTAATTGTGTGGATGACGGGTGTATTCCTTAATACCAATCGTGGGGTGGCGTACGTACTTCCCCAACTCTATAAGCTCCTACTTCACTCCTATGTCGAGCCGGCTAAGAAGCTCCTAACATGGGATCACTAGAATTCGCTCATGCATTAAATACAACCATAAAAACCTTAGTACGCATTGGTTCATGTTTCTTAAGACGTTCAAGCAAGTTACCGTATAGGAGGTTAGCCAGTTTTCTTAAGCCTAACATCGATAAACAATCATCCAATACAATTAATTACACACCAACAACCAATAATCAATAGTTAGGTTTCATTAGATCTAAGCAAACACAAGATAAATCTAGCCTAGCATGTTAAATAAAAGACAAGAACAAGATATAATCAAACAACACATAGACATATTGAATGATTAATTGATTACTTATCTTCAATTGAACATGGGAGATCCAAGGGTATAAAACCCTTAAAAATGGCAGAAAAATCGTATTAGGGTTTCTCCTCACAAAGTTGCACACAATGAATAAAAATTGCAAAACTATATATAGAATTTAGGGTCTGACGGCGTCACGTTGTAGGAGGTGACGCCGTCACCTCGCCGCGGCTAGGGTTCCCGGATGGTCTTCCTGACGCCGTCCCTCTTTAATCCTCCAAAATCCGTTCTGGCCTATCAGAAGCTGACGCCGTCAAGGTTAAGGGTGACGTCGTCACTCTTTAATCCTGATGGCCATCTCTCTTTGTCTTAGCACGAGACGGCCTTGATCACCTTAAAGGGTGACGCCGTCAGACTTCCTTTGTAAAACTTTCTGGCGCGTCACGTGTATTTGTCATATCCACCTCTTTTAACAAGCCGTGACGCCGTCAAGAGCAATCCTTGACGCCGTCACGTGTACTTTTCCAGCAGCTTTGGCATTTTGTCGAATTCTTCACTTTTATGCTCCAAAAACGTCCAAAATGCTTCCTTTTCCAGATTTCTTCTCCAAAATACCTAAAATGACAAAAGGAACGATTTAGGGCAATATTTGATCAAATAAATACGATTTAGGGCTTAAATGACCCCCTAAAAGCGGTACACTTTTCGCTTCATCAAATACCCTTACACTTGAGATTTGCTTGTCCTCAAGCAAATGCGCTTTTATTCTAATCAAAATACAAGTTAGGGGTCATTTAACGCTAATATAAAAGTAATTACAACAAATAGTCGTTCCAATTTAATCATAATAAGCACGGAGATTACAAACTAGCACCTCACAAGTAGTGTTTAGATACTCACATCTCTCAGGTGTCATAAAAGTATATCTTATAAATGAAAATGAATAATATCTCTCACTACCTGTCATAGCAAATAGATTACCATAGGCTTGGGAAAGGATCAAAAACCTCCTCCACTAGGCGTAAGCACCTAAGATAAACTATCAAAGAGGGCTTTTAAACGGGTTATAACGTTAGGTGTAGGGATATGATAAACACGGATTTGTTGGATAAGGGATATTTTACTGGTGGCGAGTTAAAGATCTTGATTAATTACATGTACATTATGGTGTTGCTAAGCCAAGACTAGACTCGACTTAAGCTAATGAAAAATAACAAAAAGATAAAATAAACATAAAATGAAACGGGATGGTAGTCCGTATGTTTTTTTTTTCTACTTTTCTTTTTCTCATTTTTTTGTATTTTTCTTGATTTTTTCGATTTTTTTTATTTTTTTATTATTTTTTTTTCATACACTCTTGCCCTACCATCCAAAATAATACATCATAGGGGCGTTGCATTCCCCTTACACTTGAACTTTTACATAACTTTACAAATAACTATTCTAATGACTCGAATTAAGATAATCGAAACACTTGGAGTACTTTTAAAATATTTAGCACATATGGGGGGTAATAATATTGTTTTTCCCCATTACTCTATTACACTAGTACTTTACCCATGAGTCCCAATCGTCCCAAAATAATATGTACAAGGATATGACTCGACTTAGCAACCATGTAATCAATTAGATAATTAACTTGGGGTTTAAACAAATGTTGTCACAATAATGCACTAAAGATGAGTGCATACAGGGTAGGCTAAGGCGATTTGGGTGTACATTTAAGTGGGGTGTAAACAAATTCTTCCTTTAAGTAAAATGCTTAAAGTTAGAAACGAAAAGATAGGCTCTGAGGGGTGTACTAGGGGTATCGTGTACTAAAAATGAGTACAACGCAAAGGGTGTGGGAGAATTACTTGACCAATGTAGCCAATGTAATTATAACAAAAACACAGGTGTAAAACAATGGGTTAATCCTAATGCCCTTTATCATGTAGTAAATCTAACTACACGAATGTAGTCTCACTTGTGGCCTCGGAATGGTCCTAACGCAAGTTCTAGAATCTAAGTGCTACCGGTACACACATCATAGCATAAATGCTTTTCCTACCAATTCTAGGGGCGAACCTCACATATTTGGGGGTGGAAAATTTTTTAGTGGTACGGTTTTGTGCTAGTCATATAACTCCTATCCATGAGACGCTCATTAAGACCAAAGTTTCACTCCTATATGTTTTAAAAAATTTTAAATTTGGCACTAAAATTGCCTTAACAGGTATTTCTCTCAGTTTTATTACACATCTACCATTAAACAAACGAAAAATCAAGCGTAATTGCATTCTCTAAGGTATCGTACTTTACCCCCCCCCCCCCTTACACTTAAGATGAACATTGTCCCCAATGTTCAAATAACAAGATGTAAAAGTAAATAAGGTAAAAGAATGAAATCAAATACTCCCCTGATTCGCTCGGTGGATAATGTGGCAACATGGTTAGATCTTCTTCCAAGGTAATGTTGAAGTTTCAAGACTAAAGCAGCGCCAAAAGCTAGATTCCACATACATCTCCTCGTCCAAAATAACCTGTTAATCCTGAGAAAACAAACACGAAAACCTACATAACATCGGCGGGATAAATCTGTATAAGGATATAATGCTTGTGGAATGATTATTTTGCAGATTCCAGGAGTTTATAAGTTAGAGATTTAATAAAGCATTTTATGATTCCGGAAGAAAAACAAAACTTTCAAAAATTTCAGAAAATTAAAACCTGACGCCGTCAGGTTGTAAGGCCTGATGCCGTCAGAAATGATCTGACATAATTCTCATGTTAAGTTTCCGGAAAATTTCTGGAAAAACCTATACCTTACTTCCTGGAATTCCTGCAAAATATCATTATGACTCGATACAAGCATTTGACTCAAACAATTACTAATATGTATGTTAATTTAATATTGTTATGATTCATGTTCATTTGTTCTAATAAACCGATTTGGATTCCCTTACACTTATCTTTTGCAAAATACCTTTATATGTAGTTAAGACGAAGTTAAAAAACAAAATAAAGCATTTTCACAATTTAGTTTCGAACATGAATCAATAATAATAAAAATTAAACATACATACGGAAGCAAATAAAATCAAACAAACAAATAAATAAACACACAAAGCAAATAAAGCTTGGGTTGCCTCCCAAGAAGCGCTTTTCTTTATTAACGAGTCTTGTAGCTAGACTCAAAGTCCTTTTAACCTATGTAAGTGAGATCGTCATCGAGGACATCTTTAGGGTTAAGCTTGGATTGAAGTTTTCTATTTGTCCGCATAGTACGATATATCTTTTCAAACCTCTCTCCATCCGGGTCATACAATGTCATCTTAATATGCCATGACCCATCTCCATCTTTGGGTGGTTTGTCCCAATCCAACTTATGATCATCGTCCTCACAAGTCCACTTATTCATCCCTAGGTTAATTGGCAAAACTTCTAGGAAATCGATCATCTTCCTAAAAACTAGAGGGTCTTCAAATGGATCCAATTCGGTGTCCCTAGCCAAGAGTTGTTCTACCGTATGTGTTCGGCTCACAAAGTCCTCTTCTAGGTAAAATGGGCGTTGGGGTCCTATGAAGTCTCTATCGATCCAGGGTCCATATCTAGATGGTCTCCTATTTAATTCTAACCAATGGGGTGTTGGTTCCTCACTAGTATCATAGGCATGTTTCTTCACATCATAGACTGACCAAGTATCACCTTCTCCTACCGCTATCTTAGATTCCTTACAATCAATCATAGCACTAGCGGTCGCCAAAAATCCTCTACCTATCAACAAGGGGCATGTAGGGTCGCTAACCATATCAAGGACGTGGAAATCGGCTAAAATGGTTAGTTTTCCTATGTGTACTAACACGTCCTTGACTACTCCAACCGGGTAAGCAACACTTCCATCCGCTAAGCCTATTATTACCTCGGTTTCTTCAAGTTTCCCTAGTTTTAGAGAGGTGTAGAGAGGTAACGGAAGTAGGTTAAGGCTTGATCCAAGATCGGCTAATGTGTCATAAGCCTCCGAATTACCGATCTTGCAAGGTAGAACAAATAAGCCCGGATCATCTAACTTCTTAGGTAGCTTGTTTTGAACAAAGGCGGTCCCTTTTTCGCCTAACTTGAGCTTCTTCTCATCCAACACATCAATAATCGGACTTTCAAGGTGGAGCTCCTTGAATTCTTCGTCAAGGTTTTGAGTGGGAGGTGTTTCAACTATGTTGTTGACCAATTTAGTGTTGGATATCTTAACTTGTTGGTCCTTTTGGATGACTTGGGTTTGTTTGAAACACGTGCTCATGGAATTGACCGAATAATATTGTGGACAAGAACTAGGAGACGAAACCGATGAAATGGAATTGACGTTTAGTTTCGGGTTCTTGACTGTGTTGCTAGGGAGTGCTCCCATTTCTCGGTCATTGAAGGCTTTCAACAAAGTGTCAATCTTATTGGTAATCTCGCTTTGTTTTTGTTTGAAATCGGCTTCAAACTTGGCCAAACGAGCTTCTTGAGATGCCATAAATTGGGACATCAATCCTTCAAAGTTATTGGTACTACCATTGCTGGAAGGATTGTTGTTGAAAGTACGGTTCGAGTTGGAACCGCTTGATTGGAAACGATTAGGTGGGTTGGAAGAATTGGTTTGTTGTACATTTTGGTTTTGTTTCCACCTAAGGTTTGGGTGATTTTTCCATGAGGGGTTGTATGAATCACCGTAGGGGTTTGGCTTGGGTTTGAAAGTGTACCACTTGTCTCCCGCTCCGTCGGTACGCGAGGATGCGTAGTCCGTAAAAGCTTGTTCGGGGAGTTCCATGCAATCACGAGTGTCGTGGGGACCACTACATAATTCACATGAAGAAGTGATTTTGTTCACTTGGCTTGAAGGTTTAGGAGCCTCGTAGGATTTCATAAGAAACTTGACTTGGTCTTCAAGTTCTATGATCCTACGGTCGGAAGTGCTTGAATTGTTCGAAGGCAAAGATATTGCCTTGACCGTTTTATTCAAATCACGGGGATCACTCCAACTTTCGTTGTCATAAAGAGCAAGATCTTCCAGGAGAGCCCATGATTGTTCCGCACTTAGATCACGTAGCTTACCACCGGCCGATTGGTCAATGGTTTGCCTCGTGGAGAGATTGATGTGGTCATAGAAGATTTGGACTTGGAGCCAAAGTTCTATGCCATGATGAGGGACTTTTTGGAGTAAGTCCTTGAATCGAGTCCATGCCTCGTAGAGGGTTTCGCCTTGACGTTGTTGGAACATCAAGATATCATTCCTTAGCTTGGTAGTTCTTCCTGGTGGAAAAAACTGAGCGAGGAAGCGAGTGGTGAGATCATCCCAAGAGGTGATGGATCCTGAGGGTAGACGCTCTAGCCATTGACTAGCTTGGTCCCGCAGAGAGAATTGAAAGAGACGCAGTCGGGTCGTCTCTCGAGTGGCAACATCAAGGTCTATGGAATCAACGATTTTGAGAAAGTCCTTGAGATGTTGATTAGGATCTTCGGAACGAAGTCCATGGAATGCGCATCCGCTTTGCACCAACCGGATTGTGTCGGATCGCAAGGGAGTGACATTGGCTCCTTGAGTGAGCTCAATGGTGTTTCGATAGCCATGGTGGCTAGGACGGGAGTAGTCTCCTAAGGTACGGGCTCTAGGAGGTGGGTGTTGTTGTGGTGGTGGGTTGTTGGGATCGAGGATATTACCACCTTCCATGATGTCGGATGGTAATGGTTACGAACAAAGAAACGAAGAAAAAAGATAGACTAAAGAAAATCTAGAAAAATAAAATAAAAATCTCACTAGAAAGGAATCTAGTGAGTAGACCTAATAAAATAAAAATTCAACCTAAACAATAACTATTCCCCGGCAGCGGCGCCAAAAACTTGATGCGTGGTTTTGCGACCTTACAACAGGTTTTACCTCTCGAGGGATCTCAAGAGGCTTGCAATCCCAACCAGGCAGTGTACCTGACCGATGTAGTATAGTGTAGTGGCAAGTACCGGGGGATTGATCGTTCTCTAGGGGAATAGTGTCGTTAGGATTGAAAAACTACTCTAATAGGTCTAAGGGTGAGGGAAGATTCTTTTTGTATTTTTTTTATATTTTTATAAAAGCAAGTAAAATCTCGGGTTTGAAGGAGTGGGCGGAATTAGTTGCTAGTCAACTAACCCAAATAACTACAATTGCAAATAAAATAAAATAACTGAAAATAAAAAGGTTGTGGAACTTATATGGAGAGAAATGTGTTTACTTAGATTTCCTTACTCCCTAACTATCATTTACCGGTTGATTAGTGTGTATTAATTGCGTGGATGACGGGTGTATTCCTTAATACCAATCGTGGGGTGGCGTACGTACTTCCCCAACTCTATAAGCTCCTACTTCACTCCTATGTCGAGCTGGCTAAGAAGCTCCTAACATGGGATCACTAGAATTCGCTAATGCATTAAATACAACCATAAAAACCTTAGTACGCATTGGTTCATGTTTCTTAAGACGTTCAAGCAATAGTGGGTTCATAGGCTTAGGCTAACTACGCAATAGTTTTGATAAAGTAAAATATTGTAGTGGTCCAGAAAATGTTTTGCATGTTTCTCACCCCATAGTTGTAAAGCAAGTATAAGTAAAGTGGGGCTATAAACTCACCTTTTCAAGTAGTAGTCAGATAACACAACAGTTTAGACAGTTTTCATCACCAACAGGCGACCTAGATTAGTAAGGTTTATTTTAGTTCATGAATCGAGTTTAAGAATTTACGAAGTTTAGTTAAATCTGAAAGTCTTAAAGAGTTTTATGTTATCGTTGCTGGTGTGGCAACATTTAAGTTGAAAAGTCATTTTCTAAATCATTCGAAAGTATTGGCTCTTGGAATGGTTTACGGGATACTAAGACGAATAATCTTCAGCATGGCAATAACTGAAAGATTATGAACAGGATGATTAATAATTGTAAGACGTTGATGGTATGATGGAAAATGTTATAGTCGAGTGGATACGTATATTACAAAGTTTGCGTAAATATGAGAAAAATAAAGAAAATGGTGTGTGTGTGTGTGTGTATACAATATATATATATATATATATATATATATATATATATATATATATATATATATATATATAATATATATATATATATATCAGTGTGTGTGTCTATTAGCATTATAAAAGAAATGTTTTGAAAATAAATAATCCTTGTGTTAATAAGGTTATAGGATTTATATTAAAAGCCATTTCATAGTTTATAAATCTATTATGAGTTTTGAATAAACATTCCAAATTTTAACATGTACTCGAGTTAATGAATGGGTTTATAGTTCACACGGCTAATTTATAGTTGTAAACTATATAACAATTTTCTAGTCGTTTTGAGTAGAGAAAACAATTTAATTATTTATATAAAGTTTTATGTCGAGTTTTTATATCTATACGGCGTTGTTTAAATTATAAATATTTGTAACGAGATTTCTAGTAGTGTAATTATTTAGAATAAGTCGTGGAGTTTAAAATATGAGATTGTCATGTTTTATTAGTTAGATGATTTGTGATGGCGGCTTATATATGAAACGAGTGTATAACACGATTTCATGTCGGGAGTGGGCTGTGGCCCAAATATTATCACTCGAGTGGGCTACTAACATTAACAGATTATTTGTAACACCCCAACCCGACAAGGGTCAAAATGCCACATTATGGTGTCAACAGAACAAACGCAAGCGGAAGACTTATAAACATAATAGTTACAAATGTAGTTTAAGGTAATAATGAAATGCTAACATCTATGCATAATCAAGTCCAAGCCCAATACAAATCCAAACAGATCTAATTGAAAATGAATCCAAGTCTAATCCAGAAGCAAATGGGTGCTAGTCATGGTTGGTCCACTATGAGCTCCTATGCACTCTTCACTCAAACCCAGCTTCCAAACCTAAAACCTGCCGCAGGAAAAGAAATGCGGCTGAGCTTAAAAAGCCCAGTGAACAGATATATATAACAAAGAATAATCAAACATATATGTGTATAGGAAAAGAAACACAAGCTCCGGTTGAAACGAATATCATCTGTCAAAAGAATGAGAGATCAAGGTCATCTGAACAAATATCATAAGCCAAATGAAATGGAGAAATACGAATCAAATAGCACACAAGCATACATATCAAGGTAAGAATAGCTCTAGAGTCAAAGAAATAAATGTCAACGAACACGTCCAACCGAGCCACATGATCGGACCAAAGATACCTAGCAGATAGCCACGAGCCTGTCTAAACGAGACACTCGAATAGACCAAATAATCACATATACATATCATATCAAAGTGTACGGAGAGGGGAGGCCTCTAAGTACCAAATAGTGAGTGGGGTATTGGGCACATACAGCTAGTCACCAAACAAATCATATCACATATCAAATCATATAAGCCTAGGATGCATCCATACGCCCCACCCACAAAATATACGTACCATGTACTGGACAAGTATACGCATATATCAAAATGGCCAAGTGATCACATATCATATCATATCATATCAAATCAAATGGGGACGCCGTGGATCAATCACACCTCCACAGAAAGTGTTATGCCATCGGTGCCTCAATGACATGGCCATGGTACCTCCATGGCTAGTTAGCTCGGGCGAAAAACAGAACAAATCATATCATATCAAAGAACCATATCAAAGGGAATCATAACAATGGATCATAGTAACTGAATCATAACAAAGGATCACGTAACTGAGATCATAGCAAAGCTTATATCAAAAGGGATCATATCAAAGGATCATAGCAAAGGAATCATATCAAACGAATCATATCATGTCAAAGAAAACGAATCAAGGTCAAGGATCAAAGTCATGAGAAGAAGAACCCTTACTGAGAAAGAGTAGAATATCTGTACCTTATGTAAGCAAATCAAACCAAATAGGAAAGCACTCGAAAATAGGAATCACTCCTTCACGGAAGCTATACAAATTAATGATCATTTATTACTTATAAGCTCATTTTATGATTTTACTGCTTATAGTTATTCAGATTTCCCATTTATAGGTATTTACACATTTAGTCCTCCAAATTTGTAAAATTACACTTTTAGTCCCTATGAAATATAAATATGACACTTTTGTACTCATAATATCCAAATAATCATTTTTATGCCCTTTCTTTACTGAGTATACTGTTTTAACTTCAGTTTTTCCGGTTTGGCAGTTTTAGTCCTTGTAGTTTGAAAGTTTTGCAAAACTAGTCCTTTTTCAATTTAAGTGTCCATTTCATGTTCAAATACTTCCAAATTTTTATATTTGACTCAAAATCATTCATATTATCAGTTGGTATTCTCAAATTTCTGTTTTGGCAATTTCAGCCCTTAAGTTTCAAAAATGACAGTTTTGGCCCCTCAAGTTTACACTATTTGCATTTTTGGTCCAAAACACAAGTTAAGCTTATGATCTCATTTCTTTTAGTTTGTTATACTTCCAGAAGCTAAGTAAAGCTTATAAGAGCTTAAACAGTAGCTTTTCGTGGCTTATAGCTTAATTTTCCAAGTTTAATGGGCCAAAACAAAATATATTGTCCGTTAAGAAATCTAAGGGTGAGGGCATGAAAATAGTTTTGGGCCTGGACTTGGGCTATTTTTATAATTCTAAAAATGTTTCATATGGGCTTGGTGGGCTGGTCTAATGCCAAGTCTTGTTGGGCCTGAATTTAGCCCAATCCGGATTTTAATATAGAATTTCTGAAAATATAATCTAGTCAAATCCTTAGCGTCGGGCAGTTTTATTTGGGGAATTCTGAGCATGTAAACAAGCTTATAAGTGAAGTCGACTAAAATGAAACATGTAGTTTTCTAGGTCGTAAATCATGTCGTGTAAAAATATGTATATGTTATATGCACGAATTTCAAATTAAAGGGGCGTAAGTTGGCCTTGTCGCACATTTTAAAAACTGAAAACATCTGAAATTAATGTGTCTTCTTAAGGCAGTTGAGTAGCGTATTACATGAGCTTGTTAGAAGGCTTATACGAGCTTTTAAGGAGGAACTTAATAACGAAAAACACACTAGGCTGGGTCGACTATCGAGTTGTGCAATAAAACAGATATGTTACATTCACCATTTCGAAATAAATACGCTATGAATTAAGGGGTTCCAGGCAATTTCATATATTTTAAAACACTTAGAAATAAAATGACCCGGTTTGACTTTTGTCTATGTTGGTTTCGTTTTTGACTTTCGTGAGATACGTATACGTTATGGCATGTTGTTATTGAGTTCTTGTGGATATATTAGAAGCACGTATACCATATAACACGTAAAATACGTAAAACATATACGTATAAAATGGCACGTTCGAGTGATATTAATGTGAGATCATGCATGGTTCCATTTTTACGTTTTCATGAAATGTTTTGGGAGTTCATAAGACTTACTAGGATTATAGAATAGGTGTGTATCGATAAGGATGGCTAGAACACCAAAGGACGCTAGAAAACTAAACCGTATAATACTCAAATATATCACTTCGACTTGGAACTGCTTCCTCCGCTTGACTTGACAATTTCTTGGACTTCATAGGAATTATCAAATTTAGATTTTTGGACTTATGGGAGAATGGTGGGAGTTGAAGAGTGCATGGAAATGAGATATCATCTCATTCGGTATATATAAACCGCAACATTGATGTGTATGTTTGTTTAGAGATGATGTGACATAAAATAATCCCACATGCCCATGCTTTTTGATTTAGTCGTTAGTTTATGATAGGAAAAGTGTGATAGTGCTTTTAGTTAGGTCACATGCATTATTAAAAGCAACAACAACAAACAACAACAACAAACCCAATCCCGCCGGGGCAGGGCATGGGGGAGGTAGACTGTAGACAGACCATACCCCTACCCCTAGGTAAACCCGGGAGTAGAGAGGCTGCTTCCAAAGAGACCTCCGGCAGGTGCATGTGTGCGCGTGAGAGAGCAAGGGCAGGAGAGCAACCGAGATACCATAGCAGACAACAAGCAGACAACAAGTAGGCAAAAGAGCAGGCAAAACAAGCAAACACAACAACGCAAACACAAAACATAGAAGGAACAAAAGCACAAAAGCACAGAGCAAAGTACCAAGAAAAAACAGGCAAACCTAAGGAGGCAAGACACAGCAAAGCAGGGCAACGCACTGGCCTAGAGCTAAGGCAAAGCAACCAAACAAAGCAAAGCAAAGCAGAGCAACGCACGGGGCCTAAAGCTAAGGCAAAGCAACCAAACAAAGCAAAGCAAAGCAAAGCAGGGCAACGCACGGGGCCTAAAGCTAAGGCAACGCAACTCAACACACCTAGCCTGAGCTACCCGCAAATCCTAATTCTATCTCTCCACGCCTTCCTATCTGAGGTCATGTCCTCGGACAAGAGCAGCTCCTTCATGTCGAGCTTAAGTCTATCCTCCCATCTGAGTTTGGGTCTACCCCTCCTTCTGACACCGTCCACCACTAGCGCTTCGACTCTTCTTACGGGTGCATTATTAAAAGCAAAAGGGGAAAATTGTTATCGATTTTTAATTCTAAAGTATGCATAAATTGGAATTGAACGTGTAAGTGTATTCATTATTCTCTATTTGGTAATACCACTCCTTTTAAGTAGTATTATATCGTGTGAAAAGAGGAGTAATTGGTTAAGTGTGAATGATGATGGAAATTTTATGGATCGATACAAACAAAACCAAATGAATGCTTGGTTTTAAATAATTAAAGTGAAGATGATTAATCCCACTAGTCCTTGTTTCCATGTGATTTTAATGGAGTTGTCGTGTAAAAAGGGGGAAGAATAATTGAGTGATCAACCGGTTGGCATTTGTTTAAGACATATATGTTTTATCCGATCGGCAATATTTTATTTGTGTCCCATTCATGATATTTAACGTGTACTATGATTAGAAAGGGTTAGGATCAAGTTTAATATCTCTTATATGACTAGAAACATAAATCCCATAGGTACAAATCAATTTCGACTGAGTTTGGTTAAGTTGAAAAATTATGGGTCAACTTGCATACGTCTCAAGGGCGCTTTACTTTGTGCTTCTTTCAATAGCCAAACGATCGAATTCAGAAGTAAGGTTTATTGATCTTGATTCTTGGAAGTTCAGACAATTGAGAGATGCAAAGATTTCACCATGTTGCATGTCGAATTTAAAAGATATAGGACCAAAGTAAATGACTTCAATCAAGTTTTGTTAGGAATTTAGAAAATGAAATTGGGCCTGATGAACAGTAACGGATTATTGATTTTGGGCTGTGAATAGTGACAAAAAAAATTAACTTGGGTTGAATTCTGTTAAGGTCCAATTTGCATATTTTGTGTGTTTTTTATTTTTCGTGGTTCGCGTGTGAGCTCGTTTCCGATATTGGGTGAATCATGTAAAAATGTTTAAATGTAATAAATAAAAATTTCAAATTGGCTCGTAAAAAATGATGGTCCAAAATTCGGGTTTTACAACTCTTCCCCTCTTAAAAAAAATTTTCGTCCTCGAAATTTGAAGTCGCAAAAGTCAAGACGGAGTCGTATCAATCACGAAAGAAATAATAATAACTAATTTCACACTCACGGAAAATTTTATTTCTCATGACTTGATCCCGACAATTAGGATAGCCCCAGGCTCTCCACAGAACACAAATCATAACAAATCTCGTCCAACGATTACGAAACAAATACGTAGCAGATGACAGATGTAATCTCATGAAGAGATCAGGAAATACATATACACATGAGGAAATATGGAGGTAGTGCTAATGGTAAACTGCCTCAACTCTATCCAGATTCTTAACGAACTAAGGCACTTGCCAATAATCAGAGAAGCACATACCGAATTGTCAACGTATCAAGAGTTTCATAAAGAATGGATAACATATTTGTATCGATGATCAACTAAGGACATATCAGAATGTCAAGACGTATCAGAAGACACAACGAATTGGGTAGAGTAATCGTACGGATAAGGACGAATCTTAGGTCTAACGTATCACGAATCAAATCTTCTTTATATGCTAAAATGCCTAACTCTTATGTATGGATAGAGTTTCTGAATCAATCAACTTATTGTTATCAGGCACTTCTCAAAATATCCTATGATCACAATAAAGGTACGTTGTATGACGTAAGTATTATCACGTTAGCTACGCGTCATAATACTAGCATCACATAATTATACCTTCATGATGATCATACTTTATCTCAAGTTGTGACTAAGCAACCTATCGTCAACCTCCTAGTTCTCCTTCACTCTTATAGGATAACAAAATCAATTGTTATCAACGGAACAAAATAAAGAAACAGAACTTATCATAGAAGTAACGAAAATCTAGTATGTCTATCAGAAATGGAGTACGCCGTTAATTGCATCAATTCTTCCACGAGTCACCAAAATGCTCATAATAAATAAATCAACAAATATACGCAGGGTTACCACAGGACGAAATTACCAATTGAGAACTTAAAACATTCAAAGACCTTAATATGCTTAGCAAAATCAAAGGAAACTATAACATGTGTCGAACACCTCGGATTCCAACATATACGAATTCTCTAAACAGACGAAAAGGCTTCTAAACGATGTATAAACAAATCGGAGATCGAAATTCAAAAGAATGCGGTCACCTTAGAAAATGAAACCTTTAAGGCATTACTACAAAAGTCTCAAAGTATTCTAAACTTATGTTACATATTGTTGTCCCAATCTGAATGGATCCTTCTATACACCAAAGAAACCCTAACAACTTACAATAACGTGTAAAGAGATTTATACATATCTCTTCCTAATATAACTCCATGCATATCTCTGCATATCTATTCTAATAATAACCCATGCGTATCTCATAAGCAGTACTATCTAAAACATGCTAACCGTACCTTTCTAACACAAATAGTACTAACTTAAGGTTAGTAGTACTAACTATATGACTAACAGTACTAACTGTAACCAACAACTGAAATTCCAGAAACACATAATTCCCAACACATATCTTGCTAAATTCTCTAAATCTGTTGAACGAATAATCTTATAAAGGCTTAGTTAAAGTCAGAGATATAAATCAGAGTGATGCGGAAGAAAGATATCGAACAAACGCCTTATCGCATAATCTACCGAATCCTCACCAGTCATAACTAAATTTTTATGCAGGGAAAACTTAAGGCAAAACTTCAAGGGTTATCTCATAGTCTCCTATAGTGCAAACCTAAGGGTCCAAATTTTCACAGGCCATAACTTATGTGCTACAAGTCGCAGCCCGGGCTTTGATACCATAATTGTAACACCCCAAACCGACAAGGGTCAAAATGTCACATTATGGTGTCAACAGAAGAAACGCAAGCGGAAGACTTATAAACATAATAGTTACAAATGTAGTTTAAGGTAATAATGAAATGCTAACATCTATGCATAATCAATTCTAAGCCCAATACAAATCCAAACTGATCTAACTGAAAATGAATCCAAGTCTAATCCAGAAGCAAATGGGTGCTAGTCATGGTTGGTCCACTATGAGCTCCTATGCACTCTTCACTCAAACTCAGCTTCCAAACTTAAAACCTGCCGCAGGAAAAGAAATGTGGCTGAGCTTAAAAAGCCCAATGAACAGATATATATAACAACGAATAATCAAACATATATATGTATAGGAAAAGAAACACAAGCTCCTGTTGAAACGAATATCATCTGTCAAAAGAATGAGAGATCAAGGTCATCTGAACAAATATCATAAGCCAAATGAAATGGAGAAATACGAATCAAATAGCACACAAGCATACATATCAAGGTAAGAATAGCTCTAGAGTCAAAGAAATAAACGTCAACGAACACGTCCAACCGAGCGACTCGATCGGACCAAAGATACCTAACAGATAGCCACGAGCCTGTCTAAACGAGCCACTCGAATAGACCAAATAATCACATATACATATCATATCAAAGTGTATGGAGAGGGGAGGCCTCTAAGTACCAAATAGTGAGTGGGGTATAGGGCACATACAGCCAGTCACCAAACAAATCATATCACATATCAAATCATATAAGCCTAGGATGCATCCATACGCCCCCCCCCCCCACAAAATATACGTACCATGTACTAGACAAGTATACACATATATCAAAATGGCCAAGTGATCACATATCATATCATATCATATCATATCAAATCAAATGGGGACGCTGTGGATCAATCACACCTCCACAGAAAGTGTCATGCCATCGGTGCCTCAATGACATGGCAATGGTACCTGCAGGGCTAGTTAGCTCCGGCGACAAACAGAACAAATCATATCATATCAAAGAACCATGTAACACCCCCAAAATTGGGTCCAGCGGAAGCATATATGTTGCTGGGGTGCTACTCAATTGGCATCATAACACAAGTACAAAGAACTTTTTTTTTTTTTTTTTTTTTTTACCTCAATCATTTAGAATAAAATTTATTAACAAAAGTTTTATATTTACATTGTTAAAAGTAATGCGGAAATAGGCCCTTAAATAAGTTAAACGGTCCCAATTGTTTATCAGTCTTCTATGACCATGCTTGCCCTGCCAAAAGCCTCCAGTAGCGTGCTATTGCTTAATACCTGAAAATACATGCTAAAGTGTCAGCACGAGGTTGGTGAGTTCATAGAGTTTAGTTAACTGTAAAGCATTTGAATGAAGATTTCCTAGCAAGGGCATTATAAATCTACTCAGTTCCAAGCCCTGCCCATACAAGACTTGCAACCTGTGTGTTTACAACCCGCTGCCAAATAAGATTTGTTCCTGGTAAAGTAATATATACATGGACCACAAGAATTCAACAAAAATGAAATCCAAATATGTTCACGAAAAGTCTTATTGTTGCACTAAGCTCATGACACCGAAGCCTTAACTGTTAGTATTATCACCCCAAACAGGTGCTTTGCCAAACACCTGTATGACATCAAATGAAATGCGTCAGTTTGACCAGTTGGAGCGACCAACCCGGACGGAGGAGTCTACCTCCAATAGATCTATTCACAACATTCGCGCTTACAACGTAATTAACGGTTCATGATAGTGGGGAATTTATGGCAAACGACAACAACTTAGGCATTCAATAAATGTTTAAGGCACTTGTGTCCATATATAAAAAGAATCAAGTTTGTAACATGTGAAAATATAACGCATTCGAATAAACAACAAGTTCATAAGTAAAGCAAGTAATTGTTTGCGTAAACAAGTATTGCAGTTAGATAAAAACGAACATGTATTCTCCCCCAAAAGTATTTGAAAACAAGTAAAATAGGGGCCATGAACTCACCTTCGAAGAGTAGGATTCGATTAGTGACTCAATGAAAATTAACGAGTAGCTCCGATCTTGGAACCTGAATTAATATGATTTGTTTTAGGTTAATATAGGCTTTTAAGTTTCGATGGTGGAATGACGAGTGTGGAAATATTCAAGTGGGTTAATGTTGGATTCGCTAAATGATTTAAAGTTCCAAAGATATCGAGATGTGATTAAACGATGTGAAAATGATGCTAAGGTTATTATTATTATACAAAAGTTGACAAAGGATTAATTACAATATTTATTTAAATATTTTAAGTTACTCGTAAAAATCTCCGTGGTTAAATATAATGTTTTTGTTTTAATAAATCGTTGACGTCGTTAATAATTGAATACAATTATTGTGTTTCGTGTTCGTTACAAAATGTATAAAAGTTAAAAGTTATAAGTTTTATAAAGTTTATAAAATAAAAGTAAGTTACTAA
Source organism: Artemisia tridentata subsp. tridentata (assembly GCA_021014915.2). Lineage (NCBI taxonomy): Eukaryota > Viridiplantae > Streptophyta > Magnoliopsida > Asterales > Asteraceae > Artemisia > Artemisia tridentata. The sequence goes on from CP139508.1 coordinate 206,694,902, forward strand.
AAAAAATGTAGAATGTATAAAAGTTAAGTATGTTATAAATTGTATAAAAATTAAATACAAGTTACAAAAGTTACCCCTTATTTATAAACTTTACATTTTTATTAATGTTATAAAAGTATAATAAACTTGTTAAAGTTGAGGGGCTGATGTTGTAAAAATCGCAAAGATATAAAAAATAATAAAAATTGGCAAAAACTGCGGATTGAACTCAGGTCTGTGGTGCAACTAAGCAAGCAACACACCACTGGACTAAATGTCCTTTGGTGTCATATGTTGCATTCCAATTATATTTAAGGCATTTTGGAACAGTGTTATTTTTAGTTATAATTCGCTCAGCATACTGAGGCGCGTATTATTTGATCCCTCTTACAGCCACTCTTGGTCACGTACAAAGTTCCAATTGTTAGAAAAGCCTTGAGAAATACTTGGTTCGGTCTTCTTTTGGTTCGACTGGAGTTTCACAGCAGAGGTAAGGGTTTCATTGTTTGAGCTTTGAGAGAATTCTTGATGTACGAGTAATATAAAATGTTTGCAAGTCTCTTAAAGTTGGTCAAGTAGGGGTATTGATATTATTTTAAGACCTTGAATAGAGCATGTTGAAATTTAAATATCTTGACATTCAAATAAATAATAAACTATAAACATCAAAGCACATATACAGCGGAAGCAAGGATCTTAATTTAACATATAAATAGTATTACCGAATAATAAATAGTTACATACCTTTGATCCTAGCAAGAACAAGGATCTACTCTTATCTTCTCTTCAACAAGAACAAATAAATAGGATTAACGTGGAACCCCTTACCGTTTTGTTCCATAATCCAAGATAATAACTAAAGTAAGTTATATCTGAGTTCATGTACACACGTACTATAACCAATCAAAGGTTGATGCTAGTGAATGAACACTATTTATTAAACCAAAACTATTTTGTTTAATAAACCTTGAATCTAATATTCAAGGAGGAAGTAAACAATGATCATTCTTTTACATACTATACAATATATATATTACAGATATCATATCATGTCATATTAAAATATATATACATACTGTATATGCATGTCTATTAATTATGCATAGTGTAGAGAACATATCAATCATATGTTCAAAGCTACTGTGAGATGCATCAATAATTCATAAAGTCAGTTGACTTTGAGCAATATGTGTTTCCACAGCTTGTCAGACAACCATGGATTCGATTATAATATGTCGTTGTACGAAGCAAGCATTCATAAGAGCATCTCCAACGGAAAACAACAAAAATCACCAAAAATCAGCCACGTCACTGCCACATCAGATTTCTTAAAAACCTCATTTTTTACTCCAACAATATCTCTTCTCAAACCCCATTATTTTAATACATTTATATATATAAAATATAGGTATATATATATTTGTGTGAGAGTGAAATCTTGTGGGGCTCACTTTATTTGGTTTTTGTTGGTTTGGTTTTTCAAACCACCTTGGTTTGAACAAGGGCCTCCAATGGTTACAAACCAAGCCTCTTGGTTTGAACCACAAAAACTCCATCCGTTGGAGATGGTCTAATAAGTCGACTGACTTTTGTGTGATAAAGTCGACTGAACTTTTTTTAGGTTTTATTTTTGTGTCGTACGATTTTAAGCTAGTAAGGTTGTATATATAGCCTCCAAACTTGTTCTCCAAATTTGAGTCTAATACATTTTCAAGTTTCAAAACTCGACACTTAACTCCCTCCTTTATTTACTACGTGTCCAAATAATTAAAATATATAATAATATATATATTAATTATTCCTTTGATCATTCATACGTAAAGTGTGCAATCCGTCAGTCCCGTGTTCGATTCTAGTCATACACGACTTAATATTTTTCCAAAACTCTAACAGCTCCCACTTGAAAATTTATTAAAAGTGTAATTGACATTGGTTAGCGTCTAGCAACACGCCAATGCCCCTAGTACAACTCGGGTGGTGGTCTCCTGGAAAAACCACTTGATGATTAATCATCATACTTATCCTTTTGTTCTAATACTACATTAATAAAGATATGGATCTAAGTCATTCTTTACTAATAATTATGTTTCTCGTTGTTAGTGATTAAATAAGATTACCAAATCTTCTGAACTATTCAGTGGAGATCTTGGGTGTGGCCACACATACATCTTACCAATCCTACGAGGGGCCCAACAGTATTAAACTTCAAACAATTTGAAGGAACAAATTCTATCTTGACTACGAGCATAACTCATACACTTCGCAACACTTCTGAAAACAATCCGTATAACTACCAGTTACGTATAGCGTTAAATTGAATCACAGAAATGCACTACATGCATGACAGTTATCTGGTATCTCAAGTCTGAGGATAACTATATACATAAGACTTACTTGATGACAAGATCCATAAAGTAAACTTATGTGGCGGGATTAAGTCCTATATTCAAACATTTTGAATATCATGTGAAATCGGCATGACAACGCATCAATATACTATAAGTATATTATACCAATACTCAGATTTGTCTTAATTTAATGATATTCACATATCATTAACTGACAACGGACAGATTAGAATATATAAATATATTCAAGGATATAAACATGCAAATATAGGATATATTATTAAGAAAATGAAAAATAAACATAACCATTATTTTATTTCATTAAAATAATAACTGTTCAATAACATCCCATTATCCAAACACTAAAATAGATCAATGCATGATAATTCTAATTAATGAATTATGCCTCAAGTCATGTCAAACATACTTGTTGACAAGGCATAAATCAAATAATTTTGATCTATGGGAATTTTGAGAATACTTATTTCAAGAATTCAACTAATGAAGTTCTTGCATGTGTGCATTCAATTATATTGATAATGCCACATAATATTTCATAAAATGCGTGACATCCTCAACCACGAATTTATGACAAGCAAACTATCAAACCTTTTATAGTTTAAAGTATTCTAATTCTTTAATGTAAAATGCAACTATACTTACAGTTAAGCATAACTAGTACACATGGCCATTAACTAGGATGAAATCCTACCATGACTAGTATTGAGTGTCATCTCAATCTTATTAGCATCATTGTATGCAAACAACAATATGCTCTTTAAAATCCCGTAAACTTTAATATCCAATGTGTAATGTTTGATACCTTCAAATCTTACAAGATTTGTTGGCTATATCAATTACGCAACAATTGCCATATGGTTCATACTTAGAATTTTTGGAGCTATTCCAGGATGAGGATGTTAATTCTAAATCCAACCATATCCATCACACCAAGTTATCTAATAACTTTCAATTAGATATTTAATTTTGTCAAATCATCTTTCATCAAGCATGATACAACAAACAACATGATGTACATAAAAAATCCTTGCGTCAAACATAGAATTTATTCATGTCATATATTTTCAAAGATATGTATCTATCTAGACTTTCTAATAGTATAATCATGTTTATTAGAATCAATATTTTACCGCTTATGTTTATCAATATAAACATTTATTTTTAAGGTTGTGTGTTTATTTTCTAAATATCCATAATGAAGTTTCATTCCACACTAAGACTTAACATTTAATGCTTATGGAATGTTACTTCTTATATATTATACAACATATATGAAATAAGAAAATAAATTTACCACTCCCACTAGCTTTTAGGAATATTCAGAGAATATCTTATTTTAATTATAAATCAACATTTGGATTTAATAATCAAACATAAGTGTATCTCCTGGATGCATGTATTAATCCATTCATAAATGATTTGCACTTTGTATACTTCCAAAGATTATTTGAACTCAAATACTCCTTTCAATTACTTATCGTCCTCGCACAAGTAATTACCCAAGAAAGAGTTTTGATATTCCATTTTTAATTTCATATAAATGAAACTAAGAATGACAATCATAATCTTTATACATTTAATGTGCCTAGAAAGAATTTCAATCACAGTTAATTGCTTAAGTGTGTTTGACAATCTTTTCACACATTAAATATGTATACAAATTTGTCCATCATCTTGAGATTTAACATTAACATGTTTAATCCTCAGCATGACATTTGCTAGTGTATTTTAGAAGATCATGTATCTTGTAATTTTATCTTTTCAAGATAAAACTCCCACTTGCCTTTAGCAATTTATAGACTATCTATAAATACTTAGCAAGTAGAGCAACACAAAATTGTTCTCTTTTTGGGCATTACAAATACATATTGACAGTTCCTTACATTAAGTTTGTTAACAACCTACTCAAAAGTAGTTTAACAAATTCTGAACTTCAATTTTAAGACTTAATGTGATTCATCACATTCCATAATAAATGGTGTCTTATTAATCTTCTAGGTTGGAGTCTAATTGAGTATATACAATGCATACTCAATTTCCTAACCTTGATAACTTTGGAAGAATAGAAAATATAGTTCTCTTTAATCAAACAATATAACAAGAGTTTGATTTTCCTAACTGAACGTACCATAACCATTATGTATTTCATTAGGATTATATTGTAAGACAATCTTACAATATGTAAGATAAGTATATATTTTGTTTGGTTTATCTATTTACCAACTAAATCAGCTTAATGGTATAATAGAATTTCCAAGCCAATGCATGCTATATAACATAAGTACTTTTTGACCAAGTCACTTCATGTTCGTGTCTTAACAAGAAGACATAAACTTGTTATATTCCCAATATACGTTATAAATCATTGATCAACTCAATGGCTTCTTGTATATGTTTAAACAAAAACATAACAATTTAACGTCTTACTTTATTATAAGTCTTGTAACAATTTAAAAGACTTCATATTTATATCTTTACAATAAAATATAAATATTCATAACTAAAGTAATCATGAACACCACAAATTGGTTTCACTAGTATTTCAAGTTAATTTATTTACTTCATATATTTATGACATTCCAAGAATACATAAACATTCAAATTTGAAGTAGTATTAGGTTACTTCATTTATTTATGTCATTTCAATAATACATAAATATTTAGTTTGAAGTAATCTCATTATTATATTGACACTTGTTCTAATAAGAATCTAATTTAGAACTTGCAAATTAACATAGTTTCATTACATCAGTTGATCTGCTAGTAATGAAAGTATGTAATCTACGTTGTTATTAATATCTATGTCAAGGTCTCACTTACGCTAGATATTAATTCCAAGTGTACTATTTATTAGATGTGAATAAATCACATTAGAACATTAATTCTCTTACCTTGCAGTCAAGAGAATCCTTTAAATCATATTCCATTGTGTTGTTCTTTGCACACAATAAAGATTTCTCCCACTTGTGCATGAAACAATATAATGTATCAGATAAACAACTCATCAATCATTTGTTTATGTAATTAATATGATTGTGTCATAGATGTTCGTAGATGTAGAACCCCCTTGTCTAGTAAGGAAACGCACATGACTATCCTTAAACTCACAAGTGTCTACTATTGGTGTAATACCTGAAATTCAGATAACACGTAAAATTACCAAATTACCCCTGATAATATAAAACCTTATAAAACAACTTATAAATCCCGAAATAATTCCAAAACATCTGAAATCGAATTATATCTGAAACGAATAAATTTATGAGACAATGTTACATCATTTTAGACATTTAAAAATTAACTTACACATTTAATTTATATATTCCAAAAATTATAAAGTAAATAAACATAAGGTTTTTATTTCTTTTAATTAATTATATGTTAAATAAAATAAGGAAATAAGGGAGCAAATCAACCCAAATATTTTCTTGATTTCATGGGCTGAAAATACAGAGTTTATGCCCCCCTAAAGTCGGTTCTCACATATTAAAACAAATCTCCTTTATTTGTTTCTCAAAACACAAAACCGACTATTATCCTAAAACCCTAAGCGATCCAAAATAATTCCACCAAGGCCACCACACGAATTCTGGGTTTAAACTAGTATTTTTCTAGTGTTTTTGGGAGTGCAAGGAAGCTAGGAAAATTGGTAGTTGCTGCGTTTTCTCATCGGTTTGTTCTTGTTCTAAAATTCTTGTCGATATACACTAAATCAAGGTAATAATTCGTGCACCTTAACCAAACGTGATAAAATTTATATGGCATTTTTCCAGTGATGTTTAGATGATATATAACTCAGATAAAATGTATAAAACGATCCATGCATGCTAATTCTATGCGTTTGATAATATAATGGCTATAGAACATGTAATTTGCAAATATATGAAATCCGAATTTCTGGGCATGATGGCTATTTTATTTAGAACTCTTATGATATATTAGACCTGGGAAAAATAATGGATCGAATTATAATGGCCTAAATCAAGTCGTTGTAATTATAGTATCTAAAACATACGTAATTATGCAATATATGTTAAACGAATTTTCTGGGCATGTTCACTATTTTTCGTGGGTTCCTTATAAGTTATATGATCTGGGAAAAATATGGTTTTGATTTTTAGAATCTTAAATTTAACGTGGCTAATTATTGTAAAAACCGGATTTTAGGAAATCAAAGAAATAAAATAAATGGAAATCGTGGGATCTAGGGTTTGTTTTCTAGGGCATGAATCTGAGCATTTAATGTGTTTTAAGGATAAATAAATGATGGTTCAATGATTGGTGAAAATTAGGGTTGGTAATTGTTTATAAAAAGTGTTACCGATTTGGAGTAAATTGCATAAGGACCTGTTTTGCCAAGTTTGAAACTTCTGGGATATTTTTGTAAGGTCATATACATCTGTAAGAATGTGGGAAAAATATAACTTTGGGGTCCTAAGTGTAAATTTTGCATAATAATGAATTAATGGGAAATTAGGGTTTTGTTTGGAAATTAATTAAAAGTGAGGGACCAAAAGTGTAAATCTGGAATTTTGAAGTTTTTTTGTGTTAATACTGATATAAAAAGGTTGTTGGGTGATTTTGAGGATTTTTGGGCTAATTATGTAATTGTTGTGTAATTATGATTTAATATATATGTTTTGTAAACTTAAAGGGCTAAATATGTAAATTCTGAATTCTGAGGGGTCTAATATGTAAAGTACTAAATTCTGAGGATATATTCTGTAAATATGAAATATGATATGCTTGGTTGGTAATTATGGATGTTGTAGGGTTTAAATTGTAAAATATGTAAGTATAAGGTTGATTTTGTAAATTATGTAACCAAAGGGGTGTAATCTGTAAATTGTGAAACTTAAGGGTATGGAATGTAATTCTGAATTAAATAAGTGTATAATTCTGTAACTTAAGGTATTTTCAAAAATGACCTTGTAAATTAATGAAGTTGCACTTAAAACCCTAAACTTTGTATAATTGTCATTTAAAACCCTAAACTTCTGTAACATGATAAAATGTACTGTTATTCCGTAATAAGCTCTGAGTAAAGGTTCAACCTAATTTGAAATGATAAGATATGTTAATTCTGAAAGCCTGCTAATTATGGGAACTTACTGAATCTGGAAAGTTATTAAAAATAGAAAGTACATAAAATGAAGAGATTAACTAAAGGAATAATCTGAATAAGGAACTTTAGTAATTCTGTCTTCCTCTTCCTTAGGTGTGAAGAAGGAGAAGTCTTGATCATCTGATTTCTGTGTTTGTCTGTTTGATTTCTGCTGTGCTAATAAGGTACAGATATTCTGCCCTTTTTCAGTAAGGGTTTTTCATCCCCTTTTTCTTTCAGTTTTCATTTTCTTTATTAGGATCTCCGATACCACTGCTATGTTCCCTTCTGTTGTGAATCTTTGTTGTGATCTGTTTGTCTTGAACCTTTTTGTTTGAACCTCTGCTATGATTCTTGTATTCTGAACCTTTTTCCTGAACTCTGATTGATCTCTTGTTCTGATCCCTGAATTTGTGAGTCTTAATTGAATCTGATCTGTGAACCTTGTTCTGAACCTTAACCTGATATATCTGTTGTAAATTCTGATTTGATTTTAGTAGACCTTAACCTGTTAAATCTTTATCTGAACCAAATTGATTTTGAACCTTTATTAAGTTACATATGAAACTGTTTAAGAAAAGCTATCTTGGAAATGGAAGTTTCTAAACGTTTTGGAAGACCATCTTTATGAAAACTATTTTGTAAGATCATTTCAATGAAAACCATTATTAAAGGATTGATTTAAATGAACTTTTGACAGGAACTTCTGAAATGGATTATTGCTATAAATTTGTAATCATTAACCTTTGATATACTTTTTGGACTATTGGAAATAAACCTTTTTAAATCTGAACTTAAGCTTTGACATTAAACTTAATCTGATAAACTCTGATTTAAACCTTATTATTATCTTAATCTGAATTTTTGACATGACCCTTCTGCCATGAACCCTTAGATGTGACTCTGTTTATTATATGACATCTGACCTTGACCACAGTCTGATATCCGAGCCAATCACTAGGCATGAGGGTTTCATGTCCATGTCATTGATGCACCGATGGCATGACTCTAGGGCAGGAGAGTGATGACCTGTCCCGTCCCTGATTTATTTTATCTGGTGTGTTAAGGAGTTTCTGGCCACAGGGGGCGCATGGATGCATCCTAGTTTTGATTCTGTTATCTGTTATCTGTTATCTGTTTATGTTATATGTTTGTTATTATATCTGGTGACTGATGGTGTGTGCGATGCACGTCTTTCACATATATATCTGGGAGCTGATCACTCCGATTTGATACATGAGGTCACCCCTCATATTATCTGTTACTTGAGAGGCATCCCCTCTGGATTATTATATGATTATTCTGTATGATATTATCTGTTATTTCTGGGCTCGTGATAGATTTCTGTATTTCCCTAAACCTGGTTTGTATATTATTCCTTTCTCATTTCTTTCCTTTCACCCTTATTCATTTTCCTATTCTTTCACTTTAGTTCAGTGTCTGTATAATCTGTATTTCTGATTTGTTTCTGTATTGTTCTCTGCCATTGTTTCTGTATTGCTATCCGTTATTGTTTCTGTCATCTATATATCTGTTCACTGGGCTTTTTAAGCTCAGCCGCACGTTTCTTTTCGTGTGCGGCAGGTTTTAGTAGGAAGCTGGGAATGAGTGGAGAGCATACCTTTGGACTTAGAAGATTGAATAGCTATTCTGGATTAGAGTTGACTAGAAGACATTATGTTTGGAATTAGTTTTGAAAGTTTTCATTGTAACCTTGTAGATTCAGTATTTCAATTGTAATCCTTTGAGATTTTTGTATTACTGTAGATGTATGCTCTGTTTTGATCTGATATGAATCCATTATTGTGATATCTTTACCCTTGTCGGGTTGGGGTGTTACAATTTATGGTATCAGAGCTCACAGGCTGCGACTCGTAATACATTTACCCTTGACCTGTGAAGTCTGGACCACTAAGTTTCCACTGTAGGCGCTCGTAGGACAATCTCTGAGAATTTGCTTTAGGATTTCCCTATAGGAACTTAAATTCTGACCAGTGAGGAATGGGTAGACTATAAGACATTTGCTTAAGTATCTTGCTTCCGCACCACTCTGATTCGTGTCTTGCTTTTGGTTAAATCACATTTGAAAATTTGGAACTTATGCCTTGCACCACCTTAGAGTGAAACCTAAATAAAATCTGAAGCATTGGAAATTGCGTAGTAATTATCTGACATTATTTGATCCTCGCCTTCCGATCTCCACTATGACCTCTGAACCTTCTGTAAATCATTCTGATGCCTCTTTGGGCAATCTGAGAATTCCCATGATGATAATACACTTGATACATTCTGTTAGTTATTTCTCGTTTCTAATAATCATCTATGAATCTTCTGACACTATTTGATTTCTACTTAACCATCTCTGTTCCCATGAGAAGCCTTGTGGTGTTTTAACCACGAATACACGGATGTTTTCCCTCTCATTCTGAACGGTAAAATCTGCTTTGTTGATCCGTCTTTCTTTGACAGTAACCTTGATTTTATCCTTATAAGGATTGATTGATTTGATCATCTAATATTGACGACTATCCTCTTATGTCTCACCTTTGGCGTTTGAAACAATTTTGGAACCCCCGACATGATTACCGATTGTTAAACTTTTGCTGCCACTACCTGATTCTGACCTTCATTTCTGATCTGTTGTATAAACAGTCTGATATCTCTCCGACCATCCCGAAGACCATTTAACCTTAGAGTGGTTGACACATCCTATAAATTCATGACCCATGCTGGATATAAATGTATCCTCTGATCCTATTCTGTCCTGAATGATGAATCTTATTCGCTCCCTTGAATGATGAATCTTATTTGCCAATCAGTTTTCTTTGGAAGGATTTGATGCAAATACCGTCTCTGTATGGAATTGTTAACTGAGCATATGATGCTGATATCTAATATCTCATAAGTCTCACTTCTGCAATTATACGATGTTCGTATTACCAATGATGTACACCCTACCTGTCACTTATGCTAAAAGCTAAACCAAAAACTCCAACACCTTGAACTGTTCGCGTACCTATCCCCACACTATACTGAACCATGTACTTGACTCTGACATATGAACTATCCGTCTGGTTAAGTGACCATATACGTTCTGCGGATCTGTTTACTATTGATATACTTAATTTTGGGAGATCTTTTGATTATTGATTTGACTGGTTCTTCAGCTATCATAAACTACCGCATCTGAAATGTAACGATCTATTCCACCCTACTTTTGATATAATAACCTCTAACCGCTTAAATCTGTTAAGCTTAACCCTGCTATGGAAATATGTACCCTGACCTCATCTGATTATCAAATTCTCCTGTCACCCTATTAGTATCCACCCCTAGAAAGTTTTGTTGTACAAATTTTCTGGCATTTTCTGATGAAACTTCTGAGTTTTCCTCCCGTTTGAGAAGTAGAATTGATTCTGAACCGATCTCGGTTGACGACCCATGATGCTATAGAAGTTGAGAGATTGAAGAAACTGTAAGATATGATTTTGTTTCACCCCAGTGTTCCCTTTAAATACTTAACCGTAATCTCACTGTAATCACTTTTCATTTCCGAGTATAAATGATTAAATTATTCTATCCTTGTGAACTCCGTATCAGACAACCTCTTTTAATGTTGGAAGGACTGAAGAAGCAACCACAAGAACACCTGAGATGGGAGACGACTAACTGAGAAAAGCTTCCGTAAAGTATTTCAGTTTTATATGAAGATATCCCTGAAAAGATTCATGAAAAACTATTTTCGTGCTCTTTGTGACCATTATGAGTCTTAAATAATGCCAATAGTATTGGCTAATAAGAATCATGTTTTCACGAGTATCTGGACAGTTGTCATAGTATGACAGCATGTTTGTGCCCTGAGTCGAACGAGGAAACATGTAGACCATCTTCGTATTTAATGGAATGACCTTTGTTCTGGAAGAGTAGATTTAATTGGCATTCAGAGATTGTAGCAGACACCACTACCGGGCATCTGATGACGACGGCAATCTGAGTTGGCGAATTCCGAACTGTGCTAGTAGACCTGTCCAAGACTCGCAGTCTTGCTTCTCTATTCATTTTAGTTGTACTAAGATGAATTGAGAGTAGAAGCAGACTTGAGAATAGAAACTGAGATCATGACCTTGAATAGGAGAAAATTCTGAATTGAATAATTTCTGTGACGGATGAAGCTATGGATGATGTGCTTTACTTCTGTTTGACCTATCTAAAATTCTGTTACCTGATGATAAGTCCTTTGAATGATTTAGATTCCTTATCAGTAATTCCGCTCTGTGTTCATTCTGCTTATGTCGGATGATGGTTTTGTTATCTGAAAATTTGACGAATGATGGGTGATCTGATGTACCAAATTCTGATAGACATTTTGAGACTTCCGTTAACTTTTCGAGTGATTCGTTTTCCTCTTAGTTAGGGTATTGGATTCTGATGACCTCTGAGACCGTAGGAAGGCTAGGTGGAGTAGGATAAGTTTGTTCTGTTCACGACTTGAGATAAAGTATGACCATCATGAGGGCATATTTATATGATGCCAGTATTATGACGTCTGGCCAACGTGATAATACTTACATCATATAACGTGCACTTGTTGTGGGCATAGGATATTTCGAGAAGTGCCTTAGAAGCTTTAGAAATTCTGATAACTGTTTGAGATCGTCTGTGTTAGTGAGACTTTAAGTTCATTCTACCTATACGCGTAATCTGCTTCCACCGTTATGCAAATTGACACGTTTGGATTCTCGTCATGCGTTTTGCTGACCTCTGTACATCTGATACTAATCTTAGCTTCTGTTATAGAACTTTCTGCCATTGATGTCATCGATAATCTATTTTCTGTATGTTCAAATCTGATCTGTCTAATCAAATTCTGTGAACCATATATCCGTCAAAACCCCATGTATTCCTTTGTCTCTTCCGAGAGAATATGATTTTCATCTACTACGTTGGTATGTTATCCTTCTGATCTGGATTCGGTATGTTATGTCTGTTCTGAGGACCTGAAACCATTTTGGGAATCTGCAAGCTCGAGTTATGAGAAACAAATCTTTCATATGTCTGTTCACCGTCAGTTGTGTTCCTGTTTCGTTTCACCTCAATTCTCGTTTTAATCTGGTATGTCTTGTTTTGTTTCTGCTCTCTCTTTTCCTTCTGCTTTCTGCAAATTTCGAGGACGAAATTTTTTTTGTTAGTGGGGAAGAAGTTGTAATACCTGAAATTCAGATAACACGTAAAATTACCAAATTACCCCTGATAATATAAAACCTTATAAAACAACCTATAAATCCCGAAATAATTCCAAAACATCTGAAATCGAATTATATCTGAAACGAATAAATTTATGAGACAATGTTACATCATTTTAGACATTTAAAAATTAACTTACACATTTAATTTATATATTCCGAAAATTATAAAGTAAATAAACATAAGGTTTTTATTTCTTTTAATTAATTATATGTTAAATAAAATAAGGAAATAAGGGAGCAAATCAACCCAAATATTTTCTTGATTTCATGGGCTGAAAATACAGAGTTTATGCCCCCCTAAAGTCGGTTCTCACATATTAAAACAAATCTCCTTTATTTGTTTCTCAAAACACAATACCGACTATTATCCTAAAACCCTAAGCGATCCAAAATAATTCCACCAAGGCCACCACATGAATTCTGGGTTTAAACTAGTATTTTTCTGGTGTTTTTGGGAGTGCAAGGAAGCTAGGAAAATTGGTAGTTGCTGCGTTTTCTCATCGGTTTGTTCTTGTTCTAAAATTCTTGTCGATATACACTAAATCAAGGTAATAATTCGTGCACCTTAACCAAACGTGATAAAATTTATATGGCATTTTTCCAGTGATGTTTAGATGATATATAACTCAGATAAAATGTATAAAACGATCCATGCATGCTAATTCTATGCGTTTGATAATATAATGGCTATAGAACATGTAATTTGCAAATATATGAAATCCGAATTTCTGGGCATGATGGCTATTTTATTTAGAACTCTTATGATATATTAGACCTGGGAAAAATAATGGATCGAATTATAATGGCCTAAATCAAGTCGTTGTAATTATAGTATCTAAAACATACGTAATTATGCAATATATGTTAAACGAATTTTCTGGGCATGTTCACTATTTTTCGTGGGTTCCTTATAAGTTATATGATCTGGGAAAAATATGGTTTTGATTTTTAGAATCTTAAATTTAACGTGGCTAATTATTGTAAAAACCGGATTTTAGGAAATCAAAGAAATAAAATAAATGGAAATCGTGGGATCTAGGGTTTGTTTTCTAGGGCATGAATCTGAGCATTTAATGTGTTTTAAGGATAAATAAATGATGGTTCAATGATTGGTGAAAATTAGGGTTGGTAATTGTTTATAAAAAGTGTTACCGATTTGGAGTAAATTGCATAAGGACCTGTTTTGCCAAGTTTGAAACTTCTGGGATATTTTTGTAAGGTCATATACATCTGTAAGAATGTGGGAAAAATATAACTTTGGGGTCCTAAGTGTAAATTTTGCATAATAATGAATTAATGGGAAATTAGGGTTTTGTTTGGAAATTAATTAAAAGTGAGGGACCAAAAGTGTAAATCTGGAATTTTGAAGTTTTTTTGTGTTAATACTGATATAAAAAGGTTGTTGGGTGATTTTGAGGATTTTTGGGCTAATTATGTAATTGTTGTGTAATTATGATTTAATATATATGTTTTGTAAACTTAAAGGGCTAAATATGTAAATTCTGAATTCTGAGGGGTCTAATATGTAAAGTACTAAATTCTGAGGATATATTCTGTAAATATGAAATATGATATGCTTGGTTGGTAATTATGGATGTTGTAGGGTTTAAATTGTAAAATATGTAAGTATAAGGTTGATTTTGTAAATTATGTAACCAAAGGGGTGTAATCTGTAAATTGTGAAACTTAAGGGTATGGAATGTAATTCTGAATTAAATAAGTGTATAATTCTGTAACTTAAGGTATTTTCAAAAATGACCTTGTAAATTAATGAAGTTGCACTTAAAACCCTAAACTTTGTATAATTGTCATTTAAAACCCTAAACTTCTGTAACATGATAAAATGTACTGTTATTCCGTAATAAGCTCTGAGTAAAGGTTCAACCTAATTTGAAATGATAAGATATGTTAATTCTGAAAGCCTGCTAATTATGGGAACTTACTGAATCTGGAAAGTTATTAAAAATAGAAAGTACATAAAATGAAGAGATTAACTAAAGGAATAATCTGAATAAGGAACTTTAGTAATTCTGTCTTCCTCTTCCTTAGGTGTGAAGAAGGAGAAGTCTTGATCATCTGATTTCTGTGTTTGTCTGTTTGATTTCTGCTGTGCTAATAAGGTACAGATATTCTGCCCTTTTTCAGTAAGGGTTTTTCATCCCCTTTTTCTTTCAGTTTTCATTTTCTTTATTAGGATCTCCGATACCACTGCTATGTTCCCTTCTGTTGTGAATCTTTGTTGTGATCTGTTTGTCTTGAACCTTTTTGTTTGAACCTCTGCTATGATTCTTGTATTCTGAACCTTTTTCCTGAACTCTGATTGATCTCTTGTTCTGAACCCTGAATTTGTGAGTCTTAATTGAATCTGATCTGTGAACCTTGTTCTGAACCTTAACCTGATATATCTGTTGTAAATTCTGATTTGATTTTAGTAGACCTTAACCTGTTAAATCTTTATCTGAACCAAATTGATTTTGAACCTTTATTAAGTTACATATGAAACTGTTTAAGAAAAGCTATCTTGGAAATGGAAGTTTCTAAACGTTTTGGAAGACCATCTTTATGAAAACTATTTTGTAAGATCATTTCAATGAAAACCATTATTAAAGGATTGATTTAAATGAACTTTTGACAGGAACTTCTGAAATGGATTATTGCTATAAATTTGTAATCATTAACCTTTGATATACTTTTTGGACTATTGGAAATAAACCTTTTTAAATCTGAACTTAAGCTTTGACATTAAACTTAATCTGATAAACTCTGATTTAAACCTTATTATTATCTTAATCTGAATTTTTGACATGACCCTTCTGCCATGAACCCTTAGATGTGACTCTGTTTATTATATGACATCTGACCTTGACCACAGTCTGATATCCGAGCCAATCACTAGGCATGAGGGTTTCATGTCCATGTCATTGATGCACCGATGGCATGACTCTAGGGCAGGAGAGTGATGACCTGTCCCGTCCCTGATTTATTTTATCTGGTGTGTTAAGGAGTTTCTGGCCACAGGGGGCGCATGGATGCATCCTAGTTCTGATTCTGTTATCTGTTATCTGTTATCTGTTTATGTTATATGTTTGTTATTATATCTGGTGACTGATGGTGTGTGCGATGCACGTCTTTCACATATATATCTGGGAGCTGATCACTCCGATTTGATACATGAGGTCACCCCTCATATTATCTGTTACTTGAGAGGCATCCCCTCTGGATTATTATATGATTATTCTGTATGATATTATCTGTTATTTCTGGGCTCGTGATAGATTTCTGTATTTCCCTAAACCTGGTTTGTATATTATTCCTTTCTCATTTCTTTCCTTTCACCCTTATTTCATTTTCCTATTCTTTCACTTTAGTTCAGTGTCTGTATAATCTGTATTTCTGATTTGTTTCTGTATTGTTCTCTGCCATTGTTTCTGTATTGCTATCCGTTATTGTTTCTGTCATCTATATATCTGTTCACTGGGCTTTTTAAGCTCAGCCGCACGTTTCTTTTCGTGTGCGGCAGGTTTTAGTAGGAAGCTGGGAATGAGTGGAGAGCATACCTTTGGACTTAGAAGATTGAATAGCTATTCTGGATTAGAGTTGACTAGAAGACATTATGTTTGGAATTAGTTTTGAAAGTTTTCATTGTAACCTTGTAGATTCAGTATTTCAATTGTAATCCTTTGAGATTTTTGTATTACTGTAGATGTATGCTCTGTTTTGATCTGATATGAATCCATTATTGTGATATCTTTACCCTTGTCGGGTTGGGGTGTTACAATTGGAAAGTAATTATCTTAAGAGATTCTAGAGATAATTTGGGTTACTACCAAGATAACAAGCTTGCAGCTCCCACTGAATTACAGATCATTACATTAATATATGTTATTCAGTAATTACAACGCTATGCTCCCACTGGATTTGACAACATTATATGTGTTTCATAACCAGTAAAAGCAAATAGTGTGCTATTTACTTTCCTACACCTTTGAGTAATCCCATACGTAACAATTACTTAGGTACTAAAGAATGTATTCTACTTTGTAAATGATGGACTATCATCAATTCAATTAACTTGGAAATAATTGGGCATGCAATTTCTTCCTTAATTTGACTACCATCCCCACAATGGTATGTAGCATATTTAAGTGGTCAAAGCACAACAACTAGACAAAGTGTGCTAGTTTGCCTTTTACCAATTTTGCGGTAACTAGTCTAGCTTCTAATTTTAATAACTCATAAATGTGCAATTTTCTTAACTATTAAAATTTTGCTATGAGTTATTTCTTAGAATTTAGACAATTCTAATTTTCCATTATACCCTTCTCATTCATGAAAAGGTATATGGTTTAAGTCTCACTCTTCTCAAAGAAAGTAGACTTGGTTTATTCTTTTAGTAAATTTGACTCTAACCAAAAACCCTACGGGTAGCAGTGAAAGTACAAAAGATGGTAACTTGTCGTACAATAATCGCGAAACAATTTTCCGACTCCTAAATTTATGGGAATTACATTTGCCAAACAATTTGCAATGTAAGCATGTTTCTTCCCATCTCATGCTTTAAGTCTCAAGGTCTCACTTATAACTTAATTAAGTCGTCTAATTTAGAAACTTGTAAATTCACATATTTTTATTACACTCAGTTGATCTGCTGGCAATAAAAGTATGTAATTTACCTTGTCATTAATATCTGTGTCAAGGTCTCACTTACGCCAGATATTAATTCCAAGTGTCTCTTATAATTAGATAGCATGTGACTTAAATTTTTAGGGTATTAATTTCGATGTGACAATCAAAATATGTACAAAGAAGCATGCACTCATCTTTGTATAATAAGTTTTACCAAACAATTTTTAATTACTCATTCATAAGCTTAAATCAACAAAATTTTAATCGATGGCGTTGAGAAACTTACAACATTGCCTTAAGATGCTTCGCACATTACAATGGTGTACTTGGTAAGTCTAATTTTGACGCACAGGCGAGCGGAGGGGCAAACGTCCGCCTGAAGGCCAATTAAAAACGCGCCCCTTTCGGATGACAATTTAATGTCAAGCCTCCTTATACCCACTTTTTAGTTTGTCAAAACTAGGTCCGCCGCTTCGACCATTATGTACAGTCGCATCAATCAATTAACAATTTATGATTTTAAAGCTTAAAATAATGTAGTAAATTATTAAATTGCTAGTCTCGCCTGGGAGCAAATTACCGTGCGAAGCGAACCACTATCGGCACAAAAGACTTGGCAATTAAAAATTTACTACAATTAGGGTTTCATAGTTATTAGGTCCATTTATTTTTTTATTCCAAAAACTACCCTCTTTTTGCTTACAATTCATAGATAATTTAAACAAATAAGAACAAGTAATTTTTAACAAAAAATAAATAACCACAAATAACACATATATGATCTTAACTATTAAAACATATAGCCACATGCAAACCCTTTTGATAAATCCTATTAATAATCTATATGTGAGATTTTTATGTATGTAATTAATAAAACTCCCATTGGTTTTCGAGCACATTGTACCCAATGGACCACAGACGCCAACAATTGGCCGCGTAAGTTTTAATAATTAAATACCACATAGCACATAACTGATTCATTAATTTAATATATTAGGTCTTCCCTAATTTTAGATTTATCTCAAAACATGTAGCAAATAGAACAAACCCTAATTCATAATTCCTTGCATAAAGAATCATGAATTAGACCAGGAACGTAACCCTTTATTCAAATAAACACATAAACATGTCCTAATTAGGGTTACAAAACTAACTTTTTAATAAAAGAGGGTCGAACCCCCTCCCTAATTGTATAGTTCGAATTATTTTTCAAGATCTAGAATTAAAACCTAAAAAATAATCAACTAATAAAAACATGTAAATCCAAATCAAGATTTGATTTTTATTATGTGTTTCGATAATTACAATTACATGTTAAACGGCTCGTGATGCCACTGTTGGAATTTAAATATCTTGACATTCAAATAAATAATAAACCATAAACATCAAAACACATATACAGCGGAAGCAAGGATCTTAATTTAACATATAAATAGTATTACCGAATAATAATAAATAGTTACATACCTTTGATCCTAGCAAGAACAGGATCTACTCTTATCTTCTCTTCAACAAGAACAAATAAATAGGATTAACGTGGAACCCCTTACCATTTTGTTCCATAATCCAAGATAATAACTAAAGTAAGTTATATCTGAGTTCATGTACACACGTACTATAACCAATCAAAGGTTGATGCTAGTGAATGAACACAATTTATTAAATCAAAACTATTTTGTTTAATAAACCTTGAATCTAATATTCAAGGAGGAAGTAAACAATGATCATTCTTTTACATACTATACAATATATATGTTAAAGATATCATGTCATGTCATATTAAAATATGGGCTAATTATCAAAATGGTATGTTAATTTCAACTTTTTCAAAAAAAGGTACAAAAATAAGTGACTCTCCCAAAAGAGTCATGTGCGATCGTGCGAAACCACAAAAAACGTGACACGTGTCCAGAAAAATTGGTACAAGCCAATGATTGGCTCCAGCAAATACCCCACGTGCAGAGTTGACTTTTGAAAAAAGATCGTGCGAACGACATTGTGCGAATGTGCGAAAGACTGCTACAAAATCTTCCAAAATCTTACTTTGTACTGTAAGATTTCTTGGAAAAGAACAAACCCATTTTAATAATAATTATTTTAATTTTAATTTTATTACTATTAACAAAATTAATGTATAATCCTGATTATATCATCTCACACACACAAATCCACACACACTATCTACACCGTCATCCACCACCCATTCACCGCCGGCCACCTCATCTCCACCGCCGTAAAACTATCACCACCACCACAAACCCTCACATACCCACACACCATTTTCACCCACTTACAAAACCCTAATGCATTTTCATACAACACCTTAATCTAGATTTGTACTTGGTATGGGGTGTTTTTGGATTAAGTTGAAAGGTATTAAGCCGAAAATCGAAGGTGATGGTTATGACATTGAGGATGATACTAGTTTTCCTATGGTGCTTGTTCAGATCCCCATGTGTGATGAAAGAGAGGTATGGATTTAATCTTAATATTTTTGTTAAATGTTTGTTGGTTTTAGTTGTTTTGTGTTAACGGGTCGAATGGATAAAATGTACTAAAAGTTTAGCTAAAAAGAAAACGGGGTGAACAGATTAAATGGGTTGAAGGTGATTACGTGACTTGTAAAACTTGGTCTTAAGTGTTAGATGTAATTGTTAGAACGTAGTAGATGATAATGTTAATTTTTCTGTATAATCCTTTTGATTCGGCCGTTTTATATATGTTAATGGGTAAAAATGCTTAGCTGAAAACGAATACTAGTACTAGTTAATGGTTGTATCTACATGCTTGGTGTTTGGATATATGGTTTGAAAATGATTGTTTGAGTTGTAATGATTAATCTAGAGGTTGGATAACGTGATTAACAACTTTGATCACATCCACACATTGTCTTTACAATATGTAATACTAGAGATGATTAGCTTATTAGCTATTTTTTATTGTCCAATATCATTAGTTACGATGAAAATGTACAGCCAAATACCCGTGAATTGCTTTATTAAGTAAGTCATAAGTGAGGTTATAGTTATGATAGTGTAGTTTTCGCAGCACATTATCAAATACAATTCAAAGAATATGTACAGAAAGTGTGGTGTCTCAACCATTCTGTGTAAAACTTATAGTTTTGACCCATTACATAACTCATATGAGTTGCCAATTTTGCTATGCCTAGGAATTATTGATCTTTATGCTAATCTTTTTTGTCGGTTTTATATGCTGAAGGTTTATCAACAATCAATTGCATCTGCTTGTCAACTGGATTGGCCAAAAGATAGGATCTTGATTCAAGTTTTGGACGATTCAAGTGATGAACTTTTACAGATGTTGATCAGAAATGAATGTAACTCATGGAGAGAAAAAGGAGTTAACATTATCTACCGACACAGATTCCTAAGAACAGGCTACAAAGCTGGAAATCTTCATTCCGCTATGTCTTGTGATTACGTAAAGAATTACGAATTCGTTGCTATTTTGGATGCAGATTTCCAGCCCAACCCTGATTTCCTTACGCTCACAGTCCCACATTTTAAGGTAACAACAATTGCATCACTCTTACTATTTATAGCAACTATTTTACCCTTTTTGGGTGATCAAGAATGCTTAAAAGATGGATAATTCGACACATCTACTTATTAGGAGGTGATTATTCACCACTCCTTTGAGTCCTTTCTATGTGTAGACCACTACTTTTTTGGTTTTGAATATAATATACTCACACTATTAAATACTTTGTTGTTGATACTTGAATGGTGTGAGGTATTGGGTCATTGTCAACACATCAAAATTAGTGGTATACACATCAAAATTAGTGGTTTACAAAACAAATCACTTCCCCTTTACTAATTAATGGATTTATATGTGTTTATGTATATCAAACAGGCCAATTTAAATAGGAATGAGTCAAAGTAGTAAATTATTCAAAGTTTATTATAATGCATACAACCACCCTAATATGTTTTATTACGAGTAATAATTTAGATGATTATAATAATTAGTATTCTTAATCATATATATAAAACATCATTATTTCTAGAAGATTTAAGTTGTGAACAAAAATTGGACACACCCATCTTGCCACATATACATTTACCTAAACTGAGTTAATTGGGTTTAAATTTATCTCAAACGTGTCACATAGGTAAATTTTACAGAAATGGATTACAGCTTACTAATAACCATTTTGACCCGTTACCCCACCCCACCCCACCCCACCTATCTGACATATTAAAGGATTCAAAGAATGTTCAGTTTTGGTAACTTTTTTGGGTAATTAATTTCAGGGGAAACCAGATGTCGGTCTAGTACAAGCCAGATGGTCCTTCGTAAATAAAGATGAAAATTTATTAACAAGGCTACAAAACATCAATCTGTGCTTCCATTTTGAGGTTGAACAGCAAGTCAACAGCCATTTTCTAAGTTTCTTTGGTTTCAATGGGACTGCTGGCGTTTGGAGAATCAAGGCATTGGAAGAATCTGGTGGGTGGCTCGAAAGAACCACAGTTGAAGATATGGACATTGCGGTTCGAGCACATTTGCATGGATGGAAGTTCGTCTATCTCAATGATGTTAAAGTCCTTTGTGAATTGCCCGAGTCTTATGAAGCTTACAAGAAACAACAACATAGATGGCATTCGGGCCCTATGCAACTTTTCAGACTTTGTCTTCCCGCAATCCTAAAGTCCAAGGTTCGTTCCCATTATTTGTGTCCACTCGATGACTACTAGACTTGTCAAAATAAAAGTAAATAAAAACGTAAATATCTAGTTAAGAAAAATTATATATTTCTTCATGAGTCTTCTAGGCATACAACTAGTCATTTATTAAAATACTTTTTTAATCTAAGTAACTTATGACTAACGAAAAGTCAAGTGAATTACTTTTTATGTAAAAATGAAGTAAATTAAAGGGTTCTTTGCTCAAAGATACTAACATACTTTTTCGCTTGTCCTGTTTTAGTCATTGTATTCTTCTAAAACATTTGAGTCCTTAAAAGATGGCTGTGTTTACCGTTGGGTCACATTTTGTAACCCATTCATTTTAACATTACTAGTTTACTGCATAAAAAATTGACATTTTAATATGAAATTTATTGCAGATATCGAAGTGGAAAAAGGCGAACTTAATCTTCTTGTTCTTTCTATTAAGGAAGCTCATTCTACCATTCTACTCATTCACGCTCTTCTGTGTGATCCTCCCCCTAACAATGTTCATACCTGAAGCTGAGTTGCCTATTTGGGTGATATGTTATGTACCCGTAACCATGTCAATCTTAAACATCCTCCCAGCACCAAAAGCATTCCCCTTCTTGATGCCATACTTACTATTCGAGAACACAATGTCCGTAACCAAATTCAACGCCATGGTTTCCGGTCTTTTCCAACATGGAACTTGGTTACCATTTAGTGGCTTTTTCCTTATTTTGTGAAGTTTTAGGGATGCATACGTTGCATGGCCTAGTAGCTATGTATTTTTGTTGCGTAAGTATGCACACAATTAGTTGCTTGGCAATGCAACGAATATATTCCCTAAAGTTTTCTAATACATGCAAAATGACGCTTTCTCAGCTCGTTACATTTTGGATTTCAGGATTAGCAGGGGTGACAAACTCTCTTCATTCATATGACGTTCTTACCAAAAAATGGACCAGGTTGCTTCTATTTTACATTAACCGTTTTTCCTTTAATTTCGTTAAACTTTTTAGAAATAAAATGTTGATTTGTAAATTCAGAATAAACCGGCTGGGGACCCCCCCTTCACCTAGGGCTGCTCATGCAGCTGTTGCTGTTGGGACTATGGTCGTATTTCAGGTGATTAGATACCACATTTATGGTCCAACATAGAAGCAAGAGAATAAAATACTCTTCATTGTTTGTGATTTGTGATAAAGTTGATGCTGCATTGCTAGGGTGGCATAGGTCCAGCTGGCCATTCGTAAACTGTTATTTGATTGCTAGTATAAACTGTTACATAGTTAGATGGCTGTTTTGGGAAATAAAAGTTCACATAATTTTACAAAACAATTTTCAAGTGCGAGTGTTGGAAACCTTTTGCTTTTGTCTTTGCAATCGATCCAAGTGTTGTATCATTCCGGTGGTAATCGGCTGTTCTATGGGAATCTTTGGGGGAAACGGATCAGCGTGTAGATCCGGGCATCCTTGAACCATAGATGGTCGGTTTACTTAACCCTGTAGAGTTGGGCTCAGATATCGGGCCTCAGATTATTCATCCTGCTTGTGATTAAGCCACGGCGGAGGTAGTCTGTACTCCCGATCAGGTTCGAACTACACGGGCAACTGTTTTGACAGCTTGTGATCTTGCGAAGACTTAGTGCATCGGCGGTACACACAATCTTGTAAATTATTTTGCAGAATTTTGTGAACTTTAATTTTCCACTAACAGTTTACCTTGAATTTAGTTTAAAGTTGCTATTTTCGGTCTTAAGGCTCACGCTGTCATGTATTATAACGTGTCCCCACGTGTGGTTGTTGTAAAGTGAGAACGGATATACATTTTAGAAGTGCGAATGTGCGAACTGGCCAAATGTGCGAATTATATAATTATTGTTTATACAAGGCATAAGGTACCAGAAGTATGTCTCTTATACAAATACAGTGGTTATAAAAGGTGTGTTTTATAACGTGTCCTCACGTGTGGTTGTTGTAAAGTGAGAACGTATATACATTTTAGATGTGCGAATGTGCGAACTGGCCCAAATGTGCGAATTATATAATTATTATTTCTACAAAGCATAAGGTACCATGAGTACGTCTCTTATACAAATACAGTGGTTATAAAATGTGTGTTTTATAACGTGTCCCCACGTGTGGTTGTTGTAAAGTAAGAACGTATATACATTTTAGATGTGCGAATGTGCGAACTGGCCCAAATGTGCGAATTATATAATTATTGTTTCTACAAAGCATAAGGTACCATGAGTACGTCTCTTATAAAAATGTGTGTTTTATAACGTGTCCCCACGTGTGGTTGTTGTAAAGTGAGAAAGTATATACATTTTAGAAGTGCGAATGTGCGAACTGGCCCAAATGTGCGAATTATATAATTATTGTTTCTACAAAGCATAAGGTACCATGAGTACGTCTCTTATACAAATACAGTGGTTATAAAAGGTGTGTTTTATAACGTGTCCCCACGTGTGGTTGTTGTAAAGTAAGAACGTATATACATTTTAGATGTGCGAATGTGCGAACTGGCCAAATGTGCGAATTATATAATTATTGTTTCTACAAGGCATAAGGTACCATGAGTACGTCTCTTATACAAATATAGTTGGTATAAAAGATGTGTTTTATACAAATATAGTTGGTATAAAACCACACGTGGGGACACGTTATAAAACACATCTTTTATACCAACTATATTTGTATAAGAGACGTACTCATTGTACCTTATGCCTTGTAGAAACAATAATTATATAATTCGCACATTTGGCTAGTTCGCACATTCACACGTGGGGACACGTTATAAAACACATCTTTTATACCAACTATATTTGTATAAGAGACGTACTTCTGGTACCTTATGCCTTGTATAAACAATAATTATATAATTCGCACATTTGGCCAGTTCGCACATTCGCACTTCTAAAATGTATATCCGTTCTCACTTTACAACAACCACACGTGGGGACACGTTATAATACATGACAGCGTGAGCCTTAAGACCGAAAATAGCAACTTTAAACTAAATTCAAGGTAAACTGTTAGTGGAAAATTAAAGTTCACAAAATTCTGCAAAATAATTTACAAGATTGTGTGTACCGCCGATGCACTAAGTCTTCGCAAGATCACAAGCTGTCAAAACAGTTGCCCGTGTAGTTCGAACCTGATCGGGAGTACAGACTACCTCCGCCGTGGCTTAATCACAAGCAGGATGAATAATCTGAGGCCTGATATCTCAGCCCAACTCTACAGGGTTAAGTAAACCGACCATCTATGGTTCAAGGATGCCCGGATCTACACGCTGATCCGTTTCCCCCCAAAGATTCCCATAGAACAGCCGATTACCACTGGAATGATACAACACTTGGATCGATTGCAAAGACAAAAGCAAAAGGTTTCCAACACTCGCACTTGAAAATTGTTTTGTAAAATTATGTGAACTTTTATTTCCCAAAACAGCCATCTAAGTATGTAACAGTTTATACTAGCAATCAAATAACAGTTTACGAATGGCCAGCTGGACCTATGCCACCCTAGCAATGCAACATCAACTTTATCACAAATCACAAACAATGAAGAGTATTTTATTCTCTTGCTTCTATGTTGGACCATAAATAAATACGACCATAGTCCCAACAGCAACAGCTGCATGAGCAGCCCTAGGTGAAGGGGGGTCCCCAAGTTCCATGTTGGAAAAGACCGGAAACCATGGCGTTGAATTTGGTTACGGACATTGTGTTCTCGAATAGTAAGTATGGCATCAAGAAGGGGAATGCTTTTGGTGCTGGGAGGATGGAACAAGAAGATTAAGTTCGCCTTTTTCCACTTCGATATCTGCAATAAATTTCATATTAAAATGTCAATTTTTTATGCAGTAAACTAGTAATGTTAAAATGAATGGGTCTCGGTGATAATCCGGTTAATTCTAGTTATGCAAGTGTAAAATGATCCTGATTCATCAGGCCATCACAATCAGCAAAACGATGAAAAGTGCATTTTTTTGCTCTGTAATCAGTTGTCATTCCTTTTAAAAACTAAGTCAGGTTGTGTTTGTTTCGGCTCATTCAGATCTGAATACGTCTGAAGTCTGATTCGGTCAGACATTTTCAGATTCAGACTGTTTGTTTATTCAGACATCTGAAGTCTGAATACATCTGAATAGGGTCTGATTCATTCAGACATTTGAATATGTCTGATTACATCTGAAAAGCTTAAACTTTACACCTACTTCTTTTCAATCTTTATCTCCTCATCTTGGTCTTGATTTTTTATTAATAATCATGAATGGAGGATCTTTTGGTTTGTTTTATAGCGAAAGGATTGTTTTTTGTTTATTCAGACACTTTATAAAAACAAACAGACTAAAACAATTCAGATTCAGACTTTTGGACCACTAATTCAGATTCAGACGTGGTATTCAGATTCAGACATAAAATGTCTGAATAAACAAACAGCACCTCAGTGTATTGTTTTATTTGATATTTGGCTATAAAGTATCACTGATTTGAACACCTCTTGCGTTTTTTACATAGATATTGAGACCAGAGTTGGAGGCGATTAAGCAGGAGATGCAAGTTAATTTATAACAATGATTATATAATTCGCACATTTTGCTAAGTCGCACATTCGCACATCTAAAAATTAAGTACATTTTCACTTTACAACAACACGTATGGTGACACGTTATAAAACACATAATTTATAACCACCATATTTGTATAAGAGACGTACCCATGGTACTTTATGCCATGTATAAACAATAAGTATATAATTCGCACATTTGGCTAAGTCGCACATTCGTACATCTAAAAATTAAGTACATTTTCACTTTACAACAACCACATATCGGGACACGTTATAAAACACATAATTTATAACCACTATATTTGTATAAGAGACGTACTCATGATACTTTATGCCATGTAAAAACAATAAGTATATAATTCGCACATTTGGCTAAGTCGCACATTTGCACATCTAAAAATTAAGTACATTTTCACTTTACAACAACCACATATCGGGACACGTTATAAAACACATAATTTATAACCACTATATTTGTATACGAGACGTACTCATGGTACTTTATGCCATGTAGAAACAATAAGTATATAATTCGCACATCTAAAAATTAAATACATTTTCACTTTACAATAACCACATATGGAGACACGTTATAAAACACATAATTTATAACCACCATATCTGTATAAGAGACGTACTCATGGTACTTCATGCCATGTATAAACAATAAGTATATAATTCGCACATTTGGCCAAATCGCACATCTAAAATTAAATACATTTTCACTTTACAACAACCACATATGGAGACACGTTATAAAACACATAATTTATAACCACTATATTTGTATACGAGACGTACTCATAGTACTTTATGTCATGTAGAAACAATGATTATATAATTCGCACATTTGGCTAAGTCGCACATTCGCACATCTAAAAATTAAGTACATTTTCACTTTACAACAACCACATATCGGGACACGTTATAAAACACATACTTTATAACCACTATATTTGTATAAGAGACGTACTCATGGTACTTTATGCCATGTAGAAACAATAAGTATATAATTCGCACATTTGGCCAAGTCGCACATTCGCACATCTAAAAATTAAGTACATTTTCACTTTACAACAACCACATATGGAGACACGTTATAAAACACATAATTTATAACCACTATATTTGTATACGGGACGTACTCATGGTACTTTATGCCATGTATAAACAAAATGTATTTAATTGTTAGATGTGCGAATGTGCGACTTGGCCAAATGTGCGAATTATATACTTATTGTTTCTACATGGCATAAAGTACCATGAGTACGTCTTTTATACAAATATAGTGGTTATAAATTATGTGTTTTATAACGTGTCTCCATATGTGGTTGTTGTAAAGTGAAAATGTACTTAATTTTTAGATGTGCGAATGTGCGACTTGGCCAAATGTGCGAATTATATACTTATTGTTTCTACATGGCATAAAGTACCATGAGTACGTCTCTTATACAAATATAGTGGTTATAAAGTATGTGTTTTATAACGTGTCCCTATATGTGGTTGTTTTTTACACAGAAAATGTACTTAATTTTTAGATGTGCGAATGTGCGACTTAGCCAAATGTGCGAATTATATAATCATTGTTTCTACATGACATAAAGTGTCTCGTATACAAATATAGTGGTTATAAATTATGTGTTTTATAACGTGTCTCCATATGTGGTTGTTGTAAAGTGAAAATGTACTTAATTTTTAGATGTGCGAATGTGCGACTTGGCCAAATGTGTGAATTATATACTTATTGTTTCTACATGGCATAAAGTACCATGAGTACGTCTCTTATACAAATATAGTGGTTATAAAGTATGTGTTTTATAACGTGTCCCTATATGTGGTTGTTTTTTACACAGAAAATGTACTTAATTTTTAGACGTGCGAATGTGCGACTTAGCCAAATGTGCGAATTATATAATCATTGTTTCTACATGACATAAAGTGTCTCGTATACAAATATAGTGGTTATAAATTATGTGTTTTATAGCGTGTCTCCATATGTGGTTGTTGTAAAGTGAAAATGTATTTAATTTTAGATGTGCGAATGTGCGATTTGGCCAAATGTGCGAATTATATACTTATTGTTTATACATGGCATGAAGTACCATGAGTACGTCTCTTATGCAAATATGGTGGTTATAAATTATGTGTTTTATAACATGTCCCCATATGTGGTTATTGTAAAGTGAAAATGTATTTAATTTTTAGATGTGCGAATTGGCCAAATGTGCGAATTATATACTTATTGTTTATACATGGCATAAAGTACCATGAGTACGTCTCGTATACAAATATAGTGGTTATAAATTATGTGTTTTATAACGTGTCCCAATATGTGGTTGTTGTAAAGTGAAAATGTATTTAATTTTTAGATGTGCGAATGTGCGACTTGATCAAATTTGCGAATTTTTAGATGTACGAATGTGCGACTTTCAAAATACTTTATCATATCCATAAACTAACCATTTGTGGAAAATTAAAGCTCACAAAATTCTGCAAAATAATTTACAAGATTGTGTGTACCGCCGATGCACTAAGTCTTCGCAAGATCACAAGCTGTCAAAACAGTTGCCCGTGTAGTTCGAACCTGATCGGGAGTACAGACTACCTCCGCCGTGGCTTAATCACAAGCAGGATGAATAATCTGAGGCCTGATATCTCAGCCCAACTCTACAGGGTTAAGTAAACCGACCATCTATGGTTCAAGGATGCACGGATCTACACGCTGATCCGTTTCCCCCCAAAGATTCCCATAGAACA
This sequence comes from Artemisia tridentata subsp. tridentata, assembly GCA_021014915.2. Lineage (NCBI taxonomy): Eukaryota > Viridiplantae > Streptophyta > Magnoliopsida > Asterales > Asteraceae > Artemisia > Artemisia tridentata. The sequence continues at coordinate 206,724,246 of CP139508.1, forward strand.
GCCGATTACCACCGGAATGATACAACACTTGGATCGATTGCAAAGACAAAAGCAAAAGGTTTCCAACGCTCGCACTTGAAAATTGTTTTATAAAATTGTGTGAAGTTTGATTTCCCAAAACAGCCATCTAACTATGTAAATAAAAATAATATACACGAGAAACAAAACTTCGCCCTAATCAGCTCGCATAGACTCGTTCCAAACAGGACCCGTTTCGACCCGTTACCCAACTTGTCCACTTTATCTAGCAAGTCGATATCTGGGTTTAATTTTCTAACTTTTCCACTTTGCTTCCTAGCTCACGTAATATTTTCGCACCTTCTGTACCGACCTTTTGAATCTCATTTTTGAACATATTTCTTTGTTCAGGTGGTGCCTATTGACATGGAAAAATAACTATTTTAGAAAAATGAAGGCCCAAAATTATCAACACGGTTTAGCTCCAAGAGAAAAATGAAGTAGGAAGTGTACAAGGTACTCAGCATTTTGTAACGTCCATGAGGCGGTCCCCAAACAGCAAAACTCAGCTACAAAACAAAAATTAAATTCGCTGGTTACCCATTAATGGCATTTCCTACTCAAGTCAAAGACTATATAATCCAGAAAACGAATTCATACCAAAGCATCTTCTTGACTCGTTGACTGTACTGCTGATCTATATCCACTATACAACGGATCATCCACTGCTTGGTATACAAGGATTTTCGAATAAAATTTAGAATAAAATTTGAGACACTGATTAAAGCAGATTACAAAAAAGGTATCCGATATGACCTGCTACAAAGATGCTGAAAACAATCACAATCTCTTGCCATTCCACTGCCCATATCGACATTTGGGCAATAGCTAATGCAATCACGCCAGCAGTAAATGTCCCCAAAGCACGATTAAATCCTTTGCTAAGTGTTGCTCCTATATATATTCAAACGCGTAAAACTGAATGAGTCAATGAGGCACATAAGATCGGTTAAGTTCTTATAGTTACTTACTGAAAGTAGTTTCTTGAATTTAAATTGCACATATGTAAATCCAACAAAATTAACTACATTGGTATTTTGGCCTTTTTAAGGAACTTTTGACAACTTTAGCTTTCATTTTAAAAAAAATAAGCTCTCGGTAATGGCGCACATATAAAGAATATATTCAACGTGAAGCAAATACAATCAGGTAATTAAGAATAACACTTTGATTTATAAATAACAAATAAAAACAGAATATTGCAGTTCTTACCAATCCAAACTATAAACCAACTTGCAGTAGTCACAACATGGGGAGTATTTAAGAAAAAGAAAAAAGACTAAACAGAAAAGGGAGCATTTAATACCAAGGAGATGCATCAATTTCACATTTTTAGTACTCATATCTTTTCAATTTTCTTTTTATATATAAATGATATGTGATCTAGAAAAGAGGTTGTTTCTATTTTTGTTTGCATTTTAGATCAATAAGAGAGCTCGGTTTTAAAATAAGCTTCTTAACTAGCCAATATATGTCAAGATTGATCAATTTGTATAAGAAAGCAAGATTGATCAATTTGACTTGGGCACTTTTATATCGGTGCCCACAACTGCAGTACAACTACTTTTATCACACACTTCTATATAACTATAATGATAGCTTTCAACTAACAGCTGTAGCTAAATTGATACACACTTCTATACAGCTACAACTCAAAATTCCAACTAAACTCGCAGTTGCAGCTAAGCACTCAAACTAGACTGAAAACTACAACTCGCAACTCTAACTAAATTGGCATCCAGATCTCACAACTATAGCAACACAGTCAAATCCAAACACTGAGTTTCAGAATCATGTTTCGTTACAACTGATGATCTAGTTCTTCATGAAGGTCTTTTACACAGGTAAAAACTGGTTTGTCATTCATCAACATATTTAAAACCACAATACTAAAGACCAAAGGCTATGTGCATCTCCTAAAACGACATGTTGCAACTGGGTTATAACCATCTGTCCTTTTTTGCACGTATAAGAAGAAACGGTATAAGAAACTAGACCTATTAAAAAGATCTCAAGATCCTTGTGTCAATTAGTGATTTAGTTCAAGAATTCTTATAACAATAACAAGCTCTAAGTTATATAGTTAAATAAGCTAAAGTGGAAAGAAATAAAACAAGGTTAAAAAGAAACTAGTGCAAAGAATAACTGACAAAGTGGACTAGAGCAGATGGTAAGGTGCTGGGTTGTTTCCTGGGTGAATGGGGTTCGAATCCCAGTCAAGTCCCTTTTTTAAAACTTTTTTATTTTTTTGATTTTATTTTAAAAACTGATTAAACTAGTTAATATAAGAAACTTATATTTAAAAAAAGAAATAATTTTAGAAAGTATAAATAAGCTGAAAATAAAGTGTAGGAAACTAGGCAGTTAAGAAAAAAAAAAAAGAAAAAACAAAGGCTAGCTTATACTAATGGGCAGTAAAAGCTAAATAAAAAGCTAAATGGAAGCGAATATGAACTCAGGCAACTAGGGGGGGGGGGCTAAATAAGCTGTAGGGATAGGAATAAGCACCAGGGAAGCTAATAAGCACTGAGTGAGAGGCAAAAGTAAACTGCAGTCTGCTGAACTATCAAGTGGTGCAGGGGAGTACTAGCTATATTCAAGGCTGAGAAAAGCAGTCTAACTAAAATCTGAAAATTCAACAAAAAATGCTAATGTCTAAATGAGCTGGCCACCTATCTTAATGCAAAAATTCAGCTTATAACTACTTAAGCTGATTCAATTAAAAATCTACAAAAGCTGCAAAAACTATGAAAATAAGGAATTGAGTCTGCAATACTTAACTAAGGGTATAAAATGATAACTCAGACCAAGACCTTAAGGGATTGAACTATGCTAATCACTGACCTGAGGAACACAGAAATTGCAAATGAGAATGGCTTAAATGGTTGAAGCTTGTAATCAAAATCACAACTTATAGTAACTAAAACCAATATAAAACACAACTGTAATAAGGCAAGACTTTAGACTGATAAAACTGACCTTATTAGTCAAATTATGCAGGAACAAAGAAAAATTATCCTGCGCATTCCTGTTAACCACATTACTCGAGCCTTGAACTTGCTGGTTATCATCCAAATCAACACTCTCGTCATCCGGCTCAGCCCCACGAAAACACGAACAAAAAATTCCCATTTAACACTACATATCACAATTCAAAATAACCCCATCAGTCACAACTCACAACATAGAAAAAACACCACAAATCAACACTAAAACACAAAAATAACTAATTTTTAACAACCCCACATAACCAAACATAATCAAGAAACACAGAAAACCTCAAATTCACAATCAAGAACAAGATCCAACATAAAAAGTAACCATCAACATGGGTGTAGGTGACGTGGCGTAGCCTCTGATTAAGGTGTTGTATGAAAATGCATTAGGGTTTTGTAAGTGGGTGAAAATGGTGTGTGGGTATGTGAGGGTTTGTGGTGGTGGTGATAGTTTTACGGCGGTGGAGATGAGGTGGCCGGCGGTGAATGGGTGGTGGATGACGGTGTAGATAGTGTGTGTGGATTTGTGTGTGTGATATGATATAATCAGGTTTTTGATTATACATTAATTTTGTTAATAGTAATAAAATTAAAATTAAAATAATTATTATTAAAATGGGTTTTTTCTTTTCCAAAAAATCTTACAGTACAAAGTAAGATTTTGAAAGATTTTGTAGCAGTCTTTCGCACATTCGCACAATGTCGTTCACACGATCTTTTTTCAAAAGTCAACTCTGCACGTGGGGTATTTGCTGGAGCCAATCATTGGCTTGTACCAATTTGTCTGGACACGTGTCACGTTTTTTGTGGTTTCGCACGATCGCACGATCGCACATGACTCTTTTGGGAAAGTCACTTATTTTTGTACCTTTTTTTGAAAAAGTTGAAATTAACATACCATTTTGATAATTAGCCCTTAAAATATATATACATACTGTATATGCATGTCTATTAATTATGCATAGTGTAGAGAACATATCAATCATATGTTCAAAGCTACTGTGAGATGCATCAATAATTCATAAAGTCAGTTGACTTTGAGCAATATGTGTTTCCACAGCTTGTTAGACAACCATGGATTCGATTATAATATGTCGTTGTACGAAGCAAGCATTCATAATAAGTCGACTGACTTTTGTGTGATAAAGTCGACTGAACTTTTTTTAGGTTTTATTTTTGTGTCGTACGATTTTGAGCTAGTAAGGTTGTATATATAGCCTCCAAACTTGTTCTCTAAGTTTGAGTCTAATACATCTTCAAGTTTCAAAACTCGACACTTAACTCCCTCATTTATTTATTACGTGTCCAAATAATTAAAATATATAATAATATATATATTAATTATTCATTTGATCATTCATACGTAAAGTGTGCAATCCCTCAGTCCCGTGTTAAATTCTAGTCATACACGACTTAATATTTTTCCAAAACTCTAACAGAGCAAAAGGAAATGATGTGTGTTGCATGGAGGAGCAAAGAAGAATGGGTCTTGAATTATTTTAGGAATTCGCATGGTTTTCTATTTGAGTTGGACGAATGAAAACATGAAACATGTACTGGTTATTAAACACAAGAAGGTCAAATGAGAATATGTTTGTATGGTTTGGGAAAAGTAAAAAGGAAAAGTGTCGTGTAATTCAAGGACAAGAGTGGGCTAGTTTTATAATATGCACGCATGGTTCTTGGTTTCTAGGATCTTTATTGTTTGGTTTTTGTGAAGCATGCAAGCCTAAGGTTCTTGTTAACTAAATTAGTATATGTCAAGTTAGTTTGTGTTGAATAGAAATTGATATGGTCCTTGCGTATTGTGTGTAGTGTCAAGTAATAGATAAAGAATTGAGTGTGTCAAGTGACTTAGAGACAAGAAGGGATTATCTTATGTTTTTGGCCAATGGAGGAAAGAGTCCATGCATGCTCGTCTTCTTTGTGTTGTTGTACGCATGGTTTCAAAGAAAAAGGAGTAACAAAAGATATATGTATATCTAAAAGAGTGTGCATGGTCCTTGTATTATGTTTAGAGTCAAAGAATAATAAAGAAACGAGTGTGTAAAGTTGGTCTTTTTGGGGTTATCGGTAAGCAGAAAACAAAAGAAAAACATTTGAGTAGTTTATTTGTAAGTGGTCCATTATTCCATGTCTTTATCTTGATGATGGTCAACAATGAGTTGTAAAGTAGGAGAAAAAGACTTAAAGTGGTCGGTTGATTAATAACTCAAAAGATGGATTGTGGGTGCGATCGGTTAATTTGTATTTTAAAGTATGCATAGAAATGAATCTTTTGTGTTTTTCTAATGTATATACTCACAAGACATGATCAAAAGGTGATCATTAACAATAAAATGGACACACATTATGAATTTAATGGCCAAAAATTAGATTGTGTAATGTGAGTGTGTTCGGTTCACAAAAGAAACAAGGAAGGAGAATGTAATAAGTATATTTATGTTTGTGTTTGTTGTGTCGATTTAGAAAGAACAAAGGAAAAGAAAAATAAATATGAGTTGTGTTGTTAGTTTGTGTTGAGTTTGTATTATGTCGAGTTGAAAACCAAAAGAAGAAAAGTGTTGAACAATATATGTATATAGTCTAATAGTTTTAATGTTTGTGTTGAGTAGAAACGAAAGAAAATATATCTGTAAGGTTGTTATTAGTTTTGAGACAAAAAAAATAGTTGAAAACGTATCCAAAAAAAAAGTATTCACATGTTTAAATATCGTTTGAGTTAGATTTATCTCGATGTTCGTCTAGTATTGTTGGTACACGAGTGAGCCTGATTCGTGTTTTCGTAAATGGGATCTCGTTCGTAATAAAAAAAAAATTAAATTTACCCTGAAAAATGGCGTGATTAATATTAATATTGAACAGTACATAGGTTTAAAGTTACGAATTACTGAAGGGATTTTTACAAATTGTGACAGTCTCCACCTGTTACAGGAATTCAGTCCCTGAATTCAGTTTGTGTTAGTCTCTGGAGTTGGCGTGCTTCTAGGCGATGGTTTACGAGGTTATGTAGATGTGAATGTTCTTGCAACGATTGAGTACACACATGAATGAAACCTTTAGAAATTGGGTAGGGAATCAATCTGGACACAATTTTATTATAACTATTCTCAGTATTGCAAAATTCATCTCTGAGTCGGATATAGGTGGTCAGGCTATGTCCTACTGTCCCGGGTCGAATATAGATGACCAGTCTATATTCCACCGAGGTTCAATGAATTTTAAAATACTCGGCTTAGTTATACTAATACTATGTCCTTCACATTTAAAGGACGTTCTGAAAGATTAGGGCAAGCGACCAAACTCGAGGTCGAATGATGAAACTACGTAAGGAGAAGGCGTAACGCGGAGACGTGTACGATATGTGAGCATGTTTATATAGAATACAATTATAGTAATTGTTAATACAAATATCGTTCCAAAAACGTTATTTATATTCTTCGATCTTTTCTTAGTTTTGTTAATGACAAATATAAGGCATATCTTTTAGCAAATAATAAATACTAGCTTAAGTCTCTTAAGTACACATTTTACACTTCACAAAATAACCAAGAATTACAAGTTTGCTTATTTAGTAACTTATTTCCTTAAAAGGAAACTTTATTTCAAAAAACATTCCATGACATCATTGCATACATCACATATGATATCTTTGTTAGATTGTGAAATATCTTGTTTAGATTTACAAGTTACATAGTTGACATTTGAGGATTTTGGAAGATTTGGTAAGATATGGAAGATTTGGAAAGATACACCAAATCTCTTAGCTGTCAACACCCACGGATCCAAGTCCAATGAAGGACGGATCCCTTTTATGGGATCCGTGGGATCCGTGAGCTGTTGATCAGCTTGCCTATAAATAGCAAGCTGATCATTTGGCTCACTCATCACTTACATATATAATACACTCATATACATTCTGTATAGATCTCACTAACATCATTTCATATTTGCATTTCACTTTGATCTTCCTTTTTGTAGAAAAGAGTTCAAGTGTACAAGGATCTACAAAACCGTAATCCTTAAGTCTCATTACTGTCACATTGTAATAGTTAGCATATATCATCATTTATCATTTGTAATCAGTGAGTGTGGTTAGTGTTTTAGTCCTCAAAACACAAAGAGTGTTGGGAGTGGTTGTACCCTTGTAAAGAACCAAACGGGAGTGGTTGTACCCTTGTAAAGAACCCGGTGTTTAGCTTAGTACCGGAAAAAGAAGTAAGCGACTTGTAAAGGTTTTCTCGACCTAGAAGGGAGTTTGTTTCTTAGTGAAGGATAACTCTCGAGTAAGAGACTCGAGGAGTGGAGTAGGGCAATGAAGAGAGTCCTTGTAGCCGAACCACTATAAACATCCGTGTTGTGTGGTTTGATCATTCCTCTATTTACTTTTTATTTATATTGTGTGATTATTTGTTTGTGCAAAGATTCGTTGAATTCATATAAGTATCAAAACGATTAAATTTTAAAAACAGTAAAACTATTCAACCCCCCTTCTAGTTTTCCACAATTGGTACCAGAGCGGTGTTACTCAAGAATTTTAAAATAAATTGTATTTTAAAACTTGAAACGATCAAATGGATTTTGAAAACTTTAAAGAAGGGCAATCTATGCAAAGACCGCCACTTTTTGAACCAAATTGCTTTATATATTGGAAAAATCGTTTTGAGACATATGTGAAGTCAAAGGACATAGATCTATGGTATATAATTGTTGATGGTGATTACAAACCTATAAGTAATACTTCGGGTGGTCGGGATGAAGGAGCTTCTCTTACTTGTCACAGTGACGAGCAAAAGAAATTGATTGCCAAAAATAATGAAGCAAAAATGTTGCTTTATAATGCCTTACCTAAGAAAGAATATGAAAGAGTTTTTATATGTAAAACGGCTAAAGATATTTGGCAATCTCTTATTGTTAAACATCAAGGGAACTCACAAGTAAAAGATAACAAAATTGATCTACTTGTTCAACAATACGAGCAATTTGTTATCTCTGAAGGTGAGACCATTGATTGTGCATTTGCTAGGTTCAATACTATTATCACATCACTTAAAGCACTTGACGAAACTTTTTCTAGTAAGAATTTTGTCAAGAAATTTCTAAGAGCACTTCATCCAAAATGGAGGGCAAATGTGACTGCTATTGAAGAATCCAAGGATCTCTCAAGCATGACCCTAGATGAGCTCATAGGAAACTTAAAAGTTCATGAAATGATCATCGAAAAAGATTCGAAAATTGTCAAAGGAAAAAAGGAGAAGAAAAAGTCCATTGCCTTGAAAGCCAAAGCCGAGTCAAGTGATGATGAATCGTGTTCTAACAGTGATGATGAAGAGTATGCCATGGCCGTGAGAGATTTCAAGAAATTCTTCAGGAGACGTGGAAAGTTTGTAACACCACCTCGTGATGAAATGAAATCTCTTCGGAAAGACCGTGACGATAGAAAAGGTAAGGTTGAAAGGAAATCCTATAGGTGCGGAGACTCCGGTCATTTAATAGGAGAATGCCCAAAGCCTCCGAAAAACAAATCTCAAAGAGCCTTTGTTAGTGAAGCTTGGAGCGATAGTGAAGGAGCTGATGATGATGAGCAAAAGAACAACGAAATTGCACTAATGGCTCACGAAACAGAAGAGGTACATTCTGATTCATACTGCTCTATAGATGACGAAACATTAGAAATAGAATACAACAAACTGTGTGACATCACATTAAAAATCATAAACAAAAACAAGTTTCTAAAAACAAAGACAACACTTTTGAAAAATGAAGTGTTTTGGCTTAAAGAAAAAGCAATAAGAATTGAAAAAGGTAAAAGTAGTAAAGAAACTTGTGTTTCATGTCAGGAACTAAAACTTGAACTAGAAGCCTTAAGATCTACACAGGAAGAATTGATCAAACAAAATTCTAAGTTTAAAAAGTTTGATAAGAACATAAGTTGTGCAGATGAGATAATGAAAATGCAAAAACTACCTCACGATAAAACTGGATTAGGATTCATTAAACTAGGAACCTTAAGTGACTATAAGGAACAGACTGTGAATAAAACTGTTTCAACCAAATTAGACACCCACGGATTCGGCGGATCCCAAAAATTGGATCCGCCAGTTGAACCCAAAGGATCCGCGGGTACAGAGGGTGAACAGAAAGTTCAAAAAGTCGACCGTTCCAAATTTGTTAAAGTTACTAGAAAACCTAACACTAATGTAATCAATAATAAACACAAACCAGCTGTGTCATTAGGAAGAGGTCAAGCTAGAAATGAATATAGAGTCAAAACGGTTCAACAGAAACCTCAAATGAGTTTTCCCAAACACCCCTTTCCAAAGAGTATAGCTAATCCACCACATGCTTATCAAAATAATTGGAACCAAAACATGCCTAGAAACTTTCATGGTCCCAATTATATGCCGTGGAACAATTATCCACCATTTCAGTACATGAACCATGAGAACGCCATGTTTAACCCAAACGGACCCATGAGATATCGGGGACCAAATGCTTGAGTCTTTTTTGAACTTAGGTATGCTTGAAAGTTGATCTTGAACCTGATGAGTGGATCAAAGATAGTTGGTGCTCAAGACACATGACGGGAAACAAAAACCTTTTCTCAGACTACCAAGAGTACGACGGAGGTAATGTCACATTCGGTAGCAAGCTTAAAAGTAAAATCATCGGAAAAGGTACAATCTCTCATGACTCTCTCTCTATTGATGATGTTGCTTGATAATTGGTTAAAATACTCACAAGTTATACCCTTTAGGAAAAAAGGTCAACTCGGAACACTTAACGCAAAATCGATTGTAATAAACCGGATAAGTGGATACACGGGTCGTAGTTCCAACGAGGCGTGAAATTGAGGATATCGTTTGGGGTTCGTAATTAAAGTACTTGAAAAGACGAGGGTCACTTGGGTTACTAATATCTACTAAAACGAAAATCAAATAACGTAAACCGGTAACTAAAAACGTGCATAAATGTCAAATTTTTTAAAAACTAACCCTACGGATACCAAATTAATTCTCCTACGTCCTAAATGACAAAAGAAAATTTTGAAAAAAAAAGAATTATAATTTTTTGACTTTTAATAATTTTTAATGAATTAAAAAATATTGAAACTAATTTAAATTACTAAAAATACTAAAACTATTTTTAAAATTCTGAAAATTTTTGTGAAGTTACTTTAAACAATATTGATCCTAAGAAAAATGAAAAAAAGTTCCTAGCTTATTTCAATAAGCTGGGAGAAAGCTAATAAGTTTTAACTGCTTAAAAGGAAAACTGGGTTAAGAATTAAATTTTGTAAGTATGAACTGAAAAAGACCCTATGGCTGATTGGTTAAGGTGTTGTGTGTGTGAGCTAGAGGTCTGGGGTTCGAACCCCAGTTTTTGCAAGTTTTTGTTTTTATTTTATTTTTTTGATTTTCTTTTGGAAACTTGTTAAGCAAAGGTTCACAAGCACTATTAAAACTTGGAACTACCTGTGAAGATCACAAATAAGCTGGGAAAAGCTGTTCTAGCTTAACAGCTTTGAAAAACAAAAAAAAAACAAAGAAAAGAACAAAAGGGCTAGCTGTTGGGAAAACAGCCTGACTGGGCAAGTTTGAGCTAGTGAATAAGCTGCAAACCTAAAAGCCAAAGCAAGGGAACCAAAAACAGATAAAATATGGCCACCCAAGAACTTAAATTCCAATTTCCATATCCTAAAGGGCTGATTCTCAGCTTATAAATAAGCTGAGAAAAAGGTGCTAGGGACAGATAAAAAAGTGCAGGCCTGAGATTGCCTACTTAGGGCTTTTTAAGGCTTTGAGAAGCTATTAAAAAAAATTCTAAAAATTCTAAAAAAAATATGGTGATCAAGATTAGCAACCAAATAACTTAAGTTCAGGGTTTCAGCTTACAAGAGCTTATAATGAAGAAATAAAAAATAGACAACATAGGGCTGAAAAGGGGCAAAAACCAAAAAAAATGACAGCAGTCTGCTGCAAAATGGTTGTGCAGAGATGTTTTTTTTTTTTTTTTTTTTTTTTTTTTTTTTTTTGACCTTAGATCATGCAAAACCTCATGAAATTTATCCAAAGCTTAAATCAACTATAGTGAACTAAAACAATATGCCAAAAGCTGTCCAAATAAGCTTAGCTTATTTGAAACTTATATGAGTAGCCTTATGTTCTACCCTTTTTACCCATGTGTGCAAAACCTACTAAAGCTTCAAAATAGCAAAAATCCTACTGCAAACTGCTAATATCTGATCCAATAAGCCCAACTAAAATTCCTATTATAGCCAATGAACAGTAACATGGATATTTTGGTCAAATAAGAACCCTGATCCAAACACCCCTTAAGGGCTGAATTTGATAATTTTAAACTACGCCTAGCTATTTTAACTTAAGAACTGATATACTACTATTTTTCTAACTCATTCTATCCTAAATGAACTATGTTTAATGTCTAAATAAGCATTTAATAACTAAATAAGCTAATGGGTTGTTTTGACTTTTTTTTTTTTTTTTTTTTTTTTTTTTTTTTTTTTTGACTTTTTTTAGAGAAAATTGAACTAAGCTAATATAACTATCATTCTAACTTCTACTAAAATAAATAAGCTCAGATAACATAAAAACAATGAAATAAGCACATGAATAAGCTATTAAAAGTAAATAAGCTAATAGTATATTTTTTTGATTTTTCTAATTAAACTAAAACTGAAGTAACATTAATATTAAAACAAAGATCAAATTACAATACTGAAAAAAGCAAAAACATTGCAATACCTTAAAATTTAGCTAAATAAAACCTAAACCTTTTCTACTGATACAACTTCTATTTATACTAAAAAAAACTAGAGTTCTTGTGCTTTCTCTTGTGCTTCTTCTGTGAGAGGAAGTCCACTTGAGCTTCTTGAGCTTACTCCCAGCCCTTGGATAATTTCTTGGTGCCCACTTCTATCATTTTGAACCGTTGATCAAATTTTAGCACCTTGGATAGATGAGGTGGCAAGGGGGAAGAGACATGATCATGTGATTTCTTTGGACTGGTGTGGTGATGTGGAAAGGAGGAAAGGGACTGGTTTGAGGGTTAGCAGGGATTGGCGGGAAGAAAGGTTTTAGAGAAGATAAACAGTGATTAATTGGGGGTGTTTGACTGAGGGTTTGACCAAGACTATTTTGACCCCGTATTTTTAAGCTAAAGGGTGAATGGATTGGGCTTTTGGTGGGTTTGTTTAAGTTTAGTGGGATGGGCAGGTTTTTTTTGGATTTGGATTGGGTAGTTAGGATGGGTTGGGTAGTATTTTGGTAAGGTAAAATTAAACCAAGGACCAAAGGTGTAATTGTTGTAATTTGTGGGGACCAAATCTGCCATTCTTTAAAAGTTGAACAAGGGACCAATTTTGCCAAGTAGAAATAATCCAAGGGCCATTTTGGGATTTTTGAGCTTGAATTTAATCCGAATGAAAATTGTCTTTACCGGCTTCAGTTTTCAACTCTTTTCCAAATCAAGCTCGGTTTTGTCCGTATTTGCCCCGTTTTCAATCCTTTTGTACCTGAAACACACAAAACACAATCCAAGGATATTTGTAACAATATATGGTCCATTTGGGTGTTTTTGGTCGTTTTTGTCGGGTTTTCCGGGTATAAAATGATGAGTAAAAGGCCACTCATCAATCCTCACACTAAGCAATTGCTAGTCCCTAGCAATCCGATCATATAAAGTAATGAAAGGATCAAAAATGTTAAGGTTACGAAAAATACCACCCCGTTTTGACTTATTATAAAATGCAAAAAACGAGAACAAACGTAAATAACATGCTTGATTTTCAAAAATGGCATCATGGAACGGGAATCACACAAAGTGGGTGATTCCGGGGAATTGTAATCGTCATCCTCTTTTTAATACTTCCCAACTAAGTTCAAAACCCTTGTGCAAACGTTTTTGTAAAATGCTAACACTACTTATATTAGCAATCTATGTAAGCCGAGACTTAACTTTTCGCTCCCACAATTATTCATAAGTTATGTGTGTATGCTTGTTTTCAAAATTTTGACCGTAAAAATCAACATTTATTAGGGTTGTTATTTATCTAAGTTAATATTAAATCACCGGAAAAAACGAAATCTAAGGATCGAAAGGGCCTTTTCCATGTAGCGGCTTTCTTCTCGGCACATCCCAAACCAGTTGGTTTTAGGTGACCGGGCTTTTGACACCTCACGGAGAATAGTACCGGAATTAGCGGGAATTCGATTCCAAAGATTTACGAGGCTACCGCTAAGGTAATATTAAGCTTAAATAGATAACAACCAACAATGATTTAGAGATTAGAGATTCAAAGGTGAGATCACTCCATGTAGCGACTTTCTTCTTAGCTTGTCCTTAGTAAACTTAGGAGGCTAGGTTTTTACACCCTCGAGAATAGTATCGGAGCTCACGGGATCTTTGAAGTCAAAAATTTCTAAATCATCGTCCAACCTTTAGACAATTTTGACGAATACTAGTTCAACTTTCGATTTAAATTTAAGAAAAAGCAAGTTTCGCACATTTATTCATAAGCAACATAAACAAACATTTTTTCATTTTTCATCACTTTTTCACTTTTTTTTTTTTTTTTTTTTTTTTTTTCACTAACTTTTCACTTGCGTACCCTAAACGACGGAGCTTCACGGTTTAGTTCCAAGACCTTATACCTTCCGGAATAAAGGATCCAAGGGCCGTTACAACGGAGTGTTCCAAGACTCTAGACATTCCTGAAATGAGGATCCAAGGTGGTTAGACCAAGACCTCACACATTCCTGAACTAGAGGTGTAAAACCCCAAAATTAACACAATCTGAAATGACCAAAATACCCTCTAAATTTGAACTTTTTAGAACTTATAAAATCATATAAGTAACATCATTTGTACTTAACCGAAGATAATTAAAACCTAAGTTATCTAACAAATTAAGTTAATATAAAACTTTGCATTATAAGTAAAAATGTACAAAATAAAAACCCTCTACACCTAATTATGCTAGGCGAATTATTTATTATAACCAACTCCAAATTTTTGGCCAATGTATCAAGAAGGGATATGCACACATTAATTTTGAAAGATATCCATCCCTAAAAGTTTGGCCCTTCCTTGTATAACCTCAATCAATCCACGGTTTTCTTATTCTCTAAATACCGAAATTATTTCAACCCTAATCCTCTCACTCAAAAAAAACTTTCGGCTGCTACAATTTTCTTCTTCAAAATTCCCTTCCTGATCGATCCAACCAGCAGGAAAAAAAGAAAGACTTTGATCATTAGTTCTCATCACAAGGTAACCATTAATGTATAAAAATTAATTCATTCGAATATTATGAACACACCCTAATCGAACCCTATTTTTTTTCTTTTGTTATTTGTCCATTCGATCATCACATAAGGAAGGAGAAGGTGATTTTTCGTGTGGTGTTCTTGTGTTTTGATCACGCTTCGAGGGTATTTGTATCATCCCTTTTCTCGTTCAATTCTTGATGTTTTTGCAAATATATAACCACATATGATCATATAAGAATCACATGAATTCATAAATCATTCACATGAAATAATGATAATGAAACCCTAATATGTATAATCGATCCATATGAAAGTTGTATGAATATGATGAATTTAATTGTTATGAACATGTTAAGATCATGTAAGAATCAATTATAATTGTCTTGTAGCAAGAACTAATGGTTGGAATATGAAAACCCTAAAAGATTACATGAATTTATGAAACAGTTTGCTGTCTAGAAAATTTGGCCGACTTGATTTGATTGGATAAAAATGATGTGAACGTGTTTTTAAGAGTTTCTGGAGTCTAGAAGTAAATTTAGGAAAATAGATTTTTGGGAAAATTAACCTTGTAATTTTTAGAGGTCGGGAAAACAACTTTTTGATTTTTAGAAAATTAAGTGTCAAAACGAATTCGTATGTATGGAAAAATCGTCTGTGTTTTTGATTTTGCATTTGCAAACCATATTGAATTAGACGGTTTCCTTTCAACTGAGTAATATTTCATATGTCTAGCACTTATTGGAATTTTTTTAGATTTTTATAAATTATTTTTATGGGGCTTTGAACTGAAAAATTTTCGTATGTTAAAACTGATCAGAAATCTGGACGACTTGACTTAAGTGATGTTTAGACCATAGTTATATTTAATAATAAATTCTGGAAAAATTAGAGTAAGTTCTTAAGACATATAGGTACGTGTGTGAATTTTTGAGGATTTTAATTCTGAGTTCTTATACGATTGATAAATTCGACTAAACAGGTCCAGTTCATACTTAAAATCTGTTAAAAGTGGAAAAGTGATTAAAAAGGTGTTATGTGTTGATTTTTCAAACTAAAGGGTTTAAATTGTCATTTTTATAAAACTAAAGGACTTAACTTGTAAAAACATGTAACTTGGTAATATTTACATTTTATACCCTAATCTTAGCATAATGACACTATGGACCCTAAACTTATTATAATTGCATATTAAACCCTAAAATTATGGAAACTACTATAAGAACCCTAAACTAAGTAAATGGCATTATGAACCTTAAGTTACTAAATATGGTTAAATTACTTAAAGAGGAAAGTTACTACTTTTGGAAAGTTACTAAATATGAAAAGTTACCTAAGATGGAAAGAAAACTAAAATGAAACCTTTGTGATTATGAAACTAAGAAACTATGAAATCATAAAACTATGAAACTTATAAGTAAACTTATAATTCGTGTAGATTCGCTGAAGAAGGAGTTTATTTCTGATCCTTATGCTTCTAGTTGTGTGCTTCACTTGCAGTCTAAGGTACAGATATTCTACCCTTTTTCAGTAAGGGTGCTTTCGTTCTCATGACTTTCTTGATCTTGACTCATTAGGATTCCCTAAGCCATTTCTATGTTCCCTTATACTTTGATTCATTCTTCATGATCTATTTGACATTTGTCATTATGACCCTACGACATAAGTATTCGAATCATTTGATGCTTAGAAGGTTCATTTGATTTTATAACTGGATGTGAAAACCTTTCTTAATTTTATCATGGAGATGTTTTGAGGGAAACAAATTTTAAAATGATAATTATGAACGATGCGATATCACCCTTATATGAAATTTTACTAACTTTTATGAAAACTACTTTTAAAGACTACCTTAATGAAATACGTTTTAAAGATCATTTTTATGAAAACCATTATTAAAAGATTTCTTTAAATGGACATTTGATAGAAACCTTTGAATTGAACCTTTCTATGGACATTTGATTTCGAACCTTAGATTATGAACCTTTGAGATCCTATGCCTGATATGATTCCCTCATTTGACTCATGACATTCATTGATTGATCGTTATTCTTATTGTTCCACTCTGACATTTATTTTAAATGTCTCTGCCATGCTATGTTTATTTGTTTGCCATGCTTATTTGAATTGCTATCTCGTTTCTTTTGCCATGCTAGATTTTGATTATGTATGCTATGATTGATCCGTGCCTGAGCTTAACTAGTTCTAGAGGTACTAGGACCATGTTTAGGATGGCACCCTAGGCATGACACTCCCGTAGAGGTGTGATAGATCTACGGCGTTCCCCCTATGTATATGTATTTTATCGCGATCACTATTGGCCAACCCTATGTGTGCTTAGTCTAGTACTAACATACATACTTATGATGGGAGCGTATGGATGCATCCTAGGTTTTTATTGTTTTATGGGATTATGGTGACCAGGTGGTGTGTGCCTTGCACTCCTTCTCACACTTTTATTTTATTTACTTAGAGGTCTCCCCTCTTCGTATACTTGTATTAGTTTAGTATGATTTGTTAGACTATGTATGGAGTTCTTATGGAACTGATGAAGCGAAAAGTGTACCGCTTTTAGGGGGTCATTTAAGCCCTAAATCGTATTTATTTGATCAAATATTGCCCTAAATCGTTCCTTTTGTCATTTTAGGTACTTTGGAGAAGAAATCTGGAAAAGGAAGCATTTTGGACGTTTTTGGAGCATAAAAGTGAAGAAAACGACAAAGTCTCAAAATCGGCTGGAAAAGTACCTGTGACGGCGTCAAGCACCATTGTGACGCCGTCAACCCTTGACGCGCCAGAGAGGATTTTGGATGATTAAAAGGGGACGGCGTTAAGAAGGCCATCAAGAAAACCTAACCGCGGCGAGGTGACGGCGTCAGCTCTATAACGTGACGCCGTCAGATCTGATTTTTTATATATATTCTCATAATTTTTAGTCATTAGTGTGCAACTTTGTGAGGAGAAACCCTAAGACGATTTTTCTGCTACTTTTAAGGGTTTTATACCCTTGGATCTCCCATGTTCAATTGAAGATAAGTAATCAATTAATCATTCAATATGTCTATGTGTTGTTTGATTATATCTTGTTCTTGTCTTTTATTTAACATGTTAGGCTAGATTTATCTTGTGTTTGCTTAGATCTAATGAAACCTAACTATTGATTATTGGTTGTTGGTGTGTTATTAATTGTATTGGATGATTGTTTATCGATGTTAGGCTTAAGAAAACTGGCTAACCTCCTATACGGTAACTTGCTTGAACGTCTTAAGAAACATGAACCAATGCGTACTAAGGTTTTTATGGTTGTATTTAATGCATGAGCGAATTCTAGTGATCCCATGTTAGGAGCTTCTTAGCTGGCTCGACATAGGAGTGAAGTAGGAGCTTATAGAGTTGGGGAAGTACGTACGCCACCCCATGATTGGTATTAAGGAATACACCCGTCATCCACGCAATTAATACACACTAATCAACCGGTAAAAGATAGTTAGGGAGTAAGGAAATCTAAGTAAACACATTTTTCTCCATATAAGTTCCACAACCTTTTTATTTTCAGTTATTTTATTTTATTTGCAATTGTAGTTATTTGGGTTAGTTGACTAGCAACTAATTCCGCCCACTCCTTCAAACCCGAGATTTTACTTGCTTTTATAAAAATATAAAAAATACAAAAAGAATCTTCCCGCACCCTTAGACCTATTAGAGTAGTTTTTCAATCCTAACGACACTATTCCCCTAGAGAACGATCAATCCCCCGGTACTTGCCACTACACTATACTACATCGGTCAGGTACATTGCCTGGTGGGGATTGCAAGCCTCTTGAGATCCCTCGAGAGGTAAAACCTGTTGTAAGGTCGCAAAACCACGCATCAAGTTTTTGGCGCCGTTGCCGGGGAATAGTTATTGTTTAGGTTGAATTTTTATTTTATTAGGTCTACTCACTAGATTCCTTTCTAGTGAGATTTTTATTTTATTTTTCTAGGTTTTCTTTAGTCTATCTTTTTTTCTTCGTTTCTTTGTTCGTAACCATTACCATCCGACATCATGGAAGGTGGTAATATCCTTGATCCCAACAACCCACCACCACAACAACACCCACCTCCTAGAGCCCGTACCTTAGGAGACTACTCCCGTCCTAGCCACCATGGCTATCGAAACACCATTGAGCTCACTCAAGGAGCCAATGTCACTCCCTTGCGATCCGACACCATCCGGTTGGTACAAAGCGGATGCGCATTCCATGGACTTCGTTCCGAAGATCCTAATCAACATCTCAAGGACTTTCTCAAAATCGTTGATTCCATAGACCTTGATGTTGCCACTCGAGAGACGACCCGACTACGTCTCTTTCAATTCTCTCTGCGGGACCAAGCTAGTCAATGGCTAGAGCGCCTACCCGCAGGATCCATCACCTCTTGGGATGATCTTACCACTCGTTTCCTTGCTCAGTTTTTCCCACCAGGAAGAACTACCAAGCTAAGGAATGATATCTTGATGTTCCAACAACGTCAAGGCGAAACCCTCTACGAGGCATGGACTCGATTCAAGGACTTACTCCAAAAAGTCCCTCACCATGGCATAGAACTTTGGCTCCAAGTCCAAATCTTCTATGACCACATCAATCTCTCCACGAGGCAAACCATTGACCAATCGGCCGGTGGTAAGCTACGTGATCTAAGTGCGGAACAATCATGGGCTCTCCTGGAAGATCTTGCTCTTTATGACAACGAAAGTTGGAATGATCCCCGTGATTTGAATAAAACGGTCAAGGCAATATCTTTGCCTTCGAACAATTCAAGCACTTCCGACCGTAGGATCATAGAACTTGAAGACCAAGTCAAGTTTCTTATGAAATCCTACGAGGCTCCTAAACCTTCAAGCCAAGTGAACAAAATCACTTCTTCATGTGAATTATGTAGTGGTCCCCACGACACTCGTGATTGCGTGGAACTCCCCGAACAAGCTTTTGCGGACTACGCATCCTCGCGTACTGACGGAGCGGGAGACAAGTGGTACACTTTCAAACCCGAGCCAAACCCCTACGGTGATTCATACAACCCCTCGTGGAAAAATCACCCAAACCTTAGGTGGAAACAAAACCAAAACGCACAACAAACCAATTCTTCCAACCCACCTAATCGTTTTCAATCAAGCGGTTCATCCTCGAACCGTACTTTCAATAACAATCCTTCCAACAATTATGGTAGTACCAATAATCTTGAAGGATTGATGTCCAAATTTATGGCATCTCAAGAAGCTCAGATAGCTAGATTCGAATCCGAATTCAATCAACAACAAACGGAGATGACCAATAAAATTGACAACTTATTGAAAGCCCTCAATAACCAAGTGCTATCACCTCCACATACGGATGCTAGGAACACAAATAGCGGACCCCAAGTAAAAGACCCCTCTTCATCCAAACATGTCCACTTCGTCAACATTGTCACTATTAAACCAATTGATAGGAATGAGGATAATAGTGAACCTGAGAATGAGGTTAAGAAAGTCGAGGTTGATAAAGAAGTTAGGAAAAGTGAGATTGAAGAAGTAGATGATGATGAGGACTACTTCAATAGGCTACCCACTAAGGAAGAGCGCGCATATCATACAGACTTATTCGATGACCTCGAGACACCATACTTCCTAGGTAGACCAATTATAAAATGGGCGGCCCTTCTAATCTCAACATACCATGCAACATCGGACATTTGCATGTGTGGAAAGCTTACATCGACCTTAGATCGCCCATAAACATCATGACTAGAGCCCACTACAACTTAATAATGAAAAATCAACTTGGGTATAGGATGTTCCCTGATAAGGGTTGGATGAGTAACTTCACGGGAAGTGTTAAGGGATTACCGGTTTATATAGGAAACTTCACCTATGTCACCGACTTTGTAATTGTAGAAGATATCCGCCCAATAGTCGATGCATGCTTAACTCAAGTAGTTTTTGGAAAACCATTTGTTAAGGTCTCTAGAATGACTTATGAACCTTCCTTAGGGATAGCTAGATTTAAGGATGAGACCGATGAGGTAAACTACCAAATGCCATATAAGATAGAGCAATTCCAACACTTGTCAAATGTTGAGAAGGAGCTTAAGCAAGCAGTCTACTATAGGAATGATGGAGATAGAAGTAAAGGAGTAGACTATGTTATGGAAAGGGTATCCGGTTTCTACAAGGATTGTTTGAAATTAGGACCGGAATATAAAACCGGACATGAGAATGGCCTAGAAACCGTGACCAATGATGGAGTCACGTAATGTACAGTGACTTTGAGTCTAGCTACAAGACTCGTTAATAAAGAAAAGCACTTCTTGGGAGGCAACCCAAGCTTTATTTGCTTTGTATGTTTATTTATTTGTTTGTTTGATTTTATTTGCTTCCGTATGTATGTTTAATTTTTATTATTATTGATTCATGTTCGAAACTAAAATGTTAAAATGCTTTATCTTGTTTTTAACTTCGTCTTAACTACATATAAAGGTATTTTGCAAAAGATAAGTGTAAGGGAAATCCAAATCGGTTTATTAGAACAGATGAACATGAATCATAACAATATTAAATTAACATACATATTAGTAATTGTTTGAGTCAAATGCTTGTATCGAGTCATAATGATATTTTGCAGGATTTCCAGGAAATAAGGATTGAGTTTTTCCAGGAATTTTCCGGAAACTTAACATGAAAAATCTGTCAGATCACTTCTGACGGCGTCAGACCCCAGTCTGACGGCGTCAGGAACAGTTTTCTGGAATTTTTTTTTGAAAGTTTTGTTTTTCTTCCGGAATCATAAAATGCTTTATTAAATCTCTAACTTATAAACTCCAGGAATCTGCAAAATAATCATTCCACAAGCATTATATCCTTATACAGATTTATCCCGCCGATGTTATGCAGGTTTTCGTGTTTGTTTTCTCAGGTTTAACAGGTTATTTTGGACAAGGAGATGTATGTGGAATCTAGCTTTTGGCGCTGCTTTAGTCTTGAAGCTTCAACATTACCTTGGAAGAAGATCTAACCATGTTACCTCTTTATCCAACGAGCGAATCAGGGGAGTATTTGATTTCATTCTTTTACCTTATTTACTTTTACATCTTGTTATTTGAACATTGGGGACAATGTTCATCTTAAGTGTAAGGGGGGGGGGGGGGTAAAGTACAATACTTTAGAGAATGCAATTACGCTTGATTTTTCGTTTGTTTAATGGTAGATGTGTAATAAAACTGAGAGAAATACCTGTTAAGGCAATTTTAGTGCCAAATTTAAATTTTTTTACAACATATAGGAGTGAAACTTTGGTCTTAATGAGCGTCTCACGGATAGGAGTTATATGACTAGTACAAAACCGTACCACTAAAAAATTGTCCACCCCCAAATATGTGAGGTTCGCCCCTAGAATTGGTAGGAAAAGCATTTATGCTATGATGTGTGTACCGGTAGCACTGAGATTCTAGAACTTGCGTTAGGACCATTCCGAGGCCGCAAGTGAGACTACATTCGTGTAGTTAGATTTACTACATGATAAGAGGCATTAGGATTAACCCATTGTTTTACACTTGTGTTTTTGTTATAATTACATTGGCTACATTGGTCAAGTAATTCTCCCACACCCTTAGCGTTGTACTCATTTTTAGTACACGATAACCCTAGTATACCCCTCAGAGCCTATCTTTTCGTTTCTAACTTTAAGCATTTTACTTAAAGTAAGAATTTGTTTACACCCCACTTAAATGTACACCCAAATCGCCTTAGCCTACCTTGTATGCACTCATTTTTAGTGCATTATTGTGACAACATTTGTTTAAACCCCAAGTTAATTATCTAATTGATTACATGGTTGCTAAGTCGAGTCATATCCTTGTACATATTGTTTTGGGACGATTGGGACTCATGGGTAAAGTACTAGTGTAATGGAGTAATGGGGAAGAACAACATTATTACCCCCATATGTGCTAAATATTTTAAAAGTACTCCAAGTGTTTCGATTATCTTAATTCGAGTCATTAGAATAGTTAATTGTAAAGTTATGTAAAAGTTCAAGTGTAAGGGGGATACAACCCCCCTATGATGTATTATTTTGGATGGTAGGGCAAGAGTGTATGCAAAAAAAAAAAAAAAAAAACATACGGACTACCATCCCGTTTCATTTTATGTTTATTTTATCTTTTTGTTATTTTTCATTAGCTTAAGTCGAGTCTAGTCTTGGCTTAGCAACGCCATATTGTACATGTAATTAATCCAACAAAACCGTGTTTATCATATCCCTACACCTAACGTTATAACCCGTTTAAAAGCCCTCTTTGATAGTTTATCTTAGGTGCTTACGCCTAGTGGAGGAGGTTTTTGATCCTTTCCCAAGCCTATGGTAATCTATTTGCTATGACAGGTAGTGAGAGATATTATTCATTTTCATTTATGAGATATACTTTTATGACACCTGAGAGATGTGAGTATCTAAACACTACTTGTGAGGTGCTAGTTTGTAATCTCCGTGCTTATTATGATTAAAGTGGAACGACTATTTGTTGTAATTACTTTTATATTAGCGTTAAATGACCCCTAACTTGTATTTTGATTAGAATAAAAGCGCATTTGCTTGAGGACAAGCAAATCTCAAGTGTAAGGGTATTTGATGAAGCGAAAAGTGTACCGCTTTTAGGGGGTCATTTATGCCCTAAATCGTATTTATTTGATCAAATATTGCCCTAAATCGTTCCTTTTGTCATTTTAGGTACTTTGGAGAAGAAATCTGGAAAAGGAAGCATTTTGGACGTTTTTGGAGCATAAAAGTGAAGAAAACGATAAAGTCTCAAAATCGGCTGGAAAAGTACCTGTGACGGCGTCAAGCACCATTGTGACGCCGTCAACCCTTGACGCGCCAGAGAGGATTTTGGATGATTAAAAGGGGACGGCGTCAAGAAGGCCATCAAGAAACCCTAACCGCGGCGAGGTGACGGCGTCAGCTCTATAACGTGACGCCGTCAGATCTGATTTTCTATATATATATTCTCATAATTTTTAGTCATTAGTGTGCAACTTTGTGAGGAGAAACCCTAAGACGATTTTTCTGCTAGTTTGAAGGGTTTTATACCCTTGGATCTACCATGTTCAATTGAAGATAAGTAATCAATTAATCATTCAATATGTCTATGTGTTGTTTGATTATATCTTGTTCTTGTCTTTTATTTAACATGTTAGGCTAGGTTTATCTTGTGTTTGCTTAGATCTAATGAAACCTAACTATTGATTATTGGTTGTTGGTGTGTTATTAATTGTATTGGATGATTGTTTATCGATGTTAGGCTTAAGAAAACTGGCTAACCTCCTATACGGTAACTTGCTTGAACGTCTTAAGAAACATGAACCAATGCGTACTAAGGTTTTTATGTTTGTATTTAATGCATGAGCGAATTCTAGTGATCCCATGTTAGGAGCTTCTTAACCGGCTCGACATAGGAGTGAAGTAGGAGCTTATAGAGTTGGGGAAGTACGTACGCCACCCCACGATTGGTATTAAGGAATACACCCGTCATCCACGCAATTAATACACACTAATCAACCGGTAAAAGATAGTTAGGGAGTAAGGAAATCTAAGTAAACACATTTCTCTCCATATAAGTTCCACTACCTTTTTATTTTCAGTTATTTTATTTTATTTGCAATTGTAGTTATTTGGGTTAGTTGACTAGCAACTAATTCCGCCCACTCCTTCAAACCCGAGATTTTACTTGCTTTTATAAAAATATAAAAAATACAAAAAGAATCTTCCCTCACCCTTAGACCTATTAGAGTAGTTTTTCAATCCTAACGACACTATTCCCCTAGAGAATGATCAATCCCCCGGTACTTGCCACTACACTATACTACATCGGTCAGGTACACTGCCTGGTGGGGATTGCAAGCCTCTTGAGATCCCTCGAGAGGTAAAACCTGTTGTAAGGTCGCAAAACCACGCATCAGGCACATCCTTATATGAACCTTTTCATTATTTCATTCCTTCTCTCGATTCATTTATTATTTAGTTCTTATGCCTTTCCTGATTTTAGTTCTCTTTAAATTCGTATATAACCTTCATAATTATGCTTTCATTTTGTATTCTTATTCTTTCGTTGCTTGTGCTTATTTACCGTTCTGTTATTATATATATATCTGTTCACTGGGCTTTTTAAGCTCAGCCGCATTTCTTTTCCTGCGGCAGGTTTTAGTTGGAAGCTGGGTATGAGTGGAGAGTATTTTGGACTTAGAAGACTATACCTTGATAGCTATTTCGGATTAGAGATGACTAGAAGAGATTATATTTAGACTTAGTACTTATTGTAATTCTCATTGTAACCTTGTATTTTAGATTTTTCCCTTTGTAACCTTTGAATTTCATTTGTATTATTTAAGTCTTATGCTTGTGTTTGCTTTGATATGTCACCATAACGTAATACTTCTACCCTTATCGGGTTGGGGTGTTACAATTATGGTATCAGAGACATAGGCTGCGACTCGTAATACATTTACCTTGGCCTGTGAAGTTTGGACCATTACGTTTCCACTGTAGGCGCTCATGAGATAACCTTTGAGAATTTGCTTTAGTATTTCCCCATAGGAACTTAAGTTATTACCGGTGAGGAATGGGTAGACTAGGACGTCTATGTAAGTAGCATTGCTTCCGCATCACTCTGATTTGTGCCTTTGCCTTTAGCTACGCCTTATAAGAACACTTGTTTCAGAAGCTAGAAAGTTTTGCAACTTAAGCTTAGTAACCAAGTAAGTTTGGAATACCTCGGAAACTACATGAATACCTAGCATCATTTAAGTTTCACTTCCTGATTTTGATCTCCACTTCCGATCTGTTTGATAAACAGTTTGATGCCTTCTCTGACCGTCCAGAAGGTCAATTGACCCTAATGTGTTTGACACATTCTATGAAATTATTACCCATGCTGGATATAAATGTATCATCTGATACTACCCAATCCTGCAAAATCCATTACTACTCCTATGAGGACTCTGGTGATTATCAACCATGGATATAGGAAGTTTTGTTCCCTCCCTTTGAACGATGAACCTTGTCTGCCAACCAATTCCTTTGGAAGGATTTGACGTAAATACTATCTCAGTACGTAATTGTTAACTGAGCATGATGATGCTGATAACTAATTTTCCATACATCTCACTTTCGACAGTTATATGATGTTCGTATTACCGATGATTCACACACGACCTGCCACTTATGCTAAAAAGATAAACAAAACTCCAACAACTTGAACTGTTTGTTTATCTATCTCCACACAATGATGAACCATGTACTTAACTTTGATATATGAACTATCCGTCTGGCTTGACGACCGTACTCATCTTACGAATCCGTTTACTTTTGATATATTCGATTTTGAGGTCTTTAGGTTATGGATTGGCTGGCTTTTCATAAAGCTGCCAGAGATTACCATATCTGATATGTGACCTTTAGAAATCTATTTTCATCCTACTTTTGCGTTGATGACCCTCAACCGCTCAAATCTGTTAAGATTAATGTCGCCATGGAAACACTTACTCTGATCTAGTTTGATTGTCAAATTTCTCCTGACACCTATTAGTATCCACCCTTAGGAAGTTTTGGCATTGGAAGTTTTGTTGTACGAATTTTCTGGTGTTTTCAGTTGAACCTTTTGGGATTCCCTCCTGCTTGGGAAGTAGAGTTGGCATCGAATTGATCTCAGTTAGCGAAACCATGATGCCATAGAAGTTGAGAGATTAAAGTGAGGAATTCGTCACACGATTAAGGTGGTTAAACCTTGTATACTTTGTGTGAAATGATATATTGAGTCTATGTAATCAAGTACGCGAAATTTACTTAATCACACTTAGAAGGTTATGTATGTTATGGAAATGGAAGAATTATGTTATGTTACTCAACAATGAACAAAGAAAGTTTACACTAAACGATTCAATATTATTCAAAATAATACGAGTGATCTTGAGTTTTTATCACTAGGGTTACAACCTTGAATCTTATGTTCTAGACTTTGTGATATATGTTTTGTTCTTGTTCTAACAGTTATGAGTTCTTTGTTTTTGCTTATTACACATATATGTATCTATCACTAGTCTAAGATCTCTTTTATAGTCCAAGAGATCTAATACAATATTACTTTAAGTCTAATCAACACTTGTCTTACAAAAGATCAAGTCGAGCTAACGTATGGAAGTTTTTATCTCACAAGTTGTTCAAATGAATTAATGCAAACACATGCATCAACTTGTTTGACTGAGAACATATCTAGATATTATTTTTGCATAAGAGTGACTCATAAAAATAATATCTTCTTCGATCTTATCCTTGTAGCAGCTCTATGACTCACTGATCAGCAGTATCATTCTCTACTAGCAGGCTCTTCTTCTTGAACTAGCAGGCTCTTCTTGTTCTAGCAGTACCTTGATGTTCTAGCAGTACCTTGATCATGAACCAGCAGTACCTTTTACTTAGAGTAAATTCTAATACTCTAACTTCAGAATATTTAATTCCCAACAATCCTCCCCTAAACATGTGAATCATTTCAAACATGTTTTCTGAATTAAATGAGGATTTGACTTGAGAAGATCTTTCAAACACTTCATGAATCTGAACTATTCTTCTTATTCTGAACTGATCTGCTTTGTTCTTCTTTGACTTCAGCAATATCAAAACATTGTACCAAAAGATGGTGCAATTTCCTTGGATGGAGGAATTGTAAGAGGCAATGATGCTGTGTATCTTGGATGCTTGTTTCAACAAGTGAAATCATCTAACCAGCATGTCTTCGAAGTGAAATTGAAACTTTTCTTCGTTTGATCTAGATAGAACTTTCTCCTTTAGAAATGCTTCATCCCTTCTAGATATTTGATCTATTCTAATCATTTTCAACCTCTACATCATCTTGTATGCTCTTGTCTTCTCCTTCCATATATTGGTTTTTCTTCCTTTTCTGGACAATAATTTCCTCCTCTGAGATTGTTACCTCCCCTGAAGCAAATAACTTTTGTTTCCTCCCCTTGTTTGGAAGATCTCACTATGTACCTTTGACTGATCTATCAATGTAAACTTGTTGTCAGACAATATTGTACATGAAGCCATCAATTCCTTAAAAGTTTAAGTTACTGTCCTCATCACTTCTAGGTGTGTTAACTCCTATGAGAGGTGAATCAGTGGACATTTTGATTCATGATCCATCAATGGATGGTTTTTCTGAATCTTTTGAAAAATCCTTGTTTAAGAAACTTTTGCCTTAACAGTATGTTCATGATTTTAGAATTGAAAAATCATACTGTTTCCAACCATTTTGAAAGAATCAAGTGTATAACAGACACTTAATTAGCATTTCGGTTTAAAGTAACCTCTGGTTGTGTGAGAACCAATGTTTTTCAGTTATAAATAACTGCCTGTGAAAAGATAAATCTATTCAAAAGATTTTCTTGACAGGGTTTCCAGCTCGTGGCATTTGTTACCTCTAACACAAGTGTTAGATTCACTTTTGCTCGCTGTTCTTTCTATCAGATGTCCTTAGACTTACACATTATACTTTGAAAGTATAAAATGATAGAAAGTGAGTTGCATCAGTTACTATCTGATCAACTAAGTCATCAATTCAATGTGAAATATCATAACTAGGTTTCAAGAAAGAAGTTTTAAGGAGGTTAAATTCCTAAACTCAGTCCATCATAAACCTACTATGTTAGCAATTGGATAAGCATTCTTCTGCTCCCATTTCACTTGAAATCTCCTTTGTGTTTCTTTATTCATACCTGAAATAGTTAGTCTAAAACCAAAAGAACAATGTTCAAAGTACTTGTCTTGCATTAGAATAATCATAAGACAAACTATATGAATAACACAATTTAATTTTGTACTGGCAGCACCTTGTGTGCTTAGCAGTACCTTATGATAAATTAGCAGTACCTTATAAATCCAGCAATACCAACAAAAATTTATGTACATAAACACATTATTTGAAAATTTTAAAGATTAAGCATTCCAATACTTGCTATCAAGTACTGAAATCTTGAAACATCAAAAGCTTTTGTAAGAAGATCTGCAAAATTATATTCTGAAGCAATTTTCATTACTTGAATTAATCTTTTCTCATTGTAATCTCTAATAAAGTGATGTCTAATTTCAATGTGCTTTGTTTTAGAATGTTGCACTGGATTTTTAATAATACAAATTGTACTACTATTATCAATATGAATAACAGTGTTTAAGAAATTGTACCCATAGTCAAGAAGTTGGTTTTGAAGCCATAAGACTTGAGCACAGCAACTTGCAGCAGCTATATATTCAGCTTCAGTTGTTGAATTTGCCACACTTGTTTGCTTCTTACACTGCCATGAGACAAGTCTACACCCTAGGAATTGACATCCTCCAGTGGTTGACTTTCTGTCCAAGCTAGCACCAGCATAATCACTATCTGAAAATGCTACCAAGTCAAAAGGAGAGTCTCTAGAATACCATATACCCAACCTTGGTTGTCCTTTAAGATATCTAAAAATTCTCTTGACTGCAATTAAATGAGAAACCTTTAGAGTAACTTGAAATCTTGCACAAACACAAACAGAGAACATGATGTCAGGTCTAGATGATGTAAGATACATCAAAGAGCCTATCATAGATCTGTAAGTGTGTATATCTACATTCTCTCCATCTTCATCTTTCAGAAGGTGTTTCTCTGAGTCCATTGGTGTGCTTGCCATTTTTGAATCAGCAAATTTAAACTTTCTAAGAATTTCTGCAACATATTTATCTTGTGAAATAAAAATGCCTTCAGATGATTGTTTAACTTGCAAACCCAAAAAGAATGTGAGTTCTCCCATAGAACTCATCTGAAACTTATTATGCATAAGCTTCTCGAATTCTAAACACATTTCCTTCCTTGTAGATCCAAAGATAATGTCATCCACATACACCTGCACTAACAGAAGATCCTTCTTGTGCAGTTTGATGAAAAGTGTCTGATCAATCTTTCCCCTTTGAAATCCATTTTCTAATAAGTAGGAAGCAAGTGTTGCATACCAAGCTCTTGGTGCCTGATGTAGGCCATAGAGAGCTTTCGCTACTCTGTACACTTTGTTTGGATGGTCAGGGTCAATGAAACCTGGAGGTTGTGATACATACACCTCTCTTCCAATTTCACCATATAAAAATGCACTTTTGACATCCATTTGGTAGACTGTGAAGCCTAAAAATGAAGCATAAGCTAGAAACAACCTAATTGCCTCAATCCTTGCTACTGGAGCATAAACTTCATCATAATCTATCCCTTCTTCTTGTGTGTACCCTTGTGCTACTAATCTAGCCTTATTCTTGATCACAATTCCTCTTTCATCCCTTATGTTCTTAAAAACCCATCTAGTGCCAATTACCTTTTCATTTCTAGGTAAATCAACTAGCACCCAATCCTTTTGAATCTTGAACTGAAGAAGCTCTTCTTGCATAGCCTCTACCCAGCTTGAATCATCTAGGGCTGTAAGAATATTCTTTGGTTCCTTTTGAGAGAGAAAACATACAAACAAACAAGAGTTTGAAACCTCATGTTGTTTTGAAGCATAAAGAGCATCAAGAATCCCTTGTTGGTCTGAAGAGACCAGTTGTCTTCTTGTCTTCACACCAGATTGTACATCTCCAATCACATTATCCAGGGAATGAACTTTGTGAATTCTTGTGTGTGGTGTAGAAGGAACTTGATAAGATGGTGGAAGATTACCCAAATCCACTTCATCTTCTTGGAACTCTGCTTCTCTTGAATTTGAAGGACCAGCAGTATCTTCAAATGAACTAGCCGTACCTCCAAATGTACTAGCAGTACCTTTATAGATACTAGCAGTACCTTGCTCTGTGTTAGCAGTACCATCAATATTTGAAATATTGAGTTGTTCCTTTGTTCCATCATTCTTGTGCTCATCTTCAACATCTCCTTTAGCTTTACTAGAAGATGATAAATCATTTGTTGAAGTTGATTCCACACTTGCACTTGACCATATTGGCATATTGCCATCAGATTGATCTTTATCTATCTCCACCTCATCTGTTGCTTGTAAACCTGAAAGATTATTAGTGTCTGCAACAAAAGGTATATAATTCATAGAATTTGTTAGATACTCAAGATCAAATATCCATTTTGGTCCTTGGCCTACTACATTGGATTTGTTTTCCAGAAACTCCACATGTAGTTCTTCTTGTACTTTCTCAGTTCTTAAGTTGTAAACTCTAAAAGCTTTGCTAACAAGAGAATATCCAACTAAGAAACCTTCATCTGCTTTACCATCGAATTTTCCTAAATGGTCTAAGGTATTGAGAATTGTCACATGACATCCAAAAGGTCTAAGAAATCCTATTGCAGGAGTTCTACCATTAAAGAGTTCATATGATGTCTTATTATGAGGCTGCATAACTAAAACTCTATTTTGAACATAGCAAGCAGTGTTGATTGCCTCTGCCCAAAAGATTATAGGTAGCTTAGAATCAGCTAACATTGTTCTAGCAGCTTCAATTAGTGTTCTATTCTTTCTTTCAGCTACACCATTCTGTTGTGGTGTTCTAGCAACACTATATTCTCTTCTAATACCTTTTTCTTTGCAGAAATCATCCATAACTCTATTCTTAAACTCTGTCCCATTATCACTCCTAACGACTTTTACTTTCTTGCTTACTTGATTTTCTATCTGTGTAATGAAGTCCTTAAGGATGCTTGATGTTTCATCCTTAGACACTAAAAAGAAAACCCATGTAAATCTGCTATAGTCATCAGTTATAACAAGACAATATTTCTTATGATGTATACTTCTTACTGAAACAGGTCCAAATAAGTCCATATGAAGCATAAACAATGACTGATTGATAGAGTTAAAAATCTTGGGCTTACAAGTGGCTTTGTGTTGTTTGCCTTTTAGACAAGCAATGCATGTTTGATCATTTTCAAATCTTTTGTGAGGTAAACCTCTTACCAAACCATTCTTAACAATTTTATTTATGGTTTTGAAATTAATATGACCAAGCCTTCTATGCCATAACATTGATTCATCCAATGTGGCCTTTGCAACAAGACAAGTTAAATCCTTTTTAGGAATAATGTTCTTCATATCAACACTATACATATTGGCCTTTCTAGGAATTCTAAGAAGCACTTGATTTTCATCAGGCATCTTAAAATCCTTAGACAGAACAAGACATTCAGTATCAGTAAAAAGGACATTGTTCTTTTTGTCACACATTTGTGAGACACTAAAAAGATTATACTTTAGCTCTTGTACATAGTACACATCTTCAAAATCTAAATTTCTGGTTTTAATTATACCTTTACCAGAAATTTTGCCACGAAAACCACCTCCAAAGGTAACATATCCTCCATTGAAAGCTTCAAAATCTGAAAGATAAGATATGTTTCCTGTCATATGCCTTGAACATCCACTATCTGAGTATCCTTGATCTTCTTGTTTATCAGTTGAATGTTCCTGCACACAAATAAGAGTGTTAGTTTTCTTTGGGGATCCAAGCCATTACTGACTTGGATCTGCCTCTTGCATCAATGTAATTTAATCTTTTAAGGACTGTTGATGCAACATTGGGTTTTTGAATCCAACATGCTGAGGCCTTAACAGCATTTGCCCTATTACCCTTAGCAGTAGAGTGAGTAACATGCTTAGCAGAAGTGACACCCTTTGGTCTCCAAATTTGTTTGTGGACCACTGCTTTTGATTGAATGGGCCTTAAAACAGTTGTAGATGCATGTTTGAAAGTTGTTTTTGCATCCTTAGCTGTTGATTTTGGGTTAACAGTCATCAAGGGTCTAACAGTACCTTTTGTTCTACCAGTACCTTTTATTTGAACTGACAGTACCTTGTTGTATGTACTATCAGGCTCTTTTTGTCTAACAGGACCTTTTGGTCCAGACTTGTTTGAGACTGTTCTGGGTTTTGTTCTATGAGTGTTAGAGTGAAAGTGAGTTTGAGGAGTTTGCCTTTTGTAGTTCACCCTATTGTTTTCATACCCAGTTACCCTTTGGTTACAGAAAGCTGCAAGATGGTCAAAACTACCACATGTATAACAAGCTTTATTGTAAAATGCAAAGTCATCACCTAATTGGTTAGACTTGAGGTTGTTCCAATTCCTTTGGTTACCTCTGGGCTTGTTTGTAGTTCTATATTGTTCACAATATCTAACTGGTTTCCTAACAGTCTTAACATTTGACTTAGGCCTGTTAGTGTTGTGATTGACTATCTTAGGAATACTTGTTCCTACTTTCTTAACCAATACAGGTTTAGACATAACCTGTTCTTCTTCATCACTATCAGTTGTACAATCTTCAACAACTATAGCATCTCCTTTCTTAACAAAGGACACCTTGTCCTGATAAGATAAAGTTTTATCTAAACTTTTACTTATCTTTTCAATCTTAGGACTCTTATCAGCCTTAGAACCATATTCCATGATTGGTTCTTGAAACTCAGCTAACCCTGTGTGTGCTAAATCAATACCTGGAGGTGAATGAACACCTCTGTATGGTGGGGGTACAGACTTAAATCCAACACCAGAATTAACCTTATCAATAACTTGGGCTTCCCAAAGTTTATTGAATCCTTCTGAGGAATGTGCTAAAACATCCACAGAGACCTTTACATTTTCTCTTTCATTTTTATGCTTAGCTAATGAATCATTCAACTCAACAATACACTCATCTCTGATCTTAATGTCATTTTTTAGTATATTGATGTCATTAGCAAAATGAGTTTCATTATCTTTAAAATGTAAGACTTGTTTTTCTAAAACACCTAGACCTCTTTTGTGATTAGCCAAATTAAAAAGAGAATCAATTAGGTTTTGTTTATGAGCTTCAAATCTCTTATTAAGGTCTTCATAAGCTTTAAGATTAGGACATGATTCAGTACAATTTTGAATAGAATTTACCTCTGAATCAGAATGGGCCATTAGAGCAAATTCATTGGCCAAAAGAGCAACATTTGGTGGTGCTTCCTTTTCAATAGCCATAGAGCTCCAATCATAACCAATACCATCAATAGCCAACATAGCCTTTGGCTCTTCAACAGTAACTTCCTTTCTCCTATCTTGCTTATACCATGTGTTTCTATTCTCCTGCTTTCTTGGGCTTCTACACTCCTTAGCAAAGTGTCCTAACCTGTTACAGTTGTAACACTCCACTTTCTTTTTGTCAAACCCAGCAGTGTCATTACCATTTATGGTAATCTGCTTCCCTGTTCTTTGCCAATGCTTTTTAGCCCTCATGCTAAGCAAAGCAACCTGCCATTTGATGTCCATCTCTTCCAAATCATCACCATCAACCTGCTCAAGGTCTTCATGATTTAGAGGAGAACCACTAGATTGACTAGACATGAATACATAGAATGCTGGATCACCAAGTCCTGCAACAGTCTTTTGTACACTAGTAGAAGGACCACCATGGGTAGCACTAGAAACACCTTCAACTTCTTCTACCTCTTCAGACTTACCAATACTAGGAGATGACAAAAGTGCCACGTTCCCAGAACTAGTACCATAAATTCCAGACTTTCTAAGACTTTGTTCAACAATTTTGAAGTTGTTGTACAAATCATTGAGCTTCATTGTTTCAATGTCTGGTTTGTTCATCCAGACAATAACATGAGTATGAAACTCATCAGGTAGACTTCTCAAAAACTTCATGTTGAGATCTTCTTTTTCTGTCTCAACACCTAACACAGCCGACTGACTGACAAGCTTGTGTAACCTTGAGAATAGCTTATCAAGTGACTCATTACTAAAAGCAGTAAAGTTTTCAAATTGTTGCTTTAGTAGTGTCTTCTGTGTCTTTTTGGTAGTCTCATTACCACCAAAATATGCACAAATCTCTTTAAAAAGAGTTTTTGCATCAAGATACTTGTTAAATGATAACATCTGTTCACCTGGAATGGTCATAAGCAATAAATTTCTTGCTTTCTGATCATTTCTCTTCAGTATCTTTTCTTCATTTGAAACTGGTCCAGTATTTCTTTTCCTAATTGATTTACCTTCTAGAATAACATCTGAATAGCTTGGTGAAAAAGAATCACCATATATAATGATATCCCAAAGAGTATAATCTTGGACCATGAAATATTGCTCAATTCTCATCCTCCATAACTCAAACTCATTGGGTTTGATCATGGGCAACTTTGCAGCAACATTTGTTTGAGCATCATGTGCATCCATTTCTGTTTCTTCTAATTCAATTATATCAGCCTGGCTCTGATACCAACTGAGAGGAATTCGTCACACGATTAAGGTGGTTAAACCTTGTATACTTTGTGTGAAATGATATATTGAGTCTATGTAATCAAGTACGCGGAATTTACTTAATCACACTTAGAAGGTTATATATGTTATGGAAATGGAAGAATTATGTTATGTTACTCAACAATGAACAAAGAAAGTTTTCACTAAACGATTCAATATTATTCAAAATAATACGAGTGATCTTGAGTTTTTATCACTAGGGTTACAACCTTGAATCTTATGTTCTAGACTTTGTGATATATGTTTTGTTCTTGTTCTAACAGTTATGAGTTCTTTGTTTTTGCTTATTACACATATATGTATCTATCACTAGTCTAAGATCTCTTTTATAGTCCAAGAGATCTAATACAATATTGCTTTATGTCTAATCAACACTTGTCTTACAAAAGATCAAGTCGAGCTAACGTATGGAAGTTTTCATCTCACAAGTTGTTCAAATGAATTAATGCAAACACATGCATCAACTTGTTTGACTGAGAACATATCTAGATATTATTTTTGCATAAGAGTGACTCATAAAAATAATATCTTCTTCGATCTTATCCTTGTAGAAGCTCTATGACTCACTGATCAGCAGTACCATTCTCTACTAGCAGGCTCTTCTTCTTGAACTAGCAGGCTCTTCTTGTTCTAGCAGTACCTTGATGTACTAGCAGTACCTTGATCATGAACCAGCAGTACCTTTTACTTAGAGTAAATTCTAATACTCTAACTTCAGAATATTTAATTCCCAACATAAAGGAGCTGATGGAATATGATTTTGTTCACCTCAGTGTTCTCTTTGAATGCTCCTATTGGTTTATGAAGAAGAAAGAGGGAAGTATGCAGCGACGTATCGACTATCGTGAACTTAATCGTATCACTATCCAAAATCATTATTCATTTCCGCGTATCAATGATTAATGTGACCTACCTTTGTAAACTCCGTATCTGATGGCCTCATTTAATGTTTGAAGGACTGAAGGAGCAACCACAAGAACTTCTAAGAAGGGAGATGACTAACTGAGAGTAAACCCCGTGAAGCATTTCAGTTTTATTCGTGAAGAGGAAGATAGGTGATGTGAAGTAGATATGAAGTTTTCCTTGAGACGATTCATGAAGCTGCTTTTGTACTCGTTGTGATCATTATGAGTTTAAATGATGCCAATTGTATTGGCTACTAGAATCATGTTTTCGCGAGTAGTTGGACAATTGTCATAGTATGACAGTGTGTTGGTGCTCAAAGACGAACGAGGAACACGTAGATCATCTTCGTATTAAGTAGAATGACCCTTTGCTCTGGAAGAGTAGATTTGATTGGCGTTCAGAGATTGTAGCAGACAACACTACCAGGTATCCGGTGATGACAACAGTTTGAGTTGGTGAATTTCGAACTGTGCTAGAAGACCTGTCAAAGACACGCAGTCTTGCTTCTCTATTCATTTTAGTTGTACTAAGATGAATTGAGAGCAGAAGCAGACTCGCGAATGGAAGAATGCACGGTGATCATGTCAGAGATTCACGTTACCACACCACAGTGATAGAAGAGGTGTCGAAGGCTTGAGGGACCAGACTCAAGTTATAATTCCTTTCCACCCTATGATCATATGGACAGACGTAGACAGACTGCTTGGACTTGGAAGAGGTTTAAGATCATGTATTTGAATTGATGAAAATTCTGAAGCGAACGTTTGTGGTTGGAAGAGTTGATTCTGTGAAGGATGAAGCAATTGATGACGTAATTCACTTCCTCTTAACCTACTCAAGTTTCCGTTGCCTGATGATAAGATCCTCTAAATGATTTAGGTCCTCTATTAGTAATTCAGTTCTGTGTTCATTCTGCGTATGTTAAATGATGGTTTTGGCGAATTGTGGAAGGAACCTTGAGATTTATGTCCAGAAATGGACGGATTTTTTTGAAGCAACCACTTATATTGGCTGAGTTGATTTTGGTGAGTGATGAAGGATTGACGCTATTAACGACGTACCTTAATTCTGATAGACATTCTAGGACTTCCGTTACTCTTTCGAGTAGTTTCGTTCTCCTCTTAGTTATGGTGTTTGATTTTGATGACCTCTGAGACTGTAGAAGGACTAGGTGGATTAAGATAGGTTGTTTCGTTCGCGACTCGAGATAGAGTATGACCATCATGAGGGCATATTTATATGATGCTAGTATTATGACGTCTGGCCAACGTGATAATACTTACATCATATAACGTGCACTTGTTGTGGGCATAGGATATTTCGAGAAGTGCTTTAGAAGCCTTAGAAATTTTGATAGTTGTTTGAGATTATCTGAGTTAGTGAGACTTTAGGTTCATTTTACCTATACGCGTAATCTGCCTTCACCGTCATACGATTTGATACGTCTGGATTCTCGTCATGTGTTTTTGCTTACCTCTGCACTTCCAATAAGAATCTTAGGTACTGTTGTAGAACTTTCTGCCGGTTGATGTTTTCAACAATATATTTTCTGTACGTTCTCATCTGATTTGTCTAATCAAATTCTATGGACGGCATATCCGTCAAATCCTACGTGTTTTCTGTATCTCTCCCGAGAGAATACGATCATTATCTATTACGTTTGGTATATTATTCTTTTGATCTGGATTCAGTATGGTATGTCCTTTCCGAAGAAATCGAAGTTATTTTGGATCGACAAGTTCGAGTCAGGAGAAACTAGTCATTTCACATTTCCGTTCACTATCCGTTGTGTTTTCCGTTTCGTTTCACTTCAATTTTCGAGGACGAAAATTTTCTTTTAGAGGGGAAGAATTGTAAAACCCCAAAATTAATACAATCTGAAATGACCAAAATACCCTCTAAATTTGAACTTTTTAGAACTTATAAAATCATATAAGTAACATCATTTGTACTTAACCTAAGATAATTAAAACCTAAGTTATCTAACAAGTTAAGTTAATATAAAACTTTGCATTATAAGTAAAAATGTACAAAATAAAAACCCTCTACACCTAATTATGCTAGGCGAATTATTTGTTATAACCAACTCCAAATTTTTGGCCAATGTATCAAGAAGGGATATTCACACATTAATTTTGAAAGATATCTATCCTAAAAGTTTGGCCCTTCCTTGTATAACCTCAATCAATCCCACGGTTTTCTTATTCTCAAAATACCGAAATTATTTCAACCGTAATCCTCTCTCTCAAAAAAAAACTTTCGGCTGCTACAATTTTCTTCTTCAAAATTCCCTTCCTGATCGATCCAACCAGCAGGAAAAAAAGAAATACTTTGATCATTAGTTCTCATCACAAGGTAACCATTCATGTATAAAAATTAATACATTCGAATATTATGAACAAACCCTAATCGAACCCTATTTTTTTTCTTTTGTTATTTGTCCATTCGATCATCACATAAGGAAGGAGAAGGTGATTCGTTCGTGTGGTGTTCTTGTGTTTTGATCACGCTTCGAGGGTATTTGTATCATCCCTTTTCTCGTTCAATTCTTGATGTTTTTGCAAATATATAACCACATATGATCATATAAGAATCACAAGAATTCATAAATCATTCACATGAAATAATGATAATGAAACCCTAATATGTATTATCGATCCATATGAAAGTTGTATGAATATGATGAATTTAATTGTTATGAACATGTTAAGATCAGGTAAGAATCAATTATAATTGTCTTGTAGCAAGAACTAATGGTTGGAATATGAAAACCCTAAAAGATTACATGAATTTATGAAACAGTTTGTTGTCCAGAAAATTTGGCCGACTTGATTCGATTGGATAAAAATGATGTGAACGTGTTTTTATGAGTTTCTGGAGTCTAGAAGTAAATTTAGGAAAATTTATTTCTGGTAAAATTAACTTTGTAATTTTTAGAGGTCGGGAAAGCATCTTTTTGATTTTTAGAAAATTAAGTGTCAAAACGAATTCGTATGTCTGGAAAAATCGTCTGTGTTTTGTATTTTTCATTTGCAAACCATATTGAATTAGAAGGTTTCCTTTTAACTGAGAAATATTTCATATGTCTAGCACTTACTGGAATTTTTGTAGATTTTTATAAATTATTTTGATGGGGCTTTGAACTGAAAACTTTTCGTATGTTAAAACTGATCAGAAATCTGGACGACTTGACTTAAGTGATGTTTAGACCATAGTTATACTTAATAATAAATTCTGGAAAAATTAGGGTAAGTTCTTAAGACATATATGTACGTGTGTAAATTTTTGAGAATTTTAATTCTGAGTTCTTATACGATTGATAAATTCGACTAAACAGGTCCAGTTCATACTTAAAATCTGTTAAAAGTGGAAAAGTGATTAAAATCTGTTATGTGTTGATTTTTCAAACTAAAGGGTTTAAATTGTCATTTTTATAAAACTAAAGGACTTAACTTGTGAAAACATGTAACTTGGTAATATTTACATTTTATACCCTAATCTTAGCATAATGACACTATGGACCCTAAACTTATTATAATTGCATATTAAACCCTAAAATTATGGAAACTACAATAAGAACCCTAAACTAAGTAAATGGCATTGTGAAACTTAAGTTACTAAATATGGTTAAATTACTTAAAGAGGAAAGTTACTACTTTTGGAAAGTTACTAAATATGAAAAGTTACCTAAGATGGAAAGAAAACTAAAATGAAACCTTTGTGATTATGAAACTAAGAAACTATGAGATCATAAAACTATGAAACTTATAAGTAAACTTATAATTCGTGTAGATTCGCTGAAGAAGGAATTTATTTCCGATCCTTATGCTTCTAGTTGTGTGTTTCACTTGCAGTCTAAGGTAAGATATTCTACCCTTTTTCAGTAAGGGTGCTTTCGTTCTCATGACTTTCTTGATCTTGACTCATTAGGATTCCCTAAGCCATTGCTATGTTCCCTTATACTTTGATTCATTCTTCATGATCTATTTGACATTCGTCATTATGACCCTACGACATAAGTATTCGAATCATTTATGCTTAGAAGGTTCATTTGATTTTATAACTGGATGTGAAAACCTTTCTTAATTTTATCATGGAGATGTTTTGAGGAAAACAAATTTTAAAATGATAATTATGAACGATGCGATATCACCCTTATAAGAAATTTTACTAACTTTTATGAAAACTACTTTTAAAGACTACCTTAATGAAAACCGTTTTAAAGATCATTTTTATGAAAACCATTATTAAAAGATTTCTTTAAATGGACATTTGATAGAAACCTTTGAATTGAACCTTTCTATGGACATTTGATTCTGAACCTTAGATTATGAACCTTTGAGATCCTATGCCTGATATGATTCCCTCATTTGACTCATGACATTCATTGATTGATCGTTATTCTTATTGTTCCACTCTGACATTTATTTTAAATGTCTCTGCCATGCTATGTTTATTTGTTTGCCATGCTTATTTGAATTGCTATCTCGTTTCTTTTGCCATGCTAGATTTTGATTATGTATGCTATGATTGATCCATGCCGAGCTTAACTAGTTCTAGAGGTACTAGGACCATGTTTAGGATGGCACCCTAGGCATGACACTCCCGTAGAGGTATGATAGATCTACAGCGTTCCCCCTATGTATATGTATTTTATCGCGATCACTATTGGCCAACCCTGTGTGTGCTTAGTCTAGTACTAACATACATACTTATGATGGGAACGTATGGATGCATCCTAGGTTTTTATTGTTTTATGGGATTATGGTGACCAGGTGGTGTGTGCCTTGCACTCCTTCTCACACTTTTATTTATTTACTTAGAGGTCTCCCCTCTTCGTATACTTGTATTAGTTTAGTATGATTTGTTAAACTATGTATGGAGTTCTTATGGCACATCCTTATATGAACCTTTTCATTATTTCATTCCTTCTCTCGATTCATTTATTATTTAGTTCTTATGCCTTTCCTGATTTTAGTTCTCTTTAAATTCGTATATAACCTTCATAATTATTCTTTCGTTTTGTATTCTTATTCTTTCGTTGCTTGTACTTATTTACTGTTCTGTTATTATATATATTTATCTGTTCACTGGGCTTTTTAAGCTCAGCCGCATTTCTTTTCCTGTGGCAGGTTTTAGTTGGAAGCTGGGTATGAGTGGAGAGTATTTTGGACATAGAAGACTATACCTTGATAGCTATTTCGGATTAGAGATGACTAGAAGAGATTATATTTAGACTTTGTACTTATTGTAATTCTCATTGTAACCTTGTATTTTAGATTTTTCCCTTTGTAACCTTTGAATTTCATTTGTATTATTTAAGTCTTATGCTTGTGTATGCTTTGATATGTCACCATAACGTGATACTTCTACCCTTATCGGGTTGGGGTGTTACAAGAGGTCCAAGGGCCGGTGCAAGAGGGTAGCCAAGATCTAAACGCCTTCCGGAAATAAGGATCCAAGGCCTGATCTCGAATCCGTAGCTTAGAGCACTTAACTTATTCATACTCAAAACATTAATTTTTGCAACTTTCAAGCAACGTCTCACTTTCATTTTGCATTCTTATTATGTTTGTAAGAAAGTATGCTTGTTCCGAAATTTAAATAAAACTTTGAACTAGTACTCTAAATCAAGATTGTATAAAAAATTATTGGTTAACAAAAATGGTTTTTGCGTTCAAACGTTTGAAAATAGCACTTATTTTAGTCAAATTAGGAGCTCCTAGGAGGAAAAGCCACATATTACTTATATAAGCTCCAAAGAGAAACAACTACTCCACGCTTAGCATTTTCATTTGCACAATTCATAAAAACTTAGCCTAAACGTTAAGGGTAGCAGCGAGATCAACACTCTAGCAGAGTCGGGATTCCCCTTGTTCTAGCCTAATCAAGTCTAAACTTTCATTAATACCGAAGCATTAATGCATATCAAATTATTATTTATTGTGCAAAGCACTTCTTTTTCATGCAAATTTTAACTAAAAACGATAAAAATTTTTAAAATTTTGGTCAAAACGGGTGTGCTAGGGGACTAGTAGGTACAAAATGTGAATTTTTTTCAAAATTGGGTCAAATTCGCAAGAATTTCCCCCCACCCCCCCCCCCCCCCCCCCACACACACTTAGAATTGAATATTGCCCTCAATATTCAAAGTACCGGCCTAAGCCGACACTATAGAACGTAAAAAGGTAATGTTATCATCTAAGTGTGGAAAAGAAATCTTGCTTTCACAAAAAGGATTAATAAGATATCCCTGGATAATCATAAATATAAAGATCGGATATTGGGCGGCTGGATTGAAAACAAGCGCATCAATCGTCATGATCTACGGGAATCCTGAAAACAAAGGCAAACATACAACCACAAAGCAACAAGTAGAGGAACTACCCCACACTTAGTGTTAGAAATGAGAAAGAAGATAGAATGATAACCATGGGTTGCCATCCACGAAGCGCTTGT
Organism: Artemisia tridentata subsp. tridentata; assembly: GCA_021014915.2. Classification (NCBI taxonomy): domain Eukaryota; kingdom Viridiplantae; phylum Streptophyta; class Magnoliopsida; order Asterales; family Asteraceae; genus Artemisia; species Artemisia tridentata. The sequence goes on from CP139508.1 coordinate 206,766,216, forward strand.
TTATTGTTAACCGAGTCACGAGCTTGACTCGACCCCGAATTCATTGGTCCATGGGGAAGCAAGTGGAAGAGAAAATCTTCATCAGACTTTCATTCAAAATGTTTGGATAAACATTGAAGTACATGAAAGTTCCACTCCGATGAGATGCCCACGGCTCTAAATAGTAAAAACTATAAGCGGAGATGCCGGGGTCGAAAACTTTGTCCTCATTTCCGTAAGGAAATGATAGCAAATTCTCAATCTTAATGAACTCCATGAAGAAAAAGAGTTCATCATCAGAATAGAACAGAGGGGGATTACTTTTCTCTAGAATTAAAAGTTCCTCATATGAGGTTTGTAACTTGAAATTCTTATCGGGAGTCAATTTCATCATAGAATGAGTTTCACCACCATCGAGTATGCCTGGATTGAACACTTTGTCTTCACAAAAAAAACAAACAGGATACTCGGTGGAAGACTCAACAGAGAAAAGAAGATCACCCTCGGGTGATTGAGGAGATAAGTCATTTGAAACAATCGTAGGTTCCTCAATCACGATTTTCATTTTTGGGTTTTTATCTTCAAAGGTTTTATCATCAGAAGATTTTCCATATAAAAGGTGTTTCCATTCACTTTTATCAGATTCAAAGTCGAAAAGATCGTCAGCACTTTGTGAATCACTATACTCGGTATAAGAGTAAGAATCGAGTGATGGATCACGATACAAAAGATATTCAATTTCTCTCAAATCTGATTCGAAATCAAAGTTATCATCTTCATCCCCCGGTGGGATTTGATCAATGTGAGTAAGTTCATCGGCGAACTCCTCAAGAAGATAATCACTATTAGACATTTTCATTTCCTTCGGAGGGAGAGAAGGTGACGGCTCATTGTATAGCAATTCTTCAATTAAATGAATATCTCCCTCCGGATCAAAGATGGTGTCATCAATTTCCGGTGAAATTGGCCCATCATCAAAGAAAACCTCGAGCTCTTCCATAGTGAAAACACTTCCCTCAACCGGTGTGAGAGAAGGGGAAGAGTCGGAAAAGATAGGTTCAGAAGATGGAGTGGGATTGCCACTCGGAGAATTATCCGGAAATCCAGGATCTTTCTGAGCATACTCCTCAATATTTATTACATCAATTCGGTTAACCGAGAATTTATCAGAATTGGAGGAGTAGCTTGCAGTTTGGTCAAGTTTAAACATTACGGCTTGATCATCAACTCGTAGAGTAATCTTTTCACCGTAAACGTCAATCAAAGCATGCCCCGTTCTTAAAAATGATCTCCCTAAAATTAGGGGAACTCGGGGGTCAGCATCAAACTCTACTACAATGAAATCAACCGGGAAATGAAACTTTCCCACTTTCACGAAAACATCCTCGGCTATACCCTTCGGACGAGTAATCGACCGATCGGCTAGCTCAAGAGTCATACGTGTAGGGGTAAGTTCTGGAAGGCCAAGCTTTTTCCATACGGAAAGTGGCATGAGATTAATGCTAGCGCCAAGATCGGCCAAGGCGTAACACTCAATCAATCCCGGGAAATCACAAGGAATGAGAAACTTGCCGGGGTCTCCTAATTTTTCTGGAAGTTTCTTAAGGATAACCGCCGAGCAATTCTCATTCAGAGGTGTATTTGCTAGTTCAAACAACTTTTCCTTATTATTCAATAAGTTCTTAAAAGTTGAAGCAAACTTCGGCATATGAAGCAAAGCATCCGCAAAGCTCAAATCGAAATGAAGCTTTTGGAAGAGTTGGAGAAATTTCAAAATTTGTTGATTGTTCTTCTCACAGAGCTTTGGATTAGTCGGATAAGGTATCGACTTTTTAAACTTTGGAGCACTTTGGACAACCGGAGGTAGGACGTGTGCGGTACTTTGTGGGCTTGAGGAGTGCACCTTGTCCTTTGTCACCTCGGTCTCACGGTCAACTACTTTAGAAGAGGAAGAAGTAGTAGCTTGAACCGTGGGTCCATCATAAACTAAACCACTTCGGGTGGTTATTGCTTTCAACTCTCCCTTTGGGTTGGGAATGGTATTTCCCGGGAGAGAACCCGAAGTAGAAGCTTGTTGGAATTGGTTGATGAGAGTACCAAGCATGTTCTCAATTTTTGTCTGTGATTGATCAATTTTGTTCTTAAGACAATTTCCGAATCTTTTTCCATGATCATTTCATGAACTTTTAAGTTTCCTATGAGCTCATCTAGGGTCATGCTTGAGAGATCCTTGGATTCTTCAATATCCGTCACCTTTTCCCTCCATTTTGGATGGAGGGCTCTTAGAAATTTCCTGACAAAATTCTTACTAGAAAAAGTTTCGTCAAGTGCTTTAAGTGATGTGATAATAGTATTGAACCTAGCAAATGCACAATCAATGGTCTCACCTTCAGAGATAACAAATTGTTCGTATTGTTGAACAAGTAGATCAATTTTGTTATCTTTTACTTGTGAGTTCCCTTGATGTTTAACAATAAGAGATTGCCAAATATCTTTAGCCGTTTTACACATAAAAACTCTTTCATATTCTTTCTTATGTAAGGCATTATAAAGCATCATTTTTGCTTCATTATTTTTGGCAATCGATTTCTTTTGCTCGTCACTGTGACGAGTAAAGGAGAAGCTCCTTCATCCCGACCACCCGAAGTATTACTTATAGGTTTGTAATCACCATCAACAATTATATATCATAGATCTATGTCCTTTGACTTCACATATGTCTCAAAATGATTTTTCCAATATATAAAGCAATTTGGTTCAAAAAGTGGTGGTCTTTGCATAGATTGCCCTTCTTTCAAGTTTTCAAAATCCATTTGATCGTTTCAAGTTTTAAAATACAATTTATTTTAAAATTCTTGAGTAACACCGCTCTGGTACCAATTGTGAAAACTAGAAGTGGGTTGAATAGTTTTACCGTTTTTAAATTTTAATCGTTTTGATACTTATATGAATTCACTTTCATTTTGCATTCTTATTATGTTTGTAAGTGATGTTGCTGCGTGTGTCGTTGCGGTTTAGCAGTATTAATGCCTACTCAAGTTTTAAATTTATATTTAGCCGACTTATCAATAACACACACACCTAACGAGCACTGTACCCGGTCAGTATGAATATAATGGTAAGTAGAGTGTCGATCACTAAGAGTGGAACGTATTATCTAGTTATTCTAATCAGTATTTTAATATCTTAAGTTAGTTATACAACCTAATCTAACGCAAGGGGGTTCAGCCTGAGAGACTAGCACAATTTCGTTATGATTAAATAGTAAACTAAACTAATGAGCACGAATCAGCGATTAGCACACACGTACACAGATAGATACTCGAGACAATAAGAAGACCTGTCCTGATAATTAAGTAGCTTGTCACTTGTTTTATTGCTAGTTTTATATGAAGTGCATATAATTAAACCTTTCTCGTTGGCTCTAATCTTATCGGTGAGTAAACCCTTAATGATTACTTATGTCTATCCTACTTTTCTAGAGTATTGGGCATTTGTGATGCCCACGTCTCGTATACGCTAGAATAGAAAGGCGAGGAAGGGGCATGGCGACCCAAGCAAGACTCAGCTAGACACAGAGGTTATCAATGCACTAATAAAAGTCACCAAAGACATCAACATATAAACTTTAATTAATGGGAAAGCAATATTAAGGGGAGTGCATGATTTTCCGTAGTCACATGACACAAGCCCATCAATCCTGATGAATTAAAGCGTACTAATACAATAAAACAAAACTACTTAATGAATTGAATACATGCAGGACCTTCTTACAGCTCTTGTATCTTCGTTTAGGTGTGTCTTGTGCTGCTTGGTCGTCTGAATTCGGCTCTAGAGTTATACCTCCTGTTTCGGTTCTCTGGTCTCCGTATGTGCACACTAAATTCGTCTGACCTTGGCGTATTTATAGTTTCTGTTTGAGGGATCGATGCGGCGCATTGAATGAATAGATGCGGCGCATTGACTTAACTTCGCGTGGGGTCCAAGATTAATATATTCTGGAATATTCGTACACCGTCTTCAGATGCGGCGTAACTTGATCTTTGTATGCGGCGCATGTACTTTAGCTGTCTTGGATTGTAACTGGTGAAATCTTGATAGTGATACGCCGTATGTTAGAAGTATATTGCGGCGTATCTGGAGTAGAACGAGCTTGATCTAGTAGACTTTTGACATCTTGCTTGTTTTGCTCCATAATTAGTCCAAAATCGCCAAGTTTCACATAATGCTTGTTTTTTACCTGAGAATCACTAAAGTAAACATTAATGTATCGATTCTCATATATAATATAATAAAACAAGTCAAATAAATAGGATAAATGATGATAATAAAATGTACTTATTTGAGTTCATCAAATATCCCCCCACTTGAACTTTACTTGTCCCCAAGTAAACCTTAGAATTAATCATATGAAAATGTATCCTAAAAGATATTAGGATTTATTTTTATATTTAAGCACGTATTCGTTTTGTCATAATCACACAACCAAACACTTAACGAAGTAGAAACCAAAATAATTTTTAATGTAAAACAATTCTAAATCTTTTAGTTGCTTAGTCGTGACGAATATTCTATCATAGGCTTGGCAAGTATACGCATCTCCCCCACTAAAGCCAAGGAGTAACAAGTCTAAAGCGGTAAAAAGGGTTTGTTGGTTAAGGGTTGATCATCCTTTTTAATCTCTATCGATCTCATATTCTAGAAAAGGCGACAAAATTACAAATACATATTCGAATCCACGACCACGATACTTGCAATTCCTCAAATCCTTAACTCGAATGGGCTAAAGATAGGACCAAGTAATCTTCACCAATAATATTATATCAAAAAGGGCGACAAAATCATAAATACATAGCCGAATCCACGACTACGATACTTAAGATTGCTCAAATCCCTAATCTCAATAAATCAAAGGTTTGGATGAAGAATGATATAGGGTATGGATAATATTTGGGATACAAATTGGTGTGAAATGAAAAATAAACAAAACATATAAATTAAAATCCTAAGTGTGGTAAATTACTTTCCCAACCATCCCATGAATAAGACTCATATCATTGAATAACTCACGCTTTAACACTTGAAACACACGCTTTTAGGTAGACACGAATTATACTCAACAAAATCTCAATCAAAGAATAAACTTAGTTGGCGTTCCCATAACGGCCAACTCCCATTCAATCCATAAATATAATATACAACAACAAATAATGGTGATATCTCCCACTTAATACAAAACTTTACATAAGTTGGTTAAAACAAACTTCCAACTTTTTCTTTTTCTTTTTTCTTTTCTATTTTTCGATTTTTTTTTTTTTTTTTTTTTTTTTTTTTTTTTTTTTTAAATTATGTATGTGTAAAATTTCACAACTTTTCTATCACTATTTTTCCGGATAATTTTTCCATACTCTTCATACTTTCAGAAATAACTGTAATAGTGAAAGTAGCAAACACACGAAAAATAAACTAAAAGTTATACAATATTTACTTTCATACCAATTGCATTGTGCAATTTCCCGACCTAACCAAAGATAATGAATTACGCACGCGAACATAGGTAATGTAAGGAAACACACTTTGCCTAAAGCAATTAACCACGGATTTTAATCTACAGGGTAGGCTAAGGTGTAAGGGTGTATCGAAACATTATAACAAAGGTGTAAGAAACGAAAGGAATGGCTCTGAGGGTTTTTCTAGGGGTATCTTACTCTAAAAGTGAGAGTAAACAAAGGGTTTATACGGGGGTTAACTAACCAGTGTAGTTAGTTAATATCACAACATATATTAGGCTTTTTGGGTGTAATCCTAGAAATTTACCAATTTAGACAAGTCACTCCAATTATATAGATAATACTCATTATGGTGGTCTCGAATAGTATACAAGCCAAGTTCTAAAGTTTACAAGTCACCAGCACACTAAAGTTTTAATATTTTTGAAAGAATAGAGTTATGTGTGCGGCTATGTAATTTAGACTTTAAACAAAAACATGCTAAAAAATTTTAAATTTTGATATATTAAGCGCATTTTAAGCATATTTTGAAAAAAGTTTAGGACAAGTAAGTGTTCTAATTCTCCATCCCCCACTTAAGTTAAACAACGTCCTCGTTGTTTGCGTCTAAGGTTAAAAACTGGAAAATAAAAGAATTAGAACAGAAAAACTCCCTTGAGATTTGCTCGGTATGATCCTCCATTATTCGTATAAGAGCAAAAATCAACTTTCTTGTGGATGAGAACGTTTAAGCTTCATAAATGATGTATCCACAAATATTGCAGGAATCTATAATACCATTTAGACTTTAATACATCTGAGTTAAGAAGGTTTAAACTTGCATAATACATTAGTAGTTAGTAAAAATAAAACCTAAAAATTTAAACTCTAAATCATCAGGTCAGTCGATACGCCGTATCTTATGGAAGAAGATACGCCGTATCGAGCCTGGAATAAGTACGAATTAGAATAAAAGATGCGTCGCATCCTTAACCAGGGGTGCGCCGCATTAAATAAACTGATAGAAAGTTTTAAAGTCAAAAATAAAAATGCAGAAAATGAAATAAGATATGACCAGTGCAGGTGATGCGTCGCATCTTATGATGGAGATGCGTCGCATCTTATGATGGAGATGCGCCGCATCTTCTGAAGTCTGACAGACTCGACACAGAACAGAAAAGTAAAAATTTTCTTCGGGTTGTCTCCCGGTCAGCACTTGTCTTTATTCCAGAGTCTTGAAGTTAGACTCACGTTCAGCTCCTTATTTCGTTACTTCGGGTTCAAACTCCACCACCTCGTTCTCAGTATCTTCAATTTTATTATCAAAGTATTTTTTAACTCGTTGCCCGTTTACCTTGAATATATAACCATTTTTATCGCATATTTCAATAGTCCCATATGGATATACTTTTTTGACAACGAACGGACCCGTCCATCTTGATTTAAGTTTACCTGGATACATCTTTAATCGAGAATTAAATAGCAGCACTTTTTCTCCAATAGTAAACATTTTATCACCATGTAACCTCGAGTCATGCCATCTTTTAGTTCTTTCTTTGTAGATCTTAGTATTCCTGTAGGCCTCATCTCTTAGTTCGTAGAGTTCATTGAGTTCCATGAAACGGTTCTTCGTTGCAGCTTCCATATCCATGTTACATTTCTTCAAAGCCCAATATGCGCTTAGTTCTATTTCGACTGGTAGGTGGCATGCTTTTCCGTATACAAGACGAAATGGAGTGCATCCCGTCGGTGTCTTATAAGCCGTACGAAATGCCCATAAGGCATCATTTAACTTTCCAGACCACCTTTTCGGATTATATCCAGTCGTTTTTTCTAGAATCCGTTTTATAGCCCTATTGGTTACTTCAGTTTGCCCATTGGATTGAGGATGGTAAGCAGTGGAAACCCTATGATACACTCCATATTGTTGCAAAGCTCTTCCTAGATGATGATTACAAAAGTGTGTTCCCCTATCACTAATCAATGCTTTAGGAACTCCAAACCTAGCGAACAAACTTTGCAAAAATTTAAGCACTACCTTGCTGTCGTTTGTTGGTGACGCTTGCGCTTCGACCCATTTTGATACGTAATCAACAGCAACCAAAATATACTTATTACCTTTAGATTCAGGAAACGGTCCCATGAAGTCCAATCCCCATATGTCGAAAACATCGCATACTTGGATATAGTTTTGCGGCATTTCGTTTCTTGATGTAATATTTCCGGATCGTTGACACGCATCACATCCTTTTATATAATCTTTTGTATCATCCAACATAGTGGGCCAATAAAATCCTGCATCAAGGATTTTTCTTTTTGTAATAATTGCACCATGATGTCCCCCCGTCGGCCCTGAATGGCAATGTGCCAATATTGCTGGAATATCAACTCCATCTACGCATCTTCGCATAATATTGTCAGGACATAATTTAAAGGCATAAGGTTCATCCCAAATATACTCACTAGCGCGAGTTAGAAACCTTCTTTTCTCGTCGGATGTTAGCCCTTTTGGAATTTCTTTTGCAACAATAAAGTTTATATAGTCGGCATACCATGGTGTATTATCATTGCTCTTAATTCTTACCATCATAAGGTGTTCATCAGGAAAGTCATCAGCGATTTCCCTTTCGTCAAGCACCTCCATATCAGGGTTTTCAAGCCTAGATAAGTGGTCAGCAGCTAGATTCTCGGCACCCTTTTTATCTTTAATTTCAATATCGAATCCTTGGAGCAATAAAACCCACCTAATAAGCCTTGGCTTGGCATCCTGTTTATTGAACAAATACTTCAAAGCAGAATGGTCAGTGTAAACCATAGTTTTTGACAATATAAGATATGACCTAAATTTATCGAATGCAAAAACTACTGCTAAAAGTTCTTTTTCCGTGGTGGTGTAATGTTCTTGGGCATTATTTAATGTTTTGCTAGCATAATAAATTAGCTTAAATTTCTTTTCTATATTTTGGCAAAGTACAGCTCCAACGGCATAATCACTAGCATCACACATTAGTTCAAAAGGCAGATTCCAATCCGGCGAAATTATAATAGGTGCAGTAGTTAGTTTTTCTTTGAGTATATTAAACGCCTTTTTGCAATCTTCAGAAAAATCAAACTTCGCATCTTTTAGCAATAATTGGGTCATAGGCCTAGATATCATTGAAAAATCCTTTATGAACCTACGATAAAATCCAGCATGCCCTAAAAAACTTCTAACACCTTTTACATTAGTGGGGTAAGGTAGTTTGGCAATTACATCAATTTTAGCTTTGTCGACTTCTATACCTTTCCCAGAAATCTTATGTCCTAACACAATTCCCTCTCTAACCATAAAATGACATTTTTCCCAATTAAGAACAAGGTTAGTTTCTTCACATCTAGCAAGCATTTTATCAAGTTTAAAGAGACAATCGCTAAATGAGTTACCGAACACCGAGAAGTCGTCCATGAAGACTTCCATAAAGTCTTCTACCATATCATGGAAGATAGCCGTCATACAACGTTGGAAAGTAGCAGGGGCGTTGCATAGTCCGAACGGCATTCTCCTATAGGCGAAGGTTCCATAAGGGCAGGTGAAAGTCGTCTTCTCTTGATCCTCGGGGGCAATGGGTATTTGGAAGAAACCTGAAAAACCATCTAAAAAACAATAATAATCATGTCCTGATAGTCTTTCTAACATTTGATCAATAAATGGAAGAGGGAAGTGATCTTTTCGCGTAGCATCATTGAGTTTGCGGTAGTCGATGCAAACTCTCCATCCAGTAACAGTTCTCGAAGGGATTAGCTCATTGTCGTCATTGAGTACTACCGTCATTCCTCCTTTTTTGGTACAACATGGATAGGACTGACCCACGAGCTATCGGAAATTGGGTAGATAAGTCCGGAGTCAAGTAATTTCACAATTTCATTTTTCACCACATCTTGGACTTTTGGATTCAAACGCCTTTGGGGTTGGATAGTTGGTTTGAATTCATCCTCCATAAGGATTTTATGTGTACAGAATGACGGGCTAATTCCCTTAATATCAGACATACTCCACGCTAATGCTCCTCTTCGTTTATATAGTACCTGCAAAAGGGATTCTTTTTCTTTTGGCGTTAAATCAGATGCAATAATAACGGGCGAATTAGTGTTCCCATTTAAATAGGCATATTCCAAAGTAGAAGGGAGATCCTTAAGCACAGGTTTAACATCATCAATTTCATTAGCACTAGCGGAATAAACTTGTTCTTTTATTACGTCGTTGCTGTCATCAGATAAATGCGCCGCATCGATATTTCCGATGCGCCGTATGGCGTTACAAACAGCGGAATCAACAGCGAAATAATTATCAATAGTATTCTCATCAACTTGATCTTCTATAGCAATTGTGTTTTCTAAATTTTTAAGCAGAAAAGAATCAAGCAAATTACTTTTTAACAATTTCTGAGTAAATTGATTAATCGTGTCATCAGAAACATCGATATTATAGCATTCATCGTCTTCAGAATTAGTTTTACTCATAGATTGTTCCATATTAAATTCAACCTCATCTTTTCCTATGGTAAGAGTTATCTTTTTATTAAAAACATCAATCATGGCCCTAGCAGTGGCTAAAAATGGTCGTCCTAATATTATAGGAGTTCTAGAATTTTCGGGCATATCGAGGATAACAAAGTCAATAGGTAATTCAAATTTATCAACTTTTATTAATATATTTTCAGCTATTCCTAATGGGTATTGTATGGACCTATCAGCTAGCTCTAAGCACATCCTAGTAGGTTTTGGTTCACCCAAGCCTAATTTTTCATACATAAAAGAGGGCATAAGACTTATACTAGCTCCTAGGTCGGCTAAAGCATTTCCAATATGTAAAATTTTAATTTGACAAGGAATAGTGAAACTCCCTGGATCTTTTTCCTTAGATGGAAGTTTGTTGAGCAATGCTGCTGAGCTTCTTTCTCCCATTGTTACAGTGCAAGCTTCTTCAAGTTTGGACTTGTTAGTAAGCAAGCTCTTCAGATATTTAGCATATTTTGGCATTTGCGCTAGGGCTTCCATAAATGGTATGCTTAGCTGCAGCTGCTTGAGATTTTCCAGGAACTTCCTTTGATAGGCATCTTCTTTCTCTTTCCTTACCCTATGTGGAAAAGGTAGTGTTGATTGTTTAAGTTCAACAGAAGGTTCTTCTCTAATCACAGGTTCTGGATTAGTCTCTTTTGGTTGCTCTTGCTCAGATGATATAGATTCATGGGATATCTTGTTTGTGCTGTTGTCCTCGGGTGTCTCTCCGATTTGAAAGGTCGACTTTCCGCCTCTAGTTGTAATCCCTTTCAAATCGTGTTTTACCAAAAGAACCTTGTTAAGCACTGTTGACAATTGGTGCACTTCAATTGCCAATCCATTAATCATGTTGTTTTGTTCCTTTAGTAACAGCTCATGACTGCCTTTGAATTCATTAATAAAGTTTCTTGCTTCATGATGTTCTTTTTCATTCGCTTGAGCGATTAGTAGTGCAAACTCCTCCATGGTAAGGTTTCTTTTGGGTCTTCCGAACCAGTTGGGGAAAATATCGAACATTGTTCCTGAAAATTAAAGACAGGTAGATTTCAAAGTAAAAACTTCCTAGTGTAAGGGTAAGTTAGAATATTTTCCGTTTGGAAATAGGAAAAATAAAAGTTGCTGATATCTCCAAACGATGCGCCGTATCCAGAAAGTTGGATACGCCATATCTTATTACGTTAAAATTTAATCAGACTTTTATTCAGAAAACAGATACATCGCTTATGAATTTGAATGCGCCGTATCAAGTTTAAATTATCAAAAATCGATTATATTTATTAAAATTAAATGCGTCGTATTAACAAAAGCTAATGCGCCGTATTTCCTTTACGTTTCGAAATACAAGATTTTTGATTTAGTAGATGCGCTGTATCGATAAAGATCGATGCGTCGCTTCTGTTTAATAATTCGAAAAAAACTGTTTTTAATTTAAATAGAAAATACGCCGTATCTGTTAAAACAAATGCGTCGTATGTCGTTAGCGTTTAGAAAAATTTCTTATTAAAAACAGAATACGCCATATCCTGGGGAAAGATGCGTCGTACTCGAATTTATTAAACGCGTTGTATTTTATAAAAATTAAACGCAATACGCCGTATCTGTGAAAACAGATGCACCGTATCGTTTGTATCAGCACAATACAACGACAGCAGAATGCAGAAAAATAAAAAAAAAGAAAAACAAAAATAAAAACAAACAAAAAGAAACAAAAATTACAGAAAACAAAAATACACAAAAACAGTAAATATGCAAATTATACAATGAATGCAATCTATCTAATATATAACAGGGTTAGTGGTTAGAATCTAAAAAAAACTAAAAAGAAAACCCTAATCAAAATACTAAATCAAATTAACAGATAATAACAATTCACTCCCCGGCAGCGGCGCCAAAAACTTGATGTTGCTGCGTGTGTCGTTGCGGTTTAGCAGTATTAATGCCTACTCAAGTTTTAAATTTATATTTAGCCGACTTATCAATAACACACACACACCTAACGTGCATTGTACCCGGTCAGTATGAATATGATGGTAAGTAGAGTGTCGATCACTAAGAGTGGAACGTATTATCTAGTTATTCTAATCAGTATTTTAATATCTTAAGTTAGTTATACAACCTAATCTAACGCAAGGGGGTTCAGCCTGAGAGACTGACACGATTTGGTTATGATTAAATAGTAAACTAAACTAATGAGCACGAATCAGCGATTAGCACACACGTACACAGATAGATACTCGAGACAATAAGAAGACCTGTCCTGATAATTAAGTAGCTTGTCACTTGTTTTATTGCTAGTTTTCTATGAAGTGTATATAATTAAACCTTTCTCGTTGGCTCTAATCTTATCGGCGAGTAAACCCTTAATGATTACTTATGTCTATCCTACTTTTCTAGAGTATTGGGCATTTGTGATGCCCAAGTCTCGTATACGCTAGAATAGATAGGCGAGGAAGGGGCATGGCGACCCAAGCAAGACTCAGCTAGACACAGAGGTTATCAATGCACTAATAAAAGTCACCAAAGACATCAACATATAAACTTTAATTAATGGGAAAGCAATATTAAGGGGAGTGTGTGGAACGTTTTGGTTATAGTTCGATAGAGATATTTATGTATTGAATGTGTTTAGCATGCGGAATCTACTACAACACACTTTAAAAGAACACAAGGTGGTGAGTTTAAGTAAATGTGTGAATGCAATGAACAAAGAACACAACTTTGGTTAGAACAAAACGATTCAATATTATTGATGAAATAATACGGATGATCTAAGTATCACCAGGATTACAAAGTAATCTTGAATCTAAGATTGTAAAAAGGATTTGTGATTCGAAGTAACTAAGTTACTTGAGAGATAGTTTTGTTTGTGGTTATTAGTTGTGAAAGATGCATGCATGAAGAAGTGTCTAAGATATCCTTTTATAAGATAAGGATATCTTATTACATGTTGTCAAGTAGATGAATATAATACTATACTTTGACTATATTGTGCGCCTACAATTTAATACAACTACCCATGTACAACTCTGATAATATTCCTCTGTCAACACAGAAGACTAATCTACTTCTACATAACGTATAACAATGTACAAAGACTAATAATTCAACTAAATATCTATTACAAAATATCTATTCGACATGACATAAGCTTGGCAGGCTCTTCATTAGCTAGCAGTACCTTCTACCCAGAAGGTACTGGTAGAACATCTTCGTACACTACAAAATCAACTAGCAGGCTCTTCTCATCATTGGCAGGCTCTTTGACTTTGATCATTTTATTCCCAACAATCCTCCCCTAAACTTGTTATTTCCATTTAAAATACACAAGTTTCTGATGAATAAAATACATACCTTGAGGATTTGAGAACTCTTCCAAAAACCTTACTTTCTATCCTTCCTTTTTCTTTCATATTGCTCAGATATGCTCCTCAGCAAACTCTGAACAATCTCTGAGTTTTCTTCATCCTTGTCACACCTTAATCTCTTGGAGATCATAGCTTTAAGCACTTCATAGCTAAGAGGATACTCTTTCTCAGCTAACATAAAAAGTTCTATCCCACTCTGTGTGAAAAGATGATGAATATGGCTATGACTTAGAAATTCCCAAGTTGTTGAAAGATCATAATAGGGAAATTTCCAATGAACATCTTTGGGATCAGGATCAAACATCCTATTGAATTCCACCCAAAGCTCTTGTTCCTTAGCATTTGTACTAGAATTTGTGGCTAACCTAATCTGTACTAGATTCCACAATTCTTCCAAATCTGCTCTATCAGATGCTCTAACTAAATTTTCAAAATTCTTGAAGATAGCAGACTGTCCCCCAACCCTTAATATTTTCCATGACTTACCAAATCTATCATGGTGTATTTCCCAATCAATTATAGGGTGTCTAGACCTAATTGGATCAGCATGAATGATTGTAGGTAAAGTAATCAACATTTTACTTACTTGCCCTTGATCCAATTTTGCTACTTCTTTCTTCTGAGCATCTTCCTTCTTCTTTGAGGGATGTACATCAGATGGAACATTATAGTAAAGATTCTTGTAGGCTTGAAGATATAAAAAGAAGATTTCATCAGCAGATTTCTTCTTAAGTTGATAATCAGTCCAATTTGCCTGATTCTTCAAAAATTTCTTCATAAAGATTGTTTGATCTTTGTTAGTTTTGCCCACTTTAAAACCTCTCTTCTGACTTTCCTTCATCTTCTCAAAAATGTCAGCCAAAGCTGCTTCTTTGTATTTCTTGTTGATGAAAGATTCAAGTGCTTCAGTCTTCTCATCAGAATTGAGTGTCTTGTCATTTACTATATTTGCTGCATGACCTTTCACAATTGGATCATTGTTGATAATCCATAACATCTGTGCATCAAAGGTCTCTTGAGCAATTTGAGTATCAAGAAGAGCTTGAGCAGCTTCTTCAGCTTCTTTCTGCTCTTTCATTTCTTCAAGCATTCTTGAAGCTTCTCTAGCTTTTAGCTCTTCTTCTTGAACTCTTTTGGCCTCTTCTTCTCCTAAAGCCATCTGAATTTGCTGAGTTCTTTTCAATTTCTTGGACTTTGGCTCATCTTCAATTAGAATGCCTTTGCCCTTATCCTTTGGAGTTTGATCTTGTGATGGAGCAGAGGATTGCTCATCAGCAACTAGAATCCTCTTTCTCTTGTACACTCTCTCAGCAGACCCTTTATACCCCATAGCCAATAGCCTTTCTCTCCTAGCAGACTCTTCTTCTGCCCTAGCAGGCTCTTGCCCTGCTCCAACAGGCTCTTCATCATAAACTTGAGTTCCATCATGGAATTCAAATTGAGCCTGTTCCTCCTCTTCTTCCTCATCTTCAGACATATCCTTCCTCCCCTTTTTGGAAGAGTGATCTATCCTATCAGCATCTGACTGTGAAGAACTAGATAAAACAACCTTTGCAGACTTTTTACCTTTTAACTTCTTCACTTCACCCTCCAATCTCTTAACCCTCTTAACCAATTTGATGTTGATCTTAGAAAACCTTTCATTTTGACGTTTAAGAGCTTTCTCTAAGAACTTCACCTTGTCTTTCAACTCTTGCATTGTCTGAGGTGATTGGGTTTGTGATGTATGATGTGGGGATGGTGGTGGTGTTGCTGATGGTACTGGAGATGATGTTGGTGATTTTTGATGTGTGTGTGAAATGAAACCATGTGAAGAACTAGATGATGGTGTATCAGCAGATGGTGTTGGTTCTTCTGGGTGTTGTGGTACCATTTCATCAAAAAGTGGAACTTCCTCCCCTCTAAAACCAATTCTCATATTTGAAAATACTTTTTGAGAAAGTTTTGGTGTTTCATAAACTGAGTCTGTGGGAAGCAACATATGTTGTAATTTTCCAATGATGCATCCAATGAATCTTGGATACATCAAAAATTTTGTTTTACTATCCACATTGTTTACCAATCCTTCAAAAATATATTTAGAAAAATTGTATTTTCTGTTTGTAGCTAAGCAAATGAGAGCAGAAGCCATGTTGCCACTAAATTGCTCCCAAGAGGTTTTCTTCTGGCTTAAACAGTGAAGGATTGTGTGAATCAAAAATCTCCATTGTGGAGTAAGATGCTTTTTCAGAAAAGTGAGTTTATTGAACTCAGCATGATACCCCATTCGTGTTAAATTTTCAAAAATTTCAGTATCTGGTAACTGACTAATACTATCAGAATCATCCAAATGAAGATGTCTTCTTATGGATGACTCAGTAAGAGTCAAATGTTTACCATCCACTTTGGCTTTTATTCTTTGTTCCCCATTTTCAGAAGTTTTAATTTTAGCAGATTCCCAAAATTGTAAAATTTGTTTTTCATAAATAGTGGGATTGACTAGCAAAGCAAACCTGATGTAGGAGTTGTTTAAAAAGTCCACTACTTGATGAAATGAGGCATTATCCTCTGACTTCTCCAAAAATGCTAACTGATTGTGACGTTGAACAAAGTTTAGATCAATTGTGGAAGCCATAATGAAAATTTTGAATATGATGGTGGGATTGTTTGATAGTACTGGTAGAAGATGAAAGATGTATGTGAATTATGATAATGACTGATGAAAGAAGATATGAGAGAATTACTTTTAACCGACAATAATAAAGATTATAAAAAGAAATTGAAAAGGCGGTTAAAAAGATCTTTTATATGTGAAATATAATATAATATAATCATCAGTAATTTACATAACTACCCCAACGGCTAATTTTAACTACCAGGCCTAAAGGCTAAAACTTTTTCTGACAGGCTCAACGGCTATCTAGCAGTACCTTTGTACTCTAGCAGTACCATTTTTTTGTACTAGCAGTACCTTTGAAAGTTTTAAAAAATCCCTTATAGTTTTTAGCAAACTACCAGCTATCAACGGATTTGAGTTGTCTTTACCAAAAGCCGTTTGCTTAAGGACTAGTTAACTATTTACAATTAAGTATGGTTAGTTAACAACCATATAGTTTTTGGTAAACTATCAACCATCAACGGATTTGATTTGTCTTTACCAAAAGCCGTTTGCTTAAGGACTAGTCAACTCTTAAGTTTGTAAAAACTTGGTGAGATGAATACCAAAAGCCATGATGGCCCAAAAGATGGTGCAATTTCCTTGGATGGAGGAAATTTAAATCAGGCAATGATGCTGTGTATCTTGGATGATTGGCTCAACAAGTGAAATCATCTAATAGCATGCCTTTGAGTTGAAAACATTTCTTAGTTTGATCTAGATAGAACTTTCTCCTTGAGAAATACTTCATCCCTTCTAGATATGTGATCTAACTCTCTCTTTTTCAACTCTGCATCATCTTGTATGCTTTTGTCTTTTCTTTCATCAATTGGTCTTTCTTCCATTCTGGACTATAAATTC
This sequence comes from Artemisia tridentata subsp. tridentata, assembly GCA_021014915.2. Lineage (NCBI taxonomy): Eukaryota > Viridiplantae > Streptophyta > Magnoliopsida > Asterales > Asteraceae > Artemisia > Artemisia tridentata. The sequence goes on from CP139508.1 coordinate 206,783,084, forward strand.
CTCCCCTGAGATTGTTGTTTCTCCTGAAATGAATAAAACATTTGTTGTCCCTTTTGTTTGAAAGAACTCTTGTTTTGTTATCAACCTGAAATGTGTTAGTTGCAAACCAAAAGAACAAAGTGTAGAACACTTGATCTATATAATTGTAAACATTCAAGCATTTATATGAACAAAACATAGCAATTTTGTATCAGCAGGACCAATTATGAACTAACAGGACCTTTTGACTAACTAGCAGTACCATGTTAAAAATGCAATACCAGTTAATTTTATGAACAAAAACATATGATTTTCAAAGATTTATCATTCCAATACCTCCTACAAGATATTTGAATCTACCTAAATCAAAAGCTTTGGTGAGAAGGTCTGCATAATTCTTTTCAGAATCAATTTTAACAACTTGAATTAACCTTTTCTCATTGCAATCCCTTATGAAATGGTGTCTGATTTCAATATGTTTTGTTTTTGAGTGTTGAACTGGGTTTTTAATGATACAAATAGTACTGCTATTGTCAATATAAATAATGGTGTTAAGAAAATTGTACCCATAGTCAAGCATTTGATTTTGGATCCAAAGAACTTGCCCACAACAACTTGCACCAGCAACATATTCTGCTTCAGTTGTAGAGTTGGCCACCATTGTTTGTTTCTTGCATTGCCAGGAGATTAGTCTGCAACCAAGAAATTGACATCCACCAGTTGTGGATTTTCTGTCTAGTGTTGCACCAGCATAGTCACTATCCGAATAAGCCACCAATTCAAAAGATGATTCCCTTGGATACCAAAGACCCAACCTAGGTTGACCTTTAAGATATCTAAAGATTCTTTTGACTGCTGTGAGATGAGAGATTTTGGGATGTATTTGAAACCTTGCACACACACATACTGAGAACATGATATCTGGTCTTGATGATGTAAGATACATCAAAGATCCAATCATAGACCTATAGTTGTGCAAATCCATATCTTCTCCTTCAGCATCCTTGAGTAGCCCTTTGTCTGGATCCATTGGTGTACTAGCAACCTTAGAATCAGCAAAATTGAATTTCCTTAAGATCTCTGCTACATACTTATCTTGGCTGATAAATATGCCTTCTTTGGATTGTTTCACTTGGAGACCTAAAAAGAAAGTAAGTTCTCCCATGGAACTCATTTCAAACTTACTGTGCATTAGTTTTTCAAATTCTACACACAAGCCTTGGTTTGTTGATCCAAAGATTATGTCATCAACATAAATCTGCACTAACAAGATGTCTTTCTTTGTCCTTTTGATGAACAAAGTTGGATCAATCCTGCCTCTTTGGAATCCACTTTCTAGTAGAAAACAAGCCAATGTTTCATACCATGCCCTTGGAGCTTGATGTAGGCCATACAAAGCCTTGGTAACTTTGTAAACTTTATCTGGATACTCAGCATCAATGAAGCCTGGAGGTTGAGATACATATACTGGTTCTTCAATTTCACCATACAAAAATGCACTCTTAACATCCATTTGATAGACAGTGAAGCCTATGAATGAAGCATAGGCTAAGAAAAGCCTAATTGCTTCAAGTCTTGCAACTGGAGCAAACACTTCTTCATAATCTACCCCTTCCTCTTGAGTATATCCTTGTGCTACCAATCTAGCCTTGTTCCTGATCACTATACCCCTTTCATCCTTCTTGTTTCTGAACACCCATTTGGTTCCAATTGCCCTATGACCTCTTGGCAAATCAACCAATATCCAAACCTTCTGAATCTTGAATTGGAGAAGCTCTTCTTGCATAGCTTCCACCCAACTTGCATCATCTAAAGCTTTGTTTATGTTCTTGGGTTCAGCCTGAGATAGAAAACATGAAAACAGGCATATATTGGAATTATCATTATTCTTTTCTTCATAAATAGAGGAGATTAACCCTTCTTCATCTGATGATAAGACTTGAGATAAACCAACTTGAGATCTTGTTCTAACACCAGAAGTTATGCTTCCAATCACATCATCAGTTGAGTGATCTTTTAGAATTCTAGTGTTTGGTGTTTTAGGAACTTCATATGTAGTTGGAAGATTGCTAATCCCATCCTCTTCTTGAAAAGAATCATCTAATTGAACATTCAATGGCTCAGCAGTACCAATACTTGTACTAGCAGGACCATCTGAAGAACTGGCAGTACCATTGTCATTAGCACCACTTTCTTGATTCTCTTGATTCTGAGTTCCTTGATCTTCTTCATTGCCTTCATTTCTTGTGTTGGAAGGTCCTTCTTGACTTGAAGATAGATCCATACTTTTCCAAATTGGCATCCAGATGTAATCTTGATCATTAGGAGCTTCAACATTTTCTTTAGAACCTGCATTATTATTAGCATGTGTACCTGAAACAGGCACATAATTCATAGATTCTGAGAGCCTATCAACATCAAACATCCAATCTGGTCCAACTCCTTTCACATTTGCTAGTTTCTCTTGAAACTCTATGTGAAGATTCTCTTCTACTAGCCTAGTGCAAGTGTTAAACACTCTATAGGCCTTACTCTGCAAGGAATACCCTATCAAAAAGCCAACATCTGCTTTTCCATCAAATTTGCCTAAATGATCTTTGGTATTGAGAATAGTAACCTGACAACCAAAAGGTCTCATAAAACTTAAAGATGGTTTTCTACCAAAGAAAAGTTCATAAGGTGTTTTTCTATGTGGTTTTGTCACAAGAACCCTGTTTTGTACATAACAAGCAGTACCAACTGCTTCAGCCCAAAATGAAATAGGCAACTTAGAGTCTACTAACATAGTTCTAGCAGCCTCTATAAGTGTTCTATTCTTTCTTTCTGCTACTCCATTTTGCTGAGGTGTTCTAGCTACACTAAACTCTCTTTTTATGCCTTTTTCCTTGCAAAAGTCATCCATAACTCTATTCTTGAACTCTGTCCCATTGTCACACCTGATGATTTTGACTTTCTTATCAGATTGGTTTTCTACCTCAGTGATATAGGTTTTAAGTATCTCACTAGTTTCATGTTTAGATCTTAAGAAGAAAACCCATGAAAATCTGCTATAGTCATCAGTAACAACCAGACAATATTTCTTTCCATTCAAGCTACACACATTAGTAGGACCAAAGAGATCCATATGAAGCATATGTAAAGCCTGAGAAATAGAGTTTTGGGTCTTGGGCTTACAAGAAGCTCTATGTTGTTTGCCTTTTAGACAGTCAACACAAGTTTGGTCGTTTTGGAAAATCTTTTTGGGTAAACCTCTTACTAAATCATATTTTGCAATAGTGTTGATTGTTTTAAAGTTTACATGACCAAGCCTTCTATGCCAAATCATAGATTCATCCAATGAGGCCTTTGCTACCAAACAAGTTAAACCTTCTTTGGGATCAATGTTCTTTAAATTGACTACATACATATTGTTTCTTTTTGGAATTTTAAGAAGAATCTGACTTTCATCAGGCATCTTAAAATCAGAAGAAAGAACCATACATTCATTGTCAGTAAATAGAACATTGTTCTTTTTGTCACACATTTGTGAGACACTAAGAAGATTAAACTGAAGTTCTTTCACAAAATACACATTTTCAAAATCTATTTTACTGGTTTTGATAGTACCTTTACCAGTGATCTTTCCTTTTATTCCTCCCCCAAAGGTAACATATCCTCCATCAAATGTTTTGAAATCTGAGAGGAATGACATGTTGCCTGTCATGTGTCTGGAACACCCACTATCAACATACCCTTGATCTTCACTATCAGTTGAATGTTCCTGCACATGAATAAACACATTAGTTTCCTTGGGGTACCCAAGCCATGACAGACTTGGGTTTGCCTCTTGCATCAATGAAGTCAAACCTTTTCAGGATTGTTGATGCACCTTTAGATTGGATTGGTTTCCAAATCCAACATGCTGAGGACTTAACAGCACTTTCCCTTTTAATCCATTGTGTGGTCTTTGGTCTATCAGTACCAATTTTGGCAATACCAATTTTGGCAGTACCATTTGGTCTAGCAGGACCTTTTGGTCTAGCAGGACCTTTGGTTTTTGGACTCCAAACTTTTGTTTTGACCACATTTATCTTTTGAATAGGATTCTTCTCAACTTTTGGTACAGATTTATAAGTGTTTCTTGTACCCTTATCAGTTGGTTTTGCAATAACAGGCTTATCTTGTCTAACAGTATGTTTAACATTTGTGGTGTTAGACTTAACAAAACCTTTTCTGGGTTGAGTAACATTTGTTTTAGCTTTTGATTTACTCCCAGAAACCCATTTATTACAATAAGCATGAAGATGTTTAAAGCTACCACAATAATAACAAGCTTTATTAAACATAACAAAGTCATCACCTAATTGTTGTGATTTAAGGTTGTTCCAATTTCTTTGGCTTCCCCTAGGTTTGTTATTACATTTTTCACAACTTTCAACTGTCTTTAAAACAGTTTTGGCTTTAGCTTTTACTTTTACTTTCTTAGGACTGGTTGGTCCTACTTTGATTCCTTTAATAGGAATAGTCTCATCTTCATCATCATCAGATACCCAATCCTCAATAATTAGGACATCTGGTCTCTTCTCAGTGAGTACCTTGGAGAGTGAGACATTCTTAGTACCCTCAGAAGGTTCACTTATAACTTCAGGCTTAGGTAATGGTTTTGCAACAAATTCATGTAAACCTGATGCAGCAAGATCACTACCTTGTGGACAAGGAATTCCTCTATAAGGAGGTGGACATTTGTTGTATCCTATCCCTGATTTTATCCTCTTATTCAACTGATTCTCTACTATACTCTTAGTACACTCAGAAGCATTTTCCAATTTAGTAACAGTCAGTTGAATATTGTCTCTAGCTAATGTCACTTTAGTGCACTCATTTCTTACCATTTCTATTTCTATATCTTTCAAAAATATTTGTCTATGAAGAGCATTTTTAGCATCAGTAAAGGTAAGTTCATTTTCTCTATAGTGAGTGATTTGTTTTTCTAACTTGGACATACCACACTTGTGGTCAAATAATTTTTGCTGGGTTTTTCTGTGTTCTAAGATTTCTGTATCATAAGCTTTTCTTATGGTTTCTAATTCTTTAAGAAATTCACAATCATTAGAACATTTGATAGTTTGTACCTCAGGGGTGGAGAATGCCATCAAAGCCAATTCATCAGAAGTTGACTCATCTTCACCCATGAAACTCCAGTCAAAACCCATGCCATCTATAGCAACCATTGCTTTTGGCTCAGCAACTTCAACAACCTTACTCTTGCTTTCAAAGCTTCCTTTCTTCTCAAAGCTTCCTTGGTTTCTGTTGTCAAACCCTCTACCTCTGTCATCCTGCCTCTTAGGTCTTCTACACTCTCTAGAGTAGTGACCTTTCATGTGGCAGTTGTAACACTCCACCTTTGACTTATCATAGCCAGCAGGCTCACTTCCATCTATCAGTATCTTCTTGCCAGTCCTCATCATCAACTGCTTAGCTCTAATGCTTAAAAGTGAAAGTTGCCACTTTAGGTCCATTACTTCAAGATCATCAGGATGAATCTCTTGAAGGTCTTCAAATGTTAATACAGACCCATTGTGTTGAGATGTAAGAAAAGCACACCCAATTGTTTCATCCAAAATGGACTTGGTGCTACTAGAAGTACTAGCAGTACCAAAGGTTGTGTTAGCAGTACCTTCTTCTCTGCTACCTTTGTCTTCATGATCAACCTTTGAGATGTTTGGGGATGAAACAAATGCCATATTTCCTGTGCTTGACCCAGTAGTCTTCTTAACTTCATGTTCTACAATCTTGAAATTGTTGTAGAGATCATTGAGACTCATCTGGTCAATATCTGACTTGTTCTTCCATACAATGACATGCATAGACCATTCTGAAGGTAAACTCCTAAGAAATTTAGAGTTTAGATCTTCTTGAGTTATCATCACTTCATGGATGGCTAACTGACTTGCAAGCTTCTGAAGTCTATTGAACATACTGTCCAAAGACTCATTGGTTGTGGCTGTGAAGTTCTCAAATTGTTGTTTGAGAAGTGTCTTTTGTGTTTTCTTGGTAGCATCATTACCACCAAACCTAGCCACAATAGCTTCAAAGAGGGTTTTAGCATCTTTGTATTTGTTAAAAATCAGAAGTTGATCATTTGGAATAGTCATCAGTAACATACTCCTTGCCTTGAGATCATTTTTCTTCTGAATTCTTTCATCTGCATTTGATGGTTGGTTTTGTATTGTTGATACAAGAGCATCATTTACTGTTGATGTGGTGATTTGGGGTTTAAATGAATTGCCTTGTTCAATAATCTCCCAAAGTGCATAGTCCTGCACTTGAAAGTATTGTTCAACCCTGAGTCGCCACATTTCAAACTCATTTTGTTTTAGTAATGGAAGTTTAGCTGCAACATTTGTCTGAATATGTTCAACATCCATTTTTCTTTTAAATTTGTAAATATCAAGCCTAGCTCTGATACCACTTGTGGAACGTTTTGGTTATAGTTCGATAGAGATATTTATGTATTGAATGTGTTTAGCATGCGGAATCTACTACAACACACTTTAAAAGAACACAAGGTGGTGAGTTTAAGTAAATGTGTGAATGCAATGAACAAAGAACACAACTTTGGTTAGAACAAAACGATTCAATTATATTGATGAAATAATACGGATGATCTAAGTATCACCAGGATTACAAAGTAATCTTGAATCTAAGATTGTAAAAAGGATTTGTGATTCGAAGTAACTAAGTTACTTGAGAGATAGTTTTGTTTGTGGTTATTAGTTGTGAAAGATGCATGTATGAAGAAGTGTCTAAGATATCCTTTTATAAGATAAGGATATCTTATTACATGTTGTCAAGTAGATGAATATAATACTATACTTTGACTATTTTGTGCGCCTACAATTTAATACAACTACCCATGTACAACTCTGATAATATTCCTCTGTCAACACAGAAGACTAATCTACTTCTACATAACGTATAACAATGTACAAAGACTAATAATTCAACTAAATATCTATTACAAAATATCTATTCGACATGACATAAGCTTGGCAGGCTCTTCATTAGCTAGCAGTACCTTCTACCCAGAAGGTACTGGTAGAACATCTTCGTACACTACAAAATCAACTAGCAGGCTCTTCTCATCATTGGCAGGCTCTTTGACTTTGATCATTTTATTCCCAACAGAGTGCATGATTTTCCGTAGTCACATGACACAAGCCCATCAATCCTGATGAATTAAAGCGTATTAATACAATAAAACAAAACTACTTAATGAATTGAATACATGCAGGACCTTCTTACAGCTCTTGTATCTTCGTTTAGGTGTGTCTTGTGCTGCTTGGTCGTCTGAATTCGGCTCTAGGGTTATACCTCCTGTTTCGGTTCTCTGGTCTCTGTATGTGCACACTAAATTCGTCTGACCTAGGGGTATTTATAGTTTCTGTCTGAGGGATCGATGCGGCGCATTGAATGAATAGATGCGACGCATTGACTTAACTTCGCGTGGGGTCCAAGATTAATATATTCTGGAATATTCGTTCACCGTCTTCAGATGCGGCGTAACTTGATCTCTGTATGCGGCGCATATAGTTTAGCTGTCTTGTATTGTAACTTGTGAAATCTTGATAGTGATACGTCGTATGTTAGAAGTATATTGCGGCGTATCTGGAGTAGAACGAGCTTGATCTAGTAGACTTTTGACATCTTGCTTGTTTTGCTCCATAATTAGTCCAAAATCCCCAAGTTTCACATAATGCTTGTTTTTTACCTGAGAATCACTAAAGTAAACATTAATGTATCGATTCTCATATATAATATAATAAAACAAGTTAAATAAATAGGATAAATGATGATAATAAAATGTACTTATTTGAGTTCATCAGTAAGAAATTATGCTTGTTCCGAAATTTAAATAAAACTTTGAACTAGTACTCTAAATCAAGATTGTATAAAAATTTATTTGTTAACAAAAACGGTTTTTTGCGTTCAAACGTTTGAAAATAGCACTTATTTTAGTCAAATTAGGAGCTCCTGGGAGGAAAAGCCATAGATTACTTATATAAGCTCTAAAGAGAACCAACTACTCCACGCTTAGCATTTTCATTTGCACAATTCGTAAAAACTTAGCCTAAACGTTAAGGGTAGCAGCTAGATCAACACTCTAGCAGAGTCGGGATTCCCCTTGTTCTAGCCTAATCAAGTCTAAACTTTCATTAATACCGAAGCATTAATGCATAGCAAATTATTATTTATTGTGCAAAGCACTTCTTTTTCATGCAAATTTTAACTAAAAACGATAAAAAATTTTAAAATTTTGGTCAAAACGGGGGTGCTAGGGGACTAGTAGGTACAAAATGTGAATTTTTTTCAAAATTGGGTCAAATTCGCAAGAATTTCCCCCCCACACTTAGAATTGAATATTGCCCTCAATATTCAAAGTACCGGCCTAAGCCGACACTATAGAACGTAAAAAGGTAATGTTATCATCTAAGTGTGGAAAAGAAATCTTGCTTTCACAAAAAGGATTAATAAGATATCCTTGGATAATCATAAATATAAAGATCAGATATTGGGCGGCTGTATTGAAAACAGGCGCATCAATCATCACGATCTACGGGAATCCTGAAAACAAAGGAAAACATACAACCACAAAGCAACAAGTAGAGGATCCCCTACACTTAGTGTTAGAAATAAGAAAGAAGATAGAATGATAAGCATGGGTTGCCACCCACGAAGCGCTTGTTTATTGTTAACCGAGTCACGAGCTTGACTCGACCCCGAATTCATTTGTCCATGGGGAAGCAAGTGGAAGAGAAAATCTCCATCGGACTTTCATTCAAAATGTTTGGATAAACATTGAAGTTCATGAAAGTTCCACTCCGATGAGATGCCCACGGCTCTAAATAGTAGAAACTATAAGCGGAGATGCCGGGGTCAAAAACTTTGTCCTCATTTCCGTAAGGAAATGATAGCAAATTCTTATCGGGAGTCAATTTCATTATAGAATGAGTTTCACCACCATCGAGTATGCCTGGATTGAACACTTTGTCTTCACAAAAAAAACAAACAGGATACTCGGTGGAAGACTCAGCAGAGAAAAGAGAATCACCCTCGGGTGACTGAGGAGATAAGTCATTTGAAACAATCGTAGGTTCCTCAGTCACGGTTTTCATTTTTGGGTTTTTATCTTCAAAAGTTTTATCATCAGAAGATTTGCCATATAAAAGCTTTTTCCATTCATTTTTATCAGATCCAAAGTCGAAAAGATCGTCATCACTTTGTGAATCACTATACTCGGTATAAGAGTAAGAATCGAGTGATGGATCACGATACAAAAGATATACAATTTCTCTCAAATTTGATTCGAAATCAAAGTTATCATCTTCATCCCCCGGTGGGACTTGATCAATGTGAGCGAGTTCATCGGCGAACTCCTCAAGAAGATAATCACTATTAGACATTTTAATTTCCTTCGGAGGGAGAGAAGGTGACGGCTCATTGTATAGCAATTCTTCTATTAAACGAATATCTCCCTCCGGATCAAAGGTGGTGTCAACAATTTCCGGTGAAATTGTCCCATCATCAAAGAAAACCACGAGCTCTTCCATAGTGAAAACACTTCCCTCAACCGGTGTGAGAGAAGGGGAAGAGTCGGAAAAGATAGGTTCTGAAGATGGAGTGGGATTGCCACACGGAGAATTATCCAGAAATCCAGGATCTTTCTGAGCATACTCCTCAATAACTATTACATCGATTCGGTTAACCGAGAATTTATCAGAATTGGAGGAGTAGCTTGCAGTTTGGTCAAGTTTAAACGTTACGGCTTGATCATCAACTCGTAGAGTAATCTTTTCACCGTAAACGTCAATCAAAGCACGCCCCGTTCTTAAAAATGATCTCCCTAAAATTAGGGGAACTCGGGGGTCAGCATCAAACTCTACTACAACGAAATCAACCGGGAAATGAAACTTTCCCACTTTTACGAAAACATCCTCGGCTATACCCTTCGGACGAGTAATCGATCGATCGGCTAGCTCAAGATTCATACGTGTAGGGGTATATTCTGGAAGGCCAAGCTTTTTCCATACGGAAAATAACATGAGATTAATGCTAGCGCCAAGATCGGCTAAGGCGTCACACTCAATCAATCCCGGAAAATCGCAAGGAGTGAGAAACTTGCCGTGGTCTCCTAATTTTTCTAGAATTTTCTTAAGGATAACCGCCGAGCAATTCTCATTCAGAGGTGTATTTGCTAGTTCAAACAACTTTTCCTTATTATTCAATAAGTTCTTAAAAGTTGAAGCAAACTTCGGCATATGAAGCAAAGCATCCGCAAAGCTCAAATCGAAATGAGGCTTTTGGAAGAGTTGGAGAAATTTCAACATTTGTTGATTGTTCTTTCTCACGGAGCTTTGGATTAGTCGGATAAGGTATGGACTTTTTAAATTGGACAACCGGAGGTAGGACTTGTGCGGTACTTTGTGGGCTTGAGGAGTGCACCTTGTCCTTTGTCACCTCGGTCTCACGGTCAACTACTTTAGGAGAGGAAGAAGTAGTAGCTTGAACCGTGGGTCCATCATAAACTAAACCACTTCGGGTGGTTATTGCTTTCAACTCTCCCTTTGGGTTGGGAATGGTATTTCCCGGGAGAGAACCCGAAGTAGAAGCTTGTTGGAATTGGTTGATGAGAGTACCAAGCATGTTCTCAATTTTTGTCTGTCATTGGAGGGAACAATCGGGGCTTGGTAATTCGGAGCTTGATACCCTTGATTGACTCCTTGAGTCGGGTATTGATTGATTGGGGCTTGATTTTGAAATTTTGGCCCTCTTCCTTGGTTTTGAATGATTCTATTTTGATTGATTGGTTGAGAAAATCTGGATGGTCCTGCTTGATAGCTTGCACGATAGTTCGGGTCAACTTGAGGACGGTATTGAGTACCTCCTTGGTTTAAAGACCTGGCTACGGCCTTGACGTCAAATGGACGGCCATCGGTGGTGGTACAATTGTAATAAGCATGACCACCACAAGTAACACAACTTTCTTCCACCGCTTTGACTTGAGCGGGTGGAAAAGCTTGTGGGGAAGAAGAAGAATTTTTCTGATGAGAAAGAACCAAAGCTTGGATCGCATCGGTAAGCTTGTCAATTTTAGCATCCGTGCTAGAAGTATTCACCGGATACGAAGTAGAAGGAGAAGCACTCAATTGGGAAACAACCGGTTTGCTTCGTGGAGTGCGAACCTTAGACTTGTTCTCGATGATAGACAAAGCATCTCTCGGAGTTCGATTTAAAAGATTACCACCGGCGGCGGCGTTGAGAGAATCTTGATCGGCTTGGTTCAAACCATTGTAAAAAGTATCAATTTGGTGTAACTCGGAAAAACCGTGGTGAGGACATTTGCGAAGTAATTCTTTGAATCGGTCCCACGCTTCACTAAAAGACTCATCAAATTTTTGAGTAAATTTGGTGATTTCATTTTTAAGACTTGTAGTTCGAGAAGGGGGAAAGAATTCATTTACAAACTTCGAAACCAAATCTTCCCAAGTTAAGATAGATTGAGGGGGTTGTTTTTCAAGCCAAGTCCGGGCGGCCCCCTCGAGAGAAAAAGGAAAGAGAAGAAATTTGATGGCTTCATGAGGGACTTGTATACATTTGATGGTAGATGAAATTTTGTTAAACCATCTAATGGGAGAATGAGGATCATCCCTCTCGAATCCGTAAAATTGATTTGACGTTACTAAGGATAGTAACACCGGTTTAAGTTCAAAGCTATTGGCAACGATTGCCGGAACAACGATGGCATCTCCATAACCCTCGGGGGGGGGGGGTGCTTGGAGAAGCTCAAACATGGTGCGATTATCCGCCATTGTGTCAATGGGAGGATCGGGAATAGTACGAATCTCGGGTTCGACTATTAGGGCAGCACGTCTTCGATTACGTCTTCGCAGAATTGCGACGAGTTCAAGAAAGGGACTCGATGAATTAGAAGAACGTGTGCGCATGCACCAAGATCATAAGGTTTAAAAAGAAAAGAAAAATGAATTTGGAAGAGAAAATATTTTTGGGTTTTTTTGTTTTTTCATTTTTTTTGGATTTTTGATAAAGATATTCACAAGAAAAACAAGAAACTTCACGAAGAAGGATCTTCAAGTCACTAATCATCAAATCGTAACGATATTGTCGCAACACACCTCCCCGGCAGCGGCGCCAAATGATAATAGGTTAAAATACTCACAAGTTATACCCTTTAGGAAAAAAGGTCAACTCGGATCACTTAACGCAAAATCGATTGTAATAAACCGGATAAGTGGATAATTGGGTCGTAGTCCCAACGAGGCGTGAAATTGAGGATATCGTTTGGGGTTCATAATTAAAGTGCTTGAAAAGACGAGGGTCACTTGGGTTACTAATATCTACTAAAACGAAAATCAAATAACGTAAACCGGTAACTAAAAACGTGCATAAACGTCAAATCTTTTAAAAACTAACCCTACGGATACCAAATTAATTCTCCTACGTCCTAAATGACAAAAGAAAATTTTGAAAAAAAAGAATTATAATTTTTTGACATTTTAATAATTTTTAATGAATTAAAAACTATTGAAACTAATTTAAATTACTAAAAATACTAAAACTATTATTAAAAATCTGAAATTTTTTATAAAGATACTTTAAACAATACTGATCCTAAGAAAAATGAAAAAAAGTTCCCAGCTTATTTCAATAAGCTGGGAAAAAGCTAATAAGTTTTAACTGCTTAAAAGGAAAACTGAGTTAAGAATTAAATTTTGTGAGTATGAACTGAAAAAGACCCTAGGGCGGATTGGTTAAGGTGTTGTGTGTGTGAGCTATAGGTCTGGGTTCGAACCCCAGTTTTTGCAACTTTTTGTTTTTATTTTATTTTTTTGATTTTCTTTTGGAAACTTGTTAAGAAAAGGTTCATAAGCACTATTAAAACTTGGAACTACTTGTGAAGACCACAAATAAGCTGGGAAAAGCTGTTCTAGCTTAACAGCTTTGAAAAACAAAAAAAAAAACAAAGAAAAGAACAAAAGGGCTAGCTGTTGGGGAAAACAGCCTGACTGGGCAAGTTTGAGCTAGTGAATAAGCTGCAAACCTAAAAGCCAACGCAAGGGAACCAAAAATAGATAAAATATGGCCACCTAAGAACTTAAATTCCAATTTCCAGATCCTAAAGGGCTGATTCTCAGCTTATAAATAAGCTGAGAAAAAGGTGCTAGGGATAGATAAAAAAGTTCAGGCCTGAGATTGCCTACTGAGGGCTTTTTAAGGCTTTGAGAAGCTATTAAAAAAAATTCTAAAATTTTTAAAAAAATATATGGTGATCAAGATTAGCAACCAAATAACTAAAGTTCAGGGTTTCAGCTTACAAGAGCTTATAATGAAGAAATAAAAAATAGACAACATAGGGCTGAAAAGGGGCAAAAACCAAAAAAAATGACAGCAGTCTGCTGCAAAATGGTTGTGCAGAGATAGTTTTTTTTTTTTTTTTTTTTTTTTTTTTTTTTTTTTTTTTTTGACCTTAGATCATGCAAAACCTCATGAAATTTATCCAAAGCTTAAATCAACTATAGTGAACTAAAAAAATATGCCAAAAGCTGTCCAAATAAGCTTAGCTTATTTGAAACTTATATGAGCAGCCTTATGTTCTACCCTTTTTACCCATGTGTGCAAAACCTACTAAAGCTTCAAAATAGCAAAAATCCTACTGCAAACTGCTAATATCTGATCCAATAAGCCCAACTAAAATTCCTATTATAGCCAATGAACAATAACATGGATATTTTGGTCAAATAAGAACCCTGATCCAAACACCCTTAAGGGCTGAATTTGATAATTTTAAACTACACCTAGCTATTTTAACTTAAGAACTGATATACTACTATTTTTCTAAGTCATTCTATCCTAAATGAACTATGTTCAATGTCTAAATAAGCATTTAATAACTAAATAAGCTAATGGGTTGTTTTGACTTTTTTTTTACTTTTTTTAGAGAAAATTGAACTAAGCTAATATAACTATCATTCTAACTTCTACTAACATAAATAAGCTCAGATAACATAAAAACAATGAAATAAGCACACGAATAAGCTGTTACAAGTAAATAAGCTAATAGTATATTTTTTTGATTTTTCTGAATAATTAAACTAAAACTGAAGTAACATTAATATTAAAACAAAGATCTAATTACAATACTTAAAAAAGCAAAAACATTACAATACCTTAAAATTTAGCTAAATAAAACCTAAACCTTTTCTACTGATACAACTTCTATTTATACTAAAAAAAAACTAGGGTTCTTGTGCTTTCTCTTGTGCTTCTTCTGTGAGAGGAAGTCCACTTGAGCTTCTTGAGCTTAATCCCAGCCCTTGGAAAAATTCTTGGTGCCCACTTCTATCATTTTGAACCGTTGATCAAATTTTAGCACCTTGGATAGATGAGGTGGCAAGGGGGGAAGAGACATGATCATGTGATTTCTTTGGACTGGTGTGGTGATGTGGAAAGGAGGAAAGGGACTGGTTTGAGGGTTAGCAGGGATTGGCGGGAAGAAAGGGTTTAGAGAAGATAAACAGTGATTAATTGGGGGTGTTTGACTGAGGGTTTGACCAAGACTATTTTGACCCCGTATTTTTTAGCTAAAGGGTGAATGGATTGGGCTTTTGGTGGGTTTGTTTAAGTTTAGTGGGATGGGCAGGGTTTTTGGATTTGGGTTGGGTAGTATTTTGGTAAGGTAAAATTAAACCAAGGACCAAAGGTGTAATTGTTGTAATTTGTGGGGACCAAATCTGCCATTCTTTAAAATTTGAACAAGGGACCAATATTGCCAAGTAGAAATAATCCAAGGGCCATTTTGGGATTTTTGAGCTTGAATTTAATCCGAATGAAAATTGTCTTTCCCGGCTTCAGTTTTCAACTCTTTTCCAAATCAAGCTCGGTTTTGTCCGTATTTGCCCTGTTTTCAATCCTTTTGTACCTGAAACACACAAAACACAATCCAAGGATATTTGTAACAATATATGGTCCATTTAGGTGTTTTTGGTCATTTTTGTGGGGTTTTTCGGGTATAAAATGATGAGTAAAAGGCCACTCATCATTGCTCATGTAGATAATTTAGGTTTTAATTTGCTTAGTATAAGTCAACTATGCCGTAAAAAGTATAATGTCCTTTTCAGTGAAAATGGAAGTAAAATATTTAAAGATGGCATAACCGTAGGAAAAGGTGTTTTAAAGAACAATGTCTATGTTATGAAGTTAGATAAAACACCTAAAGATAAGCTATGTCTTACCTCTTTGGACGAAAACTCAACTCTATGGCATCGACGTCTAGGTCATGCCAATATGAGGCTTATTCAATCTCTATCTTCCAAAGAACTCGTTAGGAACCTACCCAAGTTGAAATATGACCAACACTTTTGTGATGCTTGCAAAATTGGAAAACAAGTACATAATAGCCATAAGGCTAAAAACATGGTATCTACATCTAGGTGCCTTGAATTATTACATATGAATTTGTTTGGGCCGTCGGCTATACAAAGTTACGGAGGAAATTATTACACCTTAGTCATAGTAGATGATTACTCTAGGTACACATGGACAAAATTTCTAAAAACTAAAAATGAGGCATTCGATAAATTTGAAATCTTAAGTAAAATAATCAAAAATCAAATAGGAAACAATATAGTTTCTATAAGAACCGACCATGGTAGAGAATTTGATAATGAAACCCAATTTGGAGCTTTTTGTGATGCTAACGGTATTTCACATAATTTCTCGGCACCTCGAACACCTCAATCTAATGGGGTAGTAGAACGTAAAAACAGAACCATTCAAGAAATGAGTAGAACCATGTTAAATGAGCAAAATATTCCAAAAAAGTTTTGGTGTCATGCTGTAGATACATCAACCTATATAATAAATCGTGTACTAATTAGACCATTTCTTAAGAAAACCCCATATGAACTTTATAGAGGCAAAAAGCCAACGTTGGGATATTTTAAAGTTTTTGGTAGTAAATATTTTATTTTAAACACTAAAGACTATCTCACCAAATTCGACCCAAAGTCGTATGAAGTTGTATTTCTTGGATATTCGCAAAATAGTAAAGCTTATATTGTTTTGAACAAAGAAACATCAAGAGTCGAGGAATCGTTGAACGTAACATTCAACGAAAGTCCACCTCCTCCTAAGACATCACCTTTGGTAGATGATGACTTAGTCGAAAGTCAAATGGTCCAAAACAACGAGAATATTGAAACTGACAAGGAAATAGAACCGGCCAAAAGAGAAATAATTAATATTAAAGAAACTAAAAGTCATCCATTAGAAAACGTCATCGGTAAAATAAGTGAACGAACATTAAGATCCAAAGCCCAAAATGAAAGTAATTTCTTTTGCTTCGTGTCAACTATTGAACCTAAAAATGTAAACGAAGCTATAAACGATGAATCTTGGGTTATTGCTATGCAAGAAGAATTAAATCAATTCATTAGGAATGACGTTTGGACTTTAGTTCCACAACCCAAAAATCAGACCATAATCGGCACAAAATGGGTATTTAGAAATAAAATGGATGAAAATGGTATAGTATCTAGAAACAAAGCCAGGCTAGTAGCTCAAGGCTACAATCAACATGAAGGTATAGATTATGATGAAAAATTCGCACCAGTAGCTAGACTTGAATCTATTAGAATACTACTTGCATATGCGTGTGCTCATGACTTTAAATTATATTAAATGGATGTAAAAAGTGCATTTTTAAACGGATTTATAAATGAAGAAGTATATGTTGCACAACCTCCCGGCTTTGCCGATTTTGAATATCCAAATCATGTTTACAAACTTAAGAAAGCTTTATATGGACTTAAGCAAGCACCAAAAGCCTGGTATGATCGACTTAAGACCTTCCTAGTTGACCATAAGTACACCATGGGCCTAGTAGACAATACTCTCTTTACCAAGAAAAAGGGATCACATATTATCATCGTCCAGATATATGTGGATGACATTATATTCGGGTCAACTTGTCAAGAGTTATGCAATGAATTCTCAAAAATCATGCATGACGAGTTTGAAATGAGTATGATGGGGGAACTAAACTTTTTCTTAGGTCTCCAAATAAAACAATTAGAAGATGGGATATTCTTCAACCAATCAAAGTATATCAAAGATATGCTTAAGAAGTTTGGTCTTGAAGACTCAAAACCCATGAAAACACCAATGTCCTCCGAAATCAAACTTACTAAGGATGAAGAAAATGAATCCATAGATAGCACTAAATATAGAGGCATGATCGGTAGTTTACTCTATCTTACGGCTAGTAGGCCGGACATTATGTTTAGTGTTTGTTTATGTGCACGTTTTCAAGAAGATCTAAAAATATCCCATCTTGAAGCCGTTAAACGGATATTTAAGTACATCAAAGGCACTACACACTTAGGATTATGGTATCCCAAAGGAACGGGTGTAGAAACCATAGTGTATGCCGATTCAGACCATGCCGGTGACTATGTTGATAGGAAAAGTACTAGTGATATTTGTACTTTTGTAGGACATTGCCTCACATCATGGTTCGCTAAGAAACAAACAGCCCTCGCAATCTCAACAACAGAAGCAGAATACGTGTCTGCAGGAAAAGCGTGTCAACAAGCATTATGGATGAAACAAGCTCTCGTCGACTATGGAATCAAACTCAAGGATATTCCAATTCTTTGCGACAACAAAGGAGCCATTGATCTCAGCAAAAATCCAGTCCAACATGCTAGAACCAAACACATAGAAATTCGTCACCATTTCCTACGAGACAATGTTCAGAAGGGAAACATCTCCATTGAGAAAGTCTCCTTAGAGGATAACATTGCGGATATTCTCACAAAACCCCTCAAACGTGCACCTTTTAACTACCTTAGACTAGGATTAGGGTTAATGGAACATAGTGAATAGATAAAACATTAAATTAAACAAATAGTTTAGCCAAACACTACAAAACTAGTGTTCTGATCCTGCGGATCCAAACCACTACAAAGGCGGATCCTTTGTTAGGGATCCACCGGATCCGTCGCATGCACAGGCCAAAATATTATTAAATATAAAACACCAAGTACTATTCATTATCATTCTAAAACATATCACCCTACTGTATTCAACCCATACTCAATCACCATCACAATTTTGGCCACTTTCTTCCACAAATTCTTGCTTCTAACATCACTGTAAGTATACTTATCATATTTATACTCCTGATCTGCGTCTAGGATTTCTATTTCATGCACAAAACCAAAACTTGGTGTATATGCATAATTCTTGAAAAATCATGAAGCATATTTTCTAAATTATACTTAAAAACATGTTTCTCATAGTTAGGAATTGCATCTTATAGCACATTGCTTTAATTCAACAAAAACCCCATGAAATTTTTTGATAAAATCTTCTCATGACTAGGTAAAATGGTTTTTGAACATTGTTCATACAAATATTAAAAACGTTTAAATCATCTCATGCATAATGTCTCTTGAATGCTAAAGGGAATACATAACTAATATGTATTTTTGGGTACATTCAAACGTAGCTATATTGAACTAGGAGCGTTTGGGTTATCTCTTGCTTTGAAACAAAACTTGCATAAATTTAATTTTCGTGCATCAAAAAGAGTCGAGATAACCGCACCTCCACATTGTCCCTATATAGGCACACACTAGAAATTTTACACTTACATTTTCTTTACTAAAATTATATAATTTTGTGTTTAGGAAAATCATGCCTCCCGCAACAAATTATGACCACAAACGAACCACTCAATATCTTCCAAAAGTTCACAAAACAAAAGGTTTGACCGAAGCCCAAGTTAATATCTTTAAGGCCTTAGAGAAAAAGTATGTCCATGAGGGTAGACCCGTAGATCCCACCTATTATGAAGGAACAAATCTTAGGGAGCAACTAGCGGGAATTCACTTTGATTCTCTTCTTTACATCGATGAAAAAATTGTCCCTTGGTTCATACTTGAGTTCTATGCTAGCATCGGATTGAGTACCAATGATCAAGGCTATATAAGCCTTCACTTTGTTGTAAATGGTAATCAAACTCACATCCCTCTTGATCAGTTTGGAGAAGTCATAGGAGTTCCAAGTCATGGAACAAGTATCTATTCGGACACATGGTCCCTAACGGTCTTAGAATCCAATCTTGAAAGGACGGCACCATATGCCATTCCTCTCGCATCAAAAGAAGTGATTAGGGAACATCTCTTCATTCCTAGAAACAATCCCAAAAGGATGTATCGTGGTCGTGAAGTTGCTAGAGATCCATTTGCAATGGAGCTCAATGAACTCAAGCCCGAATTCAAAAAGATGGAGGAAGTTTTAAGGGCCAATGTCATGTGCACGGTAGGAAACCGTGATCACATCAATGCTTGTTTATGTCATATGATGTACAACATTTCTACTCGCCAACCCTTCAACCTTGCCTACTACATTGCTAAGAGAATGGCGGATATCCCGGTTCAAGGCAAGACGACATTGCCTTATGGAATGCTCCTAACCCGACTCTATAGAGCCTTTGCACCCATCCGTCCAAACTCTTTAGGCTTTGTTCCAGACTACAATGAAATTGAGCATACCTTCGTTCCTTTGAGTGAGTTTAGGGTTAGTGTTTATAAGGGTAAACATCCTCGTGCACAAACATCATCCTCATCATCTTCAATGAGTGAAGATGATGGTTTGCCAAATTCTAGGATTCCTCCACCAGAATACTTAAGCCATCTTCCTCCAATTCCAAATGAATCCGCTGAGTATCGCAACATTAAAGGGATGGTGAAGAATCTTGGTCGTTGGGTGATGAAGTTGCACAAAGGCATGAAGAAGTTGAAGAAGAAGCTTAGTTGAGGGAGTGTGTGGATTTGAAAAATGTTAGACAATGTGATGTTAAATTTGTATGTGTCTCGAATTTATCTGATAATACTTGTTATGTATGTGTATTAACTAACAACCGTGCTCTATTCCAATGGCGGGGTTCTTTTAATTTCAATTTTTTCATCCCCATCCCAATTTCAATATTTTCATCCCCATCTAAATTTCAATTTTTTCATTCCCCTCTCAATCACGCACACTCTGCCATTGTTCTTCCTCCATCCACCATGCCATTGCTAGCTCTCATCATTGGCTCCTCCCTTCCGCCACCGCCGCCACGGCTAGTGGTCAGTCATATACCTTCATTTTTGTTCCTCTAGAAGTTTCAATTGAAACATAACACAAAAACACATTCAATCAAGTGGGGGTCCTTTTTCTTTTTTTGAGCAAACGCTACCTAAGAAGAAGACCCTTTGACCCGACCCGACCTGACCCTACCCGACCCACCAGTGGAGCTCCAACTAAGGTACACTCTTTAATGAATTCATATGAATATGTGGATCTGTTTTGTATTCTTAATTTTTGCATTTTTTTATGCTTGTTAGTGTTCTGAAGTGATTTAAGTTTTTTCTTATGTGTTAGGATAGTTAAATTTTGTGTCTTTATTTATGGGTTTTGTTTATTGTTTGTTTTTTAAGTATAATGTTTGAATCTTGGTGAGTTTAGAAAAATCTATTGGTATAAAGTTTGATTTTTTGTTGTGTTTTATATAGATCCAAGCTTAAAGGTTTAACTTATGAGAGCTGCTAGTAATATTGGTAGTAGCATAGACTTATGAGGCTTGAATTTTAGCTGCAACATTTTTGTTCACAAGACTTGAGAAGTTCAACCTGGTTAAAAAGTCAAATTTCTAACTTGTAAAAGGCTGAGATTTAACTATTTGTCTTGTTCAAAAAAAAAAAAAAAAAAAAAAAAAAAAAAAAAAAAAAAAAAAAAAAAAAAAAAAAAAAAACTATTTGTTGCTGCTGCTTAGTAAAAAGTTTGAATCTTTGTAATTATTTTCGAGATTTCGTATGGCTGTTGCCAAGAATGATATCAACAGATATACGAATCGTCTTTTAAGTTATGCAATTGCTATAATGTCGAGAGCTTGACTGAAACCATACTAGAAACCGATCAGACTTTGAATTTGAAAGATCGGCATTTTCTTGGAGAGCAGTTGGGATGGGGCAGTTTGGTATTATTAGAGAATGTTCAGATAAGTTGATGGGTGAGGTATTGGCTTGTAAGTCATTATCTTCCATTGATATTCTGTTATGGATTTATATTTAAAGCATTGAGGCTTGTGGGATCCAAGGTAAATACACTACTGCAACATGTATATTTTTTTTCATTTATGCTTTACTGTGCTGAATAATGAACTTTGTTTTGGGGGTTTACATGTCTTCATGGTTGATTTAAGCTTATAGAATGTTCGGATAAGTTGATGGGTGAGGTATTTCTATAAAGTCGAGAGCTTGACTGAATAATTAAAGACTAACTTCTTATAAGCTTATAGACATAGTGGCGCTTCATTAATTACTTATATTCGAGGTTGTTTGGGATTGCTTATCGATCATCACATTATACGTGCAGGATGTTTGTCTTCATTAATTGGTACTTTAACCTCAACTCTGAGCAAGTATTTATGTATACATCATGGTAGATGGTCTTAAAGTCGAAAATTTTTGGCTAACTTGTCTGTTTTTTTTTGGAACAGATTCTGTAATGACAAATGGTAAGAGCAACAGAAATTCACTGGAAATAGCTTATATTGAGGAAGAGTTGCAGCTTGAGAAGGAAAAGTTATGTATTGTTCTCAGCTTTGATTTAACATATGTAATAAATATGATTTTGTTTAGCATAATGCGATTTTGTGCATTAATATTACATGATGTTGTAGAGGATGCATATCTCGTGGGGTGAGAAGGACAAGGTACTCAGCCTTGAGCTTGCTAAAACCATGAAAAGGTTAGATTGCAAAATCTACATACATATTTATATTAGTGTTTTTTACTACATTTATTGTGGATCTAAGCAAACGATTAGAACGCAAACAACGTTAGAGTACATAAAGAATGATAGATACATTCTACCCCTTGAATTCGCATGAAAAGTAAAGTATGTTTGTTTTAGTTTCTGTTGGTGGACGATGTGGTGTCTTGCAGGTACTAATTGTGGTTCGGAGAGTGTACCAGGATGGGCAAAGTCAAGACTTAAGCATTCGTCATCAGGTGTGATTCTCAACTCTAAAGACGGTTTTGGGACGTCAGGATATTCAAAGGCAATGTATAACAACAATTCACAATAATATTAATGGTGTAGTTTTCATTTTCATTTTCGTTGCAAGAGTAGTCATAAGATTAATCTCAATGTATTAAGACAAAGTAAGCTGTAACTCAATAAATCTTCTTGGTTTGAATAATGTTCATTTTGCAAGAAAAATTTGATTTAATGTATGGTGTTACAGCGTGAGATTTTTTTTATATATTTTTTAATTCACATAGAGCCATGTTAGTTGATTGAAAACAGGGCTTTATAAGTGGTAATAGAGCCCGTTTTTAAAACTGGGCTTTATTTGCTTCTCCAATAGAGTCCCCTCCCCTTTGAGCCCGTATGAAAAACCGGGTACTATGACCATTTTTAACCGGGCTCTATGGCCATTTTTGTAGTAGTGCTTTATTATCGAGGGGGCAAAATATGATAATTTTTAGAAACTACACTAAAAATTGGTCCGTTGGGGGGGCAAATTACAAAAATAGCCGAAAAATTTCAAAAATTTACACTACAATTTTTTTCGCCGGAGGGTCACGTGACCCCCCGACCCCCCTTTATCTCCGCCCCTGCATGCTCGTCTTCTTTGTGTTGTTGTACGCATGGTTTCAAAGAAAAAGGAGTAACAAAAGATATATGTATATATAAAAGAGTGTGCATGGTCCTTGTATTATGTTTAGAGTCAAAGAATAATAAAGAAAAGAGTGTGTAAAGTTGAGTCTTTTTGGGGTTATCGGTAAGCAGAAAACAAAACAAAAACATTTGAGTAGTTTATTTGTAAGTGGTCCATTATTCCATGTCTCTATCTTGATGATTGTCAACAATGAGTTGTAAAGTAGGAGAAAAAGATTTAGAGTGGTCGGTTGATTAATAACTCAAAAGATGGATTGTGGGTGCGATCGGTTTGTATTTTAAAGTATGCATAGAAATGAATCTTTTGTGTTTTTCTAATGTATATACTCACAAGACATGATCAAAAGGTGATCATTAACAATAACATGGACACACATTATGAATTTAATGGCCAAAAATTAGATTGTGTAATGTGAGTGTGTTCGGTTCACAAAAGAAACAAGGAAGGAGAATGTAATAAGTATATTTATGTTTGTGTTTGCTGTGTCGATTTAGAAAGAACAAAGGAAAAGAAAAATAAATATGAGTTGTGTTATTAGTTTGTGTTGAGTTTGTATTATGTCGAGTTGAAAACCAAAAGAAGAAAAGTGTTGAACAATATATGTATATAGTCTAATAGTTTTAATGTTTGTGTTGAGTAGAAACGAAAGAAAATATATCTGTAAGGTTTTTATTAGTTTTGAGACAAAACAAATAGTTGAAAACGTATCCAAAAAAAAGTATTCACATGTTTAAATATCGTTTGAGTTAGATTTATCTCAATGTTCGTCTAGTATTGTTGGTACACGAGTGAGCTCGATTCGTGTTTTCGTAAATGGGATCTCGTTCGTAATAAAAAAAAAAAAAAAATTAATTTACCCTGAAAAATGGCGTGGTGAATATTAATATTGAACAGTACATAGGTTTAAAGTTACGAATTACTGAAGGGATTTTTATGAATTGTGACAAACCATATCAAAGGGAATCATAACAATGGATCATAGTAACTGAATCATAAAAAAGGATCACGTAACTGAGATCATAGCAAAGCTTATATCAAAAGGGATCATATCAAAGGATCATAGCAAAGGAATCATATCAAACGAATCATATCTTATCAAAGAAAACGTATAAAGGTCAAGGATCAAAGTCATGAGAAGAAGCACCCTTACTGAGAACGGTTAGAATATCTGTACCTTATGTAAGCAAATCAAACCAAATAGGAAAGCACTCGAAAATAGGAATCACTCCTTCTTCACGGAACCTATACAAATTAATGATCATGTATTACTTATAAGCTCATTTTATGAGTTTACTGCTTATAGTAATTCAGATTTCCCATTTATAGGTATTTACACATTTAGTCATCCAAATTTGTAAAATTACACTTTTAGTACCTATGAAATATAAATATGACACTTTTGTACTCATAATATCCAAATAATCATTTTTATGCCCTTTGTTTACTGAGTATACTGTTTTAACTTCAGTTTTTCCGGTTTGGCAGTTTTAGTCCTTGTAGTTTGAAAGTTTTGCAAAACTAGTCCTTTTTCAATTTAAGTGTCCATTTCATGTTCAAATAGTTCCAAATTTTTATATTTGACTCAAAATCATTCATATTATCAGTTGATATTCTCAAATTTCTGTTTTGGCAATTTCAGCCCTTAAGTTTCAAAAATGACAGTTTTGGCCCCTCAAGTTTACACTATTTGCAGTTTTGGTCCAAAACACAAGTTAAGCTTATGATCTCATTTATTTTAGTTTGTTATACTTCCAGAAGCTAAGTCAAGCTTATAAGAGCTTAAACAGTAACTTTTCGTGGCTTATAGCTTAATTTTCTAAGTTTAATGGGCCAAAACAAAATATACAGTCCGTTAAGAAATCTAGAGGCGAGTGGCATGAAAATAGTTTTGGGCCTGGACTTGGGATATTTTTGTAATTCTAAAAATGTTTCATATGGGCTTGGTGGGCTGGTCTAACGCCAAGTCTTGTTGGGCCTGAATTTACCCCAATCCGGATTTTAATATAGAATTTCTGAAAATATATTCTAGTCAACTCCTTAGCGTCGGGCAGTTTATTTGGGGAATTCTGAGTAGGGGTGGCAATTCGGTTCGGGTTCGGGTTGGCGGGTTCGGGTTGTCAGGTTGGCGGGTCAGAAAACCTCAACCCGAACCTGACCCATTTAAATCATCAGGTCAGCTATGTCAACCCTAACCTGTTTACACATAACCCGAACCTGACCCATTTAACCCATATATATACTTAGGTTGGCGGGTTAAATAGGTTACACGGGTTGAAAAGGTTAAACGGGTTTTGGGTTGACCCATTTAACCCGTTTTTGATACAAAAGTTGCCACATTACATGAGTTAAATAGGTTAGACGGGTTAAATGGGTTTGTGGGTCGACCCGTTTAACCCATCTAACCCATATAATAAAATATAAATAATTTTTAATTTAAAAAAAAAATCTTAAACGGGTTGGCGGGTCGACCCACTTAATTTATTCACAACCCGAACCTGACCTGTTTAATAAATGGGTTAGATGGGTCGACCCAAACCCGACCCGAAATATATTTAGACTCAACCCGAACCTGTTACTTTTCGTGTCGGTTTCAGGTCGGGTTTCGTGTCGGGTCAGAAATTGCCATCCCTAATTCTGAGCATGTAAACAAGCTTATAAGTGAAGTCGACTAAAATGAAACATGTAGTTTTCTAGGTCTTAAATTATGTCGTGTAAAAATATGTATACGTTATATGTACGAATTTCAAATTAAAGGGGCGGGAGTTGGCCTTGTCGCACATTTTAAAAACTGAAAACATCTGAAATTAATCTGTCTTCTTAAGGCAGTTGAGTAGCGTATTACATGAGCTTGTTAGAAGGCTTATACGAGCTTTTAAGGAGGAACTTAAAATACGAAAAATACTCTAGGCTGGGTCAACTATCGAGTTGTGCAATAAAACAGATATGTTACATTCACCATTTCGAAATAAATACGCTATGAATTAAGGGGTTCGAGGCAATTTCATATATTTTAAAACACTTAGAAATAAAATGACCCGGTTTGACTTTTGTCTATGTTGGTTTCGTTTTTGACTTTCGTGAAATACGTATTCGTTATGACATGTTGTTATTGAGTTCTTGTGGATATATTAGAAGCACGTATACCATATAACACGTAAAATACGTAAAACATATACGTATAAAATGACACGTTCGAGTGATATTAATGTGAGATCATGCATGGTTCCATTTTTACGTTTTCATGAAATGTTTTGGGAGTTCATAAGACTTACAAGGATTATAGAATAGGTGTGGATCGATGAGGATGGCTAGAACACCAAAGGACGCTAGAAAACTAAACTGTATAATACTCAAATATATCACTTCGACTTGGAACTGCTTCCTCCGCTTGACTTGACAATTTCTTGGACTTCATAGGAATTATCAAATTTAGATTTTTGGACTTATGGGAGAATGGTGGGAGTTGAAGAGTGCATGGAAATGAGATATCATCTCATTCGGTATATATAAACCGCAATATTGATGTGTATGTTTGTTTAGAGATGATGTGACATAAAATAATCCACATGCCCATGCTTTTTGATTCACTAGTCGTTAGTTTATGATTTATGATAGGAAAAGTGTGATAGTGCTTTTAGTTAGGTCACATGCATTATTAAAAGCAAAAGGGGAAAATTGTTATTCGATTTTTAATTCTAAAGTATGCATGAATTGGAATTGAACGTGTAGTACACTTGAAGTGTATTCATTATTCTCTATTTGGTAACACCACTCCTTTTAAGTAGTATTATATCGTGTGAAAAGAGGAGTAATGTGTTCTTAAGTTTATTTTTGGGAAGGAATGGAAAGAAAATGAGTGAAACCTAAAAAGCATGGTGTTCTCAAGATTTCTTGACAAGAGAAAAGGAAATGAAGGGGATCCTTACTGGCGATATGCTGCTGACATTTCAACATCTTCAAACATTTCAACACAACCCAACAGTTATTAAAGAAAGAAACAGGGGAAGTTATCAACCGAACATCAAAACAAAACAAAACAATGGCGGATCCTTACTGGCGATATGCTGCTGACAGAGGCTCTTCTTCTTCTTTCTAAAACCATAAAATATTAACTCTTTTATATTTTTATTCATCTTCTTGAATGACCTAATTTGACCCTTGATTTTATTTAGTTTCCAGTGAATTTGATCTTATAATCTGTGGATAACAAATGGGTAAATAGGATATAGGAATTTAATAACTGTTGGGTTAAATTTAGTGCCTTAGAATTTGATCTTATAATCTGTGGATCAGGGTTTGTGGGTAGTTAATTTAGTTGATAAGTTGATGGTGGATCTGGTGTTCCTCTCACTTTCCTCTGTTTGTATTTGAGCTTAAGAACACAAAAAAAAACATGGTTTTGGTGTTCCTTTCACTTTCCTCTGTTTGTATTTGAGCTTAAGAACACAAAAAAAAACATGGTTTTCTTCCACTCCTCTCCACTCCCCTTCTTCCCTTTTATTTTCTTTCCATTCCTTCCCAAAAATAAACTTAAGAACACAGTGTCATGATGATGGAAATTTTATGGATCGATACAAACAAAACCAAATGAATGCTTTTTGGTTTTAAATAATTAAAGTGAAGATGATTAATCCCACTAGTCCTTGTTTCCATGTGATTTTAATGGAGTTGTCGTGTAAAAAGGGGGAAGAATAACTGAGTGATCAACAGAGACGGACCCATGATTTTTAAGAGAGTGTTGCACAAAAGAAATGTTGGGCTAACTAAAGTTAAACCGTAAGAAACGAAAGTAACAAATTTTTTTTTGGGGTTGCACATACCACAAAAACGACATTTTTGAAATCTTTTTGCATTTCGTGACCTAAAATCAGGTGTAGCCCGTGCTATACCTGGCATACATGTGGGTCCGTCCATGGTGATCAACCGGTTGGCATTTGTTTAAGACATATATGTTTTATCCGATCGGCAATATTTTATTTCTGTCCCATTCATGATATTTAACGTGTACTATGATTAGAAAGGGTTAGGATCAAGTTTAATATCTCTTATATGACTAGAAACATAAATCCCATAGGCACAAATCAATTTTATCATGGGGCTTTGTGGTCTAGTGGTAGATGCTTAAGCAATTAAGCGTGCCCAAGTGAGAGTAGTACCGGGTTGGGTCGCCGACCGGGAAGTCCTCACTTAAGGACCATAAGCTCTAATGATATCAACCAGCTGCCTTAGAAGCCCGGGCCCAGCCATGTGATGTCTTGACCAAAACAAAGGACGCGAGTTCGAATCCGATCCGCAGCATGGTTGGGTATTGGGTGGAGGTATTTCACAGGCATCAAACCTTTGCTGGGTAGGGTTGATGGGTACCATTATGGTACACAGGGTTGAGGTGTCCCTGCCAATCTACACTTTTTGACTAAACAAATCAATTTCGATTGTGTTTGGTTAAGTTGAAAAATTATGGGTTAACTTGCATACGTCTCAAGGGCACTTTACTTTGTGCTTCGTTCAATGGCCAAACGATCGAATTCAGAAGTAAGGTTTATTGATCTTGATTCTTGGAAGTTAAGAAAATTGAGGTTTATTGATCTTGATTCTTGGAAGTTAAGAAAATTGAGAGATGCAAAGATTTCACCATGTTGCATGTCGAATTTAAAAGATATAGGACCAAAGTAAATGACTTCAATCAAGTTTCATTAGGAATTTAGAAAATGAAATTGGGCCTGATGAACAGTAACGGATTATTGATTTTGGGCTGTGAATAGTGAAAAAAAATAACTTGGGTTGAATTCTGTTAAGGTCCAATTTGCATATTTTGTGTGTTTTTGATTTTTCGTGGTTCGCGTGTGAGCTCGTTTCCGATATTGGGTGAATCCTGTAAAAATGTTTTTGAATCGAAATGTAATAAATAAAAATTTCAAATTGGCTCCTAAAAAATGATGGTCCACAATTCGGGTTTTACATTATTTGTTTTTACACTTGGTTTTGGGTTGTTATAGGAAGGGAAGAAAAACCCACATGTGGTGGGCTTACTTGGTGGGCTGCGGCCCAACCAAGAAGTCGACTAGTAAAAAACCCAACGACCCAAAGATTTTTGATAGGCATGGTCAGTTAACGCAAGGCCACAACAACAAAAATGTTTGGCTACTAACTCGGCCCAAAAATGAGGAATAGAATTAGTATTACTAATAAGGAAAGAAGTAAATGTTCCAATACATCCTGAAGAGTTAGAATCAATTTTATCGCAGGCCATGAGTGGCTCTAAGACTCGAAATAAGCACAAATCGTAGTGTTTTAAATGGTACGAATGACAAGGTCTCTTGAGGGGGACTAGACTCTATTTTTTGAATAATAGTGTACTCATTTAGGAGTCCTTTGGGGACCCGTGTTACCGAGCAAATGAACAACCAAAAGGGGTGGTTTTTACCAAAACACTACACAAGTTTGACCTGTAGCCGTGACTACAATACTCTTTCGAGATGAAAATGAACCAAGGCTATAACATTTATACTCTTCTTTGGTGAGTCCGAGCACCCTCTCAGCTCACCTATTGACCAAAACATATACATCCTAACTCATTACTTGTGACCAAAAGAAACTTGACTCGTCCAAATTAGCTACTAGGACTAATCCAAACCACGCATTTTACACACAAGTTCGAATACTAGAGTAACTACGACTCTTAACCTCATTCGAACACAAACAAGATGCTACCAAATTTTGAGTACAACTCAATACTTTGACTATAACTCGACAAGCAAAAACAATTTTAGCCTCAACACACAAGATCAAAACTTAACCAAGTCAATACTTTTGCGACACTAAGTTTACTCAAGCTACATCCTAACTTTATTTTCGCAATGATTTAAGCCGAGAATTTAAGCAACGAAATGAATACGAATCAAGAACAAGTAAAAGAACAAAACACTTTCAAACCGAGCCATGATTGAATCTTATTATTAGTTTTTCAATTAGATTTGAGCCACACCAACACAATACACAATTAAGATCATGATTCCACAAAATTATATGTCGATAGAAACATTTTATAAATTAACAAAATCAACAACAATTCGTAAGTTTAAGATTTCAGTCGAATGATATAAACAACAACTAAATAAAAACAATATTACAATTGAAATAGGAAGATCAAGATTTTTGAGGATTCTTACAATCAAGTTGATTCGACTGAGGATGATGAGGAGAGAACCCAAGAAAGATTAAACCCAATCCAAGCAAACCCACTTCCCTTCTTCACCACTATTTTACCCTTGTTTTTGTGTATGATGTTAATTCGATGGTGAAGTGAGTGGCTGGGAATTGAGTGGATTCTTAAAGAAATCAAACAAGACTGTTTTACCCTCCCTTTCACTAACCACAGACGCTCCATGGCCATTTTAAGAAAAGTATGTCGACATCCCTTTGTCTTGGCTCGTTGACTTATGGGAAACGACAAGAAATAATAGAAACAAGAGGAAGATATTAAACTTGGTTCATAGCTTAAATCCCTAGGGTGGATTCGGATCTGAAAGGATCTCGATGGAGATGGTGATGGTTGCTGTAAATGGAGATGAGGGAGAAGAGAAGGGGATGAGAAAACTCTCTCTCTTTCTTCTTTTCTTCTTTTCGGCTTTTATATATATATATATATATATATATATATATATATATATGAGTAAATGTCATTTTTGGTCCCTGTGGTTTGCCGGGTCTATCATATTTCGTCCCCGCCGTTAAAATTTGTCGGGTTTGGTCCCTGTGGTTTACAACCCATACGGGTTTGGTCCCTTGACCAACCCTTCCGTGAGTTGACCGTTTAAAGTCATAAAACGCTTATAATACTAGGGGTATTTCTGGTACTTCACAAAGGGCGCGAAATTGGGGGTGTTTATCAAACCCTAACCTATCATTATTCATCCCCATGGTTCGGAATCAGAAACACACACACATTTCGCGATCAAATTGAATGAAACCCTAGATAATTACACAATGTTGTGTGAGTGGAGGGTTCGTGAAAAGGGGTCATCTTCAAATCCCTATCAAGATTATCGTAAGTAAACACTACACACAATATTGTTTACTCTGTTTTTAATGTAAATAAGAGTTTGTAATGTAAATCGTTATTTTTTATGTTCAGGTAAGTTTCCAACAGTTTTTTCCCTAAAGATTAACCATGGAGGTGCATTCACAAGCCCTCCTAAGGTACGTTACAAAGGTGGGAAGGTGAATTGGATAGATACCATTGAGTCAGAGAGGTTCTCTGTTGTTGAGGTTGCCACAATGATGAAAGAGTTGGGGTATGAAAATGGAAGTTCAGGTATGGACTTTTATTACAAGTTACCAAACACAGATTTAGATAATGGTTTAAGGAAATTAGAGTCTGACAAAGATGTGTTGGAATTGATGACCCATGTATCTAAGTATAAGGTTATTGAATTATATGTTGCTCACTGTGTATCTAAGAATTTAGAACTTGATTTGGTAGATAATGTTGATAATGAGGTTGTTGATGATGTAAGTGAGGATGAGTGGTTGAGGGATTGCTTAAGTAAGGTTGGAAGGTTGAATGAGAATGTAGGCCAGTCTAGTAGGAATGAAAGGCCAAATGTAGATGTTTGTTCTGAACATGGGTCAGAGAGTGAACATGTTTCATATAGTGGGGAGACTGAATATGGTACAGGTAGTGAACATGGTTCAGGTAGTGATTATGAATCAAACAGTGATGATAGTGATGATAGTGATTTTGTAGTTGATGAAGAGCAAATGATGAACATTGTAGAAGTTGATATGGCTGAATTTAAGAAGAACATAGACAAAAATTCAGAATGGATAGGATGTGCAGAGAATGTAGAAGAAGTTAATGAGGTTGTTCAAGAGGATGAGGTTGATAATGAAGAGTTACATAGTGGGACTGACTCAGATGATGAAGGTGAGAGGAGAAAAGCATTAAGGAATGTGGCTAGGATGCATAAGCTTAGTGAGGAGAAAACCATTTGGAACGAAAATTTCTTCATTGGTCAACAATTTGCTAATAGCAAACTAATCAAGGAGATGGTAACAAGGGTTGCTGTTGAACAAAGAAGACAGTTGTGGTTAAAAAAGAATGACAAGGTTAGGGTGAGAGTAGTTGGTAAAGGAAAGACACCAACTTTTACATCAAACATGGACCCTGTGGTTGATAGTGGACTAGCTGATGGGCCACAAGTATTGGGTAAGCCCAATAAGTTAAAAAAAGCTATTGGAATAAAACCTAGGTCAAAAGGTGCGGCTGCAAAAGATAGTGAATCTCAATGCCCATGGTTTTTGCAGTGCTCAAAGTTACCAAATGAGGATACATGGCAAGTGAAAACTTTTTAAGATGTTCACAAATGTTTACAGTCAAGAAATTTGAAGAAATGCACAGCAAAGTTCTTGTCAAAAGAAATAGAGGCAACACTAAAACCAAATCCAAAAATTCCATTGGCTGCTCTTAAAGATCAATTACAGAGAAAACTTGAAATTGGTATGTCAAGCAAAAAAGTTCAAAGAGCTAAGCAGATGGCCAAAGAAAAAGTGATTGGTGATTACACTAGGAGTTTTTCACAACTGAGAGACTACCTTGTTGAGCTACAAAAACAGAATCCTGATACAACAGTTAGGCTTGATTTAGAAAGACCTCCAGACCCCATCAATGTTCTTGAGAGGAAGTTTAGGAGGGTTTATATATGTTTAGGTGCATTAAAAGAGGGTTTCAAGAAAGGAAAGAGAGATTTGTTGGGGTTGGATGGTTGTTTTCTGTCTGGTCCTTTCCCTGGTCAAGTGTTGACAGCTGTAGGTGTAGATCCTAACAATGGAATTTACCCACTTGCTTATGCAATTGTAGAGGCTGAAACAAAAGATTCTTGGAAATGGTTTCTTGATTGGCTTGGTGATGATCTCAATCTACTCAGCAATTCTAACTTTACCTTTATAACTGACAGGAAAAAGGTATGACTACTATTTACTTGTTTTATAGTTACTTGTTTTACTGTCTAATATTTACTTGTTTTACTTGTTAGGGTGTGATACCTGCAATTGCAGAGCTTTTTCCATGTGATGAACATAGATATTGTCTTAAGCATATATATGACAACATGAAGCTGACATGGAGAGGGGAGATGTACAAAGACTTGTTATGGAAGTGTGCCACATCTACAACTGTTCAGATGTTTGACAGAAACATGGAAGCAGTGAAAGCTCATAAAGAAGAGGCGTATGAGTGGTTGAAGAAGATTCCACCACAACATTGGTCTAAAAGTCACTTTTCTGGTTAGTATGATTGTTAAATTAGGTACTTTATTAAATATCAATGTATTTAAAATATTCATTCATGACATTGCAGGTAGGGCAAAGTCTGATGTCCTGTTGAACAACATGTGTGAAGTTTTCAACAGACAACTTGTAGATGCAAGGGACAAGCCAATAATCACATGTTTGGAATACATAAGGGAATACCTTATGAAAAGAATAGTGAATGTTCAAAAGGTAATAAGCAAGGCTGATGGCCCTCTTACCCCTCATGCATCTAAGATTTTAAAGAAAATTATTAAAGCAGCAGCACCACTGAAGGTAATACTTAATTTCCATAAGTTCCTTATCAGTTTTTATATGTTTTTAGTCATTACTTAATTTATATAATTAAATAGGTTGAGTGGAATGGGGGTGAACTATATCAAGTAAACAGTCCTTGGGGTGATCAGTGTGTAGTAAACAGTGATGATAGTGATGATAGTGATTTTGTAGTTGATGAAGAGCAAATGATGAACATTGTAGAAGTTGATATGGCTGAATTTAAGAAGAACTTGGTATCTAGCTATAGACAACATCTGAAGAGGATCAATGTGAGTCTAAAAAGGGTACTTCTGAGCAAGCTGAGTCCAAGGTGAAGATTACAAGTGATCAGGGTGTCTCCCAAAAGGGTATGGATGCTTTTGCTAGCTATCATGTTAACACTATTCCTGTTGGTGATGTTCCATACCAAGGAAGGGTTCAAGTGATAGGCTTGCCAAATAGGCACACTTCGGAAGTCATTGAGGGACAGAAGTGGAGGAGGATTTACAATCCCTCCCACATGGACTAAGTTCCCTATGTAATGTCTTTAACAACCTTTTGTCTAATGCATCTATGTAATGTAATGCACCTATGAAATATGCATCTATGAATGCATTTATGAAATAAGTTAAAGACTACTTTCTTTGTCAAGTTGAAACTGATCATTTTCATTCATTTTAACCCAAAATACAACTTGACCACAACCTTCATTGTCTTGCTAAGCTACATACATATGGCTACCCTACTGATTCACTACAAGAAGCTGTTCACTTAAAAAGTAAATAAAGGAAAAACAAGATCCAACTGATAATCAACCACTTCTTGTTTCTTTTAGCTTCATTAGCAGCTTCAAGTGCTTCTCCTTGTAGCCGATTCATTGAATTTAGTAGACCAGGAATGATTTGAACAGCCCTATCACACATAGGAGGATCATACCAATCTACAATCCCACAACTTGCTACCTACAAGGCAAATCACAAAATTACGTGAACTTCTTAAGTCGATTTGGGGGTTTTTTTTAAAATCAAAAATTGGTTACTTACCCTTTTACTGCAGCAATAAAACCTTCTTCCGGGGTTACTAGAAGTCCAAGATGTTTTGATAATGGCTGTTGAACCACATCGTTTGCAGCTAACCATGGTTTCTCTGTTTGTGTTTAGATTTTTGTGTTTATGTGTTTGTTCTGTGTTTGTGTTTGTGTTTTAAAGGGGATAAGACATAAAAAGACTAAATTGCCCTCAACTTATTAGCCACGTCCCAAAAATACTTGGTCAACTCACGGAAGGGTTGGTCAAGGGACCAAACCCGTATGGGTTGTAAACCACAGGGACCAAACCCGACAAATTTTAACGGCGGGGACGAAATATGATAGACCCGGCAAACCACAGGGACCAAAAATGACATTTACTCTATATATATATATATATATATATATATATATATATATATATATATATATATATATATATATATATATATATATATATATGATAGTGGACGGATTTTTTTAGTTTATTTAAGATAAGATTTGTTTTTAGTGTGTATTAGGTGTACCTCGTGTCCCGTTGAATCCCGGTGTCTTCCGAGATTTCCGGGTTTGTTGTGAGTACGGAAAAGATAGTTTAGGAGACTTCTTAATTAAACTGACACGGAGTATAATTTTCTGCAACTCTGACATGAATTTATAAAGTAACCTTTTACTGGGGTAGTGTCGGTATGCGTGTGGTGTTGTTTTCTAGGAAAATGAGATAACCTCTCGTTTTTGTTACGTTTGTGTCTGTAACTGTCTGAAAGTGAAAATTTTACCTTTTGATAAAATTAAATAGTTTTTGGTGAGTTAATGATCGTCACAACGTGCGGGTTTGTTTCCCGAAATCGTTATGTAAACATATAAATTTTTAAATCTAACAGTTAGGAAAATAATAAATAGACATTTAGTATTAAAATATCAGTGAAAAATTACTGTTTGTCACAGTAATGCAATAAGGGGGGAGTAGGGAGTGAATTCAATGGAGAGCTCGAGGCAACTACCTTTTTGCTGCAACAAAAGGGGGAGATTGTTAGTTCAAATATTATGATATATAACATGTAATGCATAACGTAAAATGAGCAAGTTAGTTGTAAACACAAATCATCAACGCATACTTACATCAACATCTCTCAACGTATCAAGTATGCTTCAACAGAGTCGTAGATTTTCATCCCGACGTAAATCACTCAAGGTATGGACAAACTAATTTAAACTTTACGGATGATCAAAGAAATAAATTTTTGTTCTAAACTTTACATTTTTAATGTGACAAAATATTTTTTCAAAAATACATTTTACAAATTATTTTTGAATTAAAAAAAATGTTTTATTTTGAAAAATAAGTTTAAAAATCCCAACAGCTATTCCCCCCCCCCCAAATCAGTTCCAAACTTCCCTAAATAAACTTTCACCACTAAAAACAAAATTTGGAGCGTCCCTATCTGGGACGGTACCACAGTACCACTAAATTTAGTGGTACCGTCCGTACGTAATGGCTAGTTTTTTCTTTGCCTATAAATAGTGGACCATTTTACACTTCCAACTTGATTTTTCAAGTTAGTTTTCTCTGGTCTAATCCCTTCTTGTTTAGATCACTTTCTTTGATCATTTAGAGAGTCTTAGTTTGTTTAAGAGTGATCCTTTCATCCAACCAAGAGATCACCTTCATTCCTCTACTAGTGCAAGAGAAGAACACATAGTATCACAAAGATACAAAGTGTTATAGTCTTAGTCTAGTGCACTTGTAACACTTGTTACACACTTGTTGTATCCTAGTCTACACCATGTTGATTTTCTTTTGAGTAGTTTGTAAGAGTAGATCATTGTGATCTTGTTGAGATCTTGGAGATCTCTTGTAGCCTGTGGGCTTGTGAGTTGATCAAGTAGATCAAGGGTAGATCGGGTAGATAGAGTCAAGTGAGAGTAGATCATTGTGATCTTGTGGAGATCTTGGAGATCTCTTGTAGCTTGTGGGCTTGTGTGTTGATCAAGTGGATCAAGGGTAGATCGGGTAGATCGACTCAAGTGTGTTGATTGTGTGAAGTAGTAAGGATCGTGCGGATCGTGGTAGATTGGTACTAGCTAAGAATAGTACTCGACATTTAGCTTAGTGTCAGAAATAAGGATAAGTGACATTGTACGATTTTCTCCGCTTGAAGGGAGCTTGTTAATTAGTAAAGTAACTCTCGAATTGGGTACTCTAGGAGTGGAGTAGGGCGAAGAGGAGCTTCGTGACCAAACCACTAAAAATCATCGTGTCCGGTTTGCGCCTTCTTTACTTATCTCTTTACTTTTCTTTCAGTCTTTATCGCTTTATATTTATATTGGCATTGCATTTATGTTTGTGTGGTT
Source organism: Artemisia tridentata subsp. tridentata (assembly GCA_021014915.2). Classification (NCBI taxonomy): domain Eukaryota; kingdom Viridiplantae; phylum Streptophyta; class Magnoliopsida; order Asterales; family Asteraceae; genus Artemisia; species Artemisia tridentata. The sequence continues at coordinate 206,819,803 of CP139508.1, forward strand.
TATTGCATATATAATGTTGATTATGTTTGTGTCATGGTTTGATTGTGTATGTGTTGTAGTTTACTTTATACCATCTCTAGATGTTGTATGATCGGGTGTTTGATACAAAAAGTTTTTAAGTTTTTAAACGAAACCCCCCCCAATGGTTTCTACATGTTTGTTATCATGTTTAAGTGTTATATAAAAGTATGGAAAGGAGTGAAGGGCTTGGGAACTTACAATATGCTCTAGAACTCGATTAAGGATAAAATGACCAATTAGCTTCTATATTTGGAACAAGGCTTCACCAAGGCTTCAAGTTCTTTTCTTCTCCTTCTCTTAGGCTTAAACTCAGATTATAAGTGTGTGTGCGAGTGATTTAGGTTAGAACAAGGGATGAGGAGAATGGGAAGGGTTGGATCAATTTATATAGGCTAGAGTTCTAGGTTTTCCATTAATGAAATTCGCCACTTGTTATGGATTGTCAAGAAGGTAGGAGACATGGTGAGGTGTTCATTTGAGTTGGTAAGGGTTTGTGTGGGTTTAGAGTGTAGTTCGATATGTGTAAAGAAAATGACCACAAGCTGGCTTGACATCTTTGACTTAGTATGGAAGGTTAAGGGACATGGTGATGTGTCTTGATTATTACCTAGTGAAGGGCTTAGTTAGCTTAAGGTTTAGTTAGGAAGCTAGTTAGGGCTTGCTTGGTTTAGTTTAGTCCAATTTGGACTAGGAAAATAAAAGTATCGATTAGAGCTTAAGGTACTTGTACCTTAGGCTAGTTGATGTTGTACATAAAGTTTAGAGATGTAGGAAACTTATTTTGAGTCCTTGGTTAGGATTTGCTAAGTCTAGTTAGGTTTTGATAAGTTTAGTGTAGTAAAAATATAGTTTTTTGTTTTCATGCATTAGGTACTTGTACCATAGGTTTTAGGAACTTGTACTTTAGGTATAAATATTCTAAGAAATCTAAAGTAAGGGTTAGTGCATAAAGGTCTTGTTTTAGAGTAAGTACACTGAGGTTTATAATGAGATTTATATTAATGTTGAGTTTTTATGCATTAAAGATTTGTACATGTGCTTGAGAGATTTCTACCTTTATATTTTATAGAAATCATGTGTATATTAATTAGGGTTTGTGATTTTATTACATAAAATCATAGAATTGTGAATTTAGGGCTTGTAAATAAAAATAAATTATAGTTTAGGTTTTCATGCTTTAAGGGCTTGTACATTAGCTTTAGGGTTTTGTACTTTAGGGTTTGCACTTTAGGGGTCCTCAGTGCACTTTAGGGTTCCTCAGTGCACTTTAGGGGTTTTGTGAGAACTTTAATAGATAGCAAACGTTTAGTTTAAACGTCTAATGGTCGTGTGTTAATGAAATAACGTAAAGTGGCAAATAAGAGTTGCAATCTTTTATACTTGACATATAAGAAATATTTATGTGGAATAAACATAGAGCAAGTTGGTGTCGGTCTGCATGTGAGCACATTTATTGGGAATGTGAGTTACGTCACATTAGTGTGTAGTGGTGATCAGAATAAACGATAACGTTTAGTCTTTAAAGAAAAAAATTATACGTAGAAAATGGATAAGTATTCTTTATTTAGAATTTGTATTAGTTTAGTGCAGGTGGAAATTTACCGGTGGTTACAATACCTTTCAATCTTTTGGAGTTTCTAGTACTAATAACATTAACCATTGGAATATCCACAACTTCTCCATCCTCAATTTCGGGTTCTGAATCCTCTATCACTTTATCATTAACCTCTAATGGCACATTAAGGTCATTTAATTCAATATAATATCCATCATTTGGGTCAAGTGATCTATTTTGGGTTAAGGTTTTGCCTGTTAGCCTAGCTTCTAAGTCAAGTTCCATTCGCACTCTCAATCTTATTACATAAACACTCTTAATAATGCTCTTAACAGGATCATCACTCTTAAAAACTAATTTTTCATCCCCTACTCTTAAAGATATTTTTCTTTTAAATACATCAATTTTAGCATGAGCAGTAGACAAGAAAGGTCTTCCAGGATCAATAGAATTTTAATATCCTCGGGCATATCTAAAACAACAAAGTCTATGGGAAAAATAAATTTTGCAATCCTCACTAAAACATTTTCATCAATACCCTCGGGACATTTCACAGTCTTATCAGCCAATTCAATAATTAATTTAGTAGGAGCTAATTTACCTAAACCTAAAGCGGCGAAGGTCGAATAAGGCGTTACACTAATACTAGCTCCTAAGTCAGCTAAAGCTTTATTGAAAGACATATCATTAATATGACAAGGTTAAGTAAAACACAATGGGTCTTTCTCCTTATGAGGCAAGGCCGTTGTGATCAATTGCAGAACACTCTTTTTATAGTAGCCTTGATCCCCTCCTCAATTCTTGACTTCTCCTTGAGTAATCTTCTTAAACTTATGGAAGAGTTAAAGGAGAATTTTCGCTTTTCAGCATCAGCAACATCCAACAAACCCCCAGGAAAAGGTACATTAGGTACAACTTCTTCAGCAGTGGTGATTTCCTTGACATGATCACTTCGATTGGTTTCAGCTGAGCCAGGTAGACTTCTAGATCCCCTTTCTTGAAGTACCTTACTTATTTGACCGATTTGAAGTTCCAATGCCTTGATCGAAGCTCCTTGATTCTTGATGAAAGCATTGGTTGAGAAACGAATTTCTTTGATCAAAGCCGCGTTTTCTTCACGCCCTTTTGCAACATCAGCCATGAGTTGTGTAAAACCCGAAATATTGAAACAGTAAATTTTGCTTCAATTTGAATTTTAACCTAAGTTCGATAATACCCATGTGACAATTAAAAACCTTACAATATACATTTGAGTTAATACATTATAAATAAAATTTGCATAATAATAAAAAGTAAATCACCTAAATTAAAAACAACCTAATCTTCCTAAACAAATCCTATCCTAATCTCAAAAAAACAAAACTGAATTCCCCATTTATTAGCCCTATAATCACGCCCTAATCACAAATTAATCACATTTAATGTTCCCTAAAATAAACCCACTCTTCCCCCTATCAAAATATACGGTTCCTTAAAATTCTCAGGAAAAAAAAAAAAAAAAAAAAAAAAAACTATTTCCTTCTTCCCTAAAAACTATAATCGGCTTTTTTTTTTTTTTTTTACCTCTCTCCCATAACCGAACCCTAAACAACCCTAAATCCCATTGTTTTCTTCCATTACAAGATTTAGAAGCCAAGAGTGAGCAGCCTTATTGGTGATCGTTTGAAGGGGTGTAGCAGCTTATCTAATCGTTTGTCCTTGTTCTTGTTTTGTTGTCTCAAGAAGGTAACCATGAAATCCATCCTTGTTGTTATAATTAATCACCATAAACGTTATGTATTTGTGAAACCTAAATCAAGCTTTTGTTTCCAGCCCTAATACGATCATTAATCAAACATTAATTACGTGTTGGAAACCCTAGAATTAATTGTGAGTCGATTAGGGCTTATGAGGGTTAGGGTTGTGTTGTTTCTATCTCGCTTACATGATGTCCAGAATGTGGGTCGGATTCAAAGGGCTATAATTTAATGATTCCTACGTGTTTTTGAATGATTCTTGAGTCTAAAATTGAGTTTGGGTTGCCTACTTTCTGAATATCAAATTTCTTGGTCGTTAGAGGTCGGGAGAGTAGTCTTTTGATTTTTAGAAGTTTATGTGTTAAATCGGAGTATCGGGTCTGGAAAATCAGTCGGTTCTTATGATTTTTAATTTCCAAACCATAACGAATTTGAACCCCCAATTTTTACACGTGGATAATCAATATGTTTATTAGTTACTGTAATTTTTGTAAATGTTTCTGGAAGGCTTAGGTATGTTTATAAAATACAAACTTTTGAGGTATACCATCAGGTCACATTCTGGAACAGGTTTGAAAAACGATTTTTGTTTGGATACTTGCACTAGGAGATAAAATCTATAAAAACTATGCAAAGTATTAAACATATATAGGTATCTATAGTAAAAAGTTTAGAACCACATAAGCTTGTTTGATGTGTCTTTAAAATCATAAGAAAGGGGACTAGAATGTGAAAATAATGTTGTAGTTTAATGTTTTTGGTCTCATTAGGGATTGCGTTGCGTCATTTTATGTGGGCTGTTTGTGTCCTAAATTCGTGTGGGTGTATGCATGATTTGTGTCGTTCTAGGGGCTGTTATAAGTGTGTTATATTGGCTAAATAAACCTATGAAACATATGTGTTAATCGAGTCTAAAATGAATTGGACATAGGTGATTGTTTTGGTCTCATTTAGAACACATATGTGGCTCGTTAATATTGTTTTCATGTGTGTGATTGTGATTGTGATTTGGTGTGTGTTTATTGGGGTCTTAAAACTTGTTACAATCTGAATAAAATGTTTAATAAGTCATGGTATTGGTTGGTTAAACTTAGGTCATTCTCTATCTCACTTTCCATGCTGTCCAGGAAATGGGTCGGATTGAACGGGGTCTAAACTGATAATGCCAATGTATTTTTGTGTGATTTTTGAGTCTAAACATAAGTTCATGAAGCGTACTATCTGAATAACAAGTTTTATAGTCATTGGAGGTCGAGAAGATGGTCTTTTGATTTTTACAAGGTTAAGTGTCAAAACTGCATTTTGGATGTCTGAAAATCAGTTGGTGTTTTTGATTTTTAGTTTTTAAACCATAAGGAATTAAGAGGTCGTCTGGGAAAATGATTTTTGTTTGGATACTTTCCCTTTGAAATAAAATCTAGAAAAATTACAGTAATTACCTAACATGTATAAGTATCTACGATAATTATTTGAGCACCTCAGTAAGTGCATAAGTATGGTTTTAAATTCATAAACAAAGGGACCTGAACGCGATAAAATCTGAATTATAACATAAGCTAAGGGTTTGGTTTAACCTAACATGTTTTGCTCCTAATTCATTTGAAAACCAATCCGAGATACTTTTAAACCTATGTTATGAATACTTACTATTCCACATGTGAAACCCTAAAATGCATTAATGAATGAGCTAATAAATACTTAAAATCCGTTATGATATTAAATAAGCGTATAAGTAATATATGTTTATAATTCGTGTAGATTCGGTGAAGATGGAGTGATCCACCTTTCCTTGTATTCTTTTCCATTTGCTTTCAATCTCATAAGGTACAGATATTCTATCCTTTATCAATAAGGATTTCCTCATGACTCGTTTCGTTATGATATGGTTCGATTCGTTTGTGACGTCAATATTCGCATTTGAATCCTTTGATACTTTATAATGCATTAGATATTATCACTTGTATGAAAAACCTTTTTGAATATATATCTTGATGATTGTTTTGGGAAATACTATTTTTTTTTAAATGATTTCTAAGACTACGAGGTAACACCACTATTTATATGGAGACTTAATGACTCTTATGAAAATGGTTTTTAAAAGAATACTTTCATAAAAACAACAGTTAAATGATTTTCACAATTACATAATCTGGTTGTACACCACCCTTAAAGATTCTCATGACTCATTGATTTCCTGATATTTGTTAATTGTTATGCTTTGATACATATTTGTTTAGTTATTCGTTTGATTATCCGTTTCATGCTTTATTCATTTGATATAGCTATTATCTTAGTTGGACAATTTATAATTGTCCCTCGTCATTATATTGTATGTTCTTTATCTATTATGTTGCCCATATTTGTAGCCAGTCATGGGGAGTCCATGGCCTTGCCATTGATGCACCAATGGTATTGACACTATCTATGGAGGTGGGTTTTTGTCCACAGCGTTCCCACTTATGCTATATAGCAACCATGGCCGCCATATTTATTATTATATTAACGTACGTATGCACAGTCTCGAACTTGTATATGTATATCTGTTTTGCAGGGAGCGTATGGATGCATCCTAGGTACTTAGTTCAGTTTAGATATATATACTTGTGAAATGGACTAGAGTGTGTGCAATACACCCCATTTCACTATTTGGTACATTGAGCTAGCTACTCCATGTACAATTTGTTATATGATTTGTTGGGCATTTCCTTTGATATTGATATCCACTTTATGTTCATTATTATGCTTTGATCCCTTTCATATGTTCCATATTTTGTTTGACATCTTGTTTAGCAGGTTCTCTTGGATTTATTCGCTTATTCATTTCGTATACGCTTATTACCTTTCATTTGTTTATATCTGTTCACTGAGCGTTAGCTCAGCCGCATTTTCTTTTCTTTACGGCAGGTTATAAGCGGGATGTTGGGCATGAGTGTTGAGAGTAGGAGCTATAGGACCTACCCATGATTAGTTTCCCCATTGTTGAATTATAATTATGCTTTGGATATGTATTTCATTTTAGACTATTGTTTGGATTATATTTTGGAAGTCTTTGTAATTTTTTACTTAGTATTTTAATATGAAGTCTTCCACTTGCGTTTATATGTTCTGATTGCCACCATAATGTTACACTTAGGCCCTTTTCGGGTTGGGGTGTTACAAGTAATTTCATATATTTTTCCAAAGTTTGCCTTCTATCTTGATACGATGAATTCCCGTTGTCCCTTTGGTAGAATCCTGGAGCAGCTGCTCTATACCTTCATGATGGCTGAAATGGCTGGCCAAATTGGGTGTAGTATGTGATGCGTGTCGTGTGTATAGTTGCCGGTGTGGCAGTGGTAATGATTGCTCAAGTTTTAAATTTATATTTAGTTGACTTATCAATAACACACACACTTAACGAGCAGTGTACCCGGTCAGTATGAATATAATGGTAAGTAGAGTGTCGATCACTAAGGGTGGAACGTATTATCTAGTTATTCTAATCAGTATTTTAATATACTAAGTTAGCTATACAACCTAATCTAACGCAAGGGGGTTTAGCCTGAGAGACTGGCACGATTGGTTGCAATTAAATAATAAACTAAACTAATAGGCACGAATCAGCAAGTAGCACACACGTACACAGATAAATACTTGAGACAATAAGAAGACCTGTCCTGATAGATAAGTAGTTTGTCACTTGTTTTATTGCTAGTTTTATATGAAGTGTATAGTTCGATGCAACGCACCGAGATTAAGTCCTTTCTCGTTGGTTCTAATCTTATCGGCGAGTAAACCCTTAATGATTACTTATGACTATCCTATTTATCTTTCTTCCTACTTTTCTACAGACGATAGAATGCATAGGCGATCTAATAAATAGGCGAGGGCAGAGGCATGGCGACCCGATCAACGCTCAGCTAGACACAGAGGTTATCAATGCACTAATAAAATTCACCAAAGACATCAACATATAAACTTTAATTAATGGGAAAGCAGTTTTAAGGGAGTGCAATCTTTCCGTTGTCACATTACACAAGCCACCAATCCTGATGAATTAAATTTTACTAACACAATAAAACAAAACTACTTAATGAATTAAACACATGCAGGACCTTCTTACAGCTCTTGTATCTTCGTTCAAGGTGTGTCTTGTGCTGCTGCCTTGACTGAATTCGTCCTAGGGTTTCTGTACTTCGGTCTTCTAAAACTGTCGAACTAGCACTCTTGAAATTCGTCTGGTCTTGGGGTATTTATAGTTTCTGTCTGAGGGTAAGATGCGGCGCATTGAGTAAGTAGATGCGGTGCATTGACTTAACTTCACGTGGGGTCCAAGGTTATTATATTCCAGAATATTCGTACACCGCCATAAGATGCGGCGTATCTTCATTCTTGGATGTGGCGCATGTCCTTTGCCGTCTTGGATAATATCTTGTGAAATCTTGATAGTGATGCGCCGTATGTAAGAAGTATAATGCGGCGCATCTGGATCAGAATAGTCTTGATCTTGTACATTTCAGTAGACTCTTAACTTCTTGCTTGTTTTGCTCCATAATTAGTCCAAAATCGCCAAGTTTCACCAAATGCTTGTTTTCACCTGAGAATTACAAAAGTAAACGATTAAGTATCAATCCTCATACATAATATAATAAAACAAGTCAAATTAATAGGATAAATGATACTAATAAAATGTACTTATTTGAGTTCATCAAATATCCCCCCACTTGAACTTTACTTGTCCCCAAGTAAATCTTAAATTAAATCTTATGAAAATGTATCCTAAAAGATATTAGGATTTATTTTTATATTTAAGCATGTATTCATTTTTGTCATAATCACACAACCAAACACTTAACGAATTAGAAGTAAAATAAAATATTTTGATAAAAGCAAATCTAATCGTTTAACTGTCCAGTCGTGACGAATATTCTATCATAAGCTTGGCAAGTATACACATCTCCCCCACTAAAGCCAAGGAATAACAAGTCTAAAGCGGTAAAAAGGGTTTTGAGGTTTAAGGGTTAATCATTCTCCTTAATCTCTATCGATCTCAAATTCCAGAAAAGGCGACAAAATCACAAATACATGATCGAATCCACGAACACGATACTTGCAATTGCTCAAATCCTTAACTCGAATAGGCTAGAGATAGGACCAAGTAATCTTTACCAACAATATTATATCAAAAAGGGCGACAAAATCATAAATACAAAGCCGAATCCACGACTACGATACTTAAGATTGCTCAAATCCCCAATCTCAATAAATCAAAGGTTTGGATAAAGAATAATATAGGGTATGGATAATATTTGGGATACAAATTGGTGTAAAAATGAAAAATAAACAAAACAAATAAATTAAAATCCTAAGTGTGGTTAATCACTATCCCAACCATCCCATGAATAAGACTCATATCATAGAATAACTTACGCTTTAACACTTGAAACACATGCTTTAGGTAGACACGAATTATACTCAACAAGATCTCAATCAAAGAATAAATCTTAATTGGCGTTCCCATAACTGCCAACTCCCATTCAATCCATAGATATAATATACAACAACTAGTGGTGATATCGACCACTTAATACAAAACTTTACATAAGTTGGTTAAAACAAACATCCAACTCTTCCTTTTTCTTTTTCTTTTCTATTTTTTTTTTTTTTTTTTTTTTTTCAAACATAAACAAAGATGTGTAAAATTTCACCACATCACTATAATGATAATTCTGGATAATTTTTCCATACTTTTCATGACTTCAGAAATAACGGTAATAGTGAAAGTAGTAAACACACGAAAAATAAACTCAAAGATATACAATATTTACTTTCACTCCAATTGCATTGTGCAATTTCCCGACCTAACCATAGATAATGAATTACGCATGCGAACACAGGTAATGTAAGGAAACACACTTTGCCTAAAGCAATTAACCAACCACGGATTTTAATCTACAGGGTAGGCTAAGGTGTAAGGGTGTAACGAAACATTATAACAAAGGTGTAAGAAACGAAAGGAATGGCTTTGAGTGTTTTTTCTAGGGGTATCTTACTCTAAAAGTGAGAGTAACAAAAGGGTTTATACGGGGGTTAACTAACCAGTGTAGTTAGTTAATATCACATAACATATAAAGGCTATTTGGGTGTAATCCTAGAAATTTACCAATTTAGACAAGTCATTCCAATTATATAAATAATACTTATTATGGTGGTCTCGAATAGTATACAAGCCAAGTTCTAAAGTTTACAAGTCACCGGCACACTCATAGATTTGTGAATTTTGAAAAATCACAATTTTTGAAAATAACGTTATGTGTGCAGCTATGTAACTTAGATCTTAAACAAAAACATGCTAAAAAAAATTTTAAATTTTGATATATTAAGCATATTTTAAGCATAATTTTTGAAAAGTTTCAGGACAAGTAAGTGTTCTAATTCTCCAATCCCCCCACTTAAGTTAAACAACGTCCTCGTTGTTTTTATCAAAGGTTAAAAACTTGAAAATAAAAAAATTAGAACAAAAAACTCCCCTGAGATTTGCTCAGTATGATCCTCCATTTGTATAAGAGCAAAAATCAATTTCTTGTGGATGAGAACGTTAAGCTTCATATTTGATGTATCCACAGGAAATACAGGAATGTATAATACCATCAAGACCTAAACACACCTGAGTTAAGAAAGGTTCATACTTGCATAATACATTAGTAGTTAGAAAAAATAAAACTTAAAAATTAAAACTGTAAATTATCAGGTCAGTCGATGCGCCGTATCTTATGGAAGAAGATACGCTGTATCGAGCCTGGAATAAATACGGATCAGAATAGAAGATGCGTCGCATCCTTAACCAGGGATGCGCCGCATTAAAATAAACTGATAAAAAGTTTTAAAGTCGAAAATAAAAAATGTAGAAAAATAAAGTAAGATATGACCAGAGCAGGAGATGCGTCGCATCTCAGGATGGAGATGCGCCGTATCCTCTGCGGGCCTGACTGACTCGACACAGAACAGAATGGTAAAAATTTTCTTCCGGGTTGTCTCCCGGTCAGCACTTGTCTTTATTCCAGAGTCTTCAAGTTAGACTCACGTTCAGCTCCTATTCCAGTAGTTCTGGTTCAAACTCGACAACTTCGTTATCAGCGTTGTCGATGTAATTATCAAGGTATTTCCCTTTAGGTCGTGCCTTTGGAACAAAACTCCTTTAATCACCTTCGACAATTGGTGCACCTCAATCGTCAATTCTCTAATCATATAGTTTTGTTCTTTCAGCAACAGTCCATTGATGAAAGTTTCGACCTCATGATGCTCCTTATCACATTCGTGGGCGAACTTAGATACAATCTCATCGGTTGTAAGTTTAATCCATGGTCCTCCGAACCAGCTTGGGAAAATATCAATCATGATTCCTGAAACACAAAACAAATAGGCTTCGAAGTAAAAAATTTCTAAGAGACAGGAAAGATGATTAGAATTTTCTCCGTTCGGGATAAATAAAATTTACTGATATCTGAAGACGATGCGCCGTATCCAAAAAGTTGGATACGCCGTATCTTATTTCGTTAAAATTTAATCAGACTTATATTCAAAAAGCAAATACGCCGCTTAGAATTAAGAATGCGCCGTATCAGTTTTAATATATCAAAAATCGATTATATTTATTAAAAATAAATGCGTCGTATTAACAAAAGTTAATGCGCCATATTTTCGTTACGTTTCAAAATACCAGATTTTTGATTCAGAAAGATGCGCCGTATCGATAAAAATCGATACGCCGTATCTGTTTAATAATTCGAAAACTGTTTTTAATTAAAATAATAAATACGCCGTATCTGTTAAAGCAGATGCGTCGTATAGCGTTATCGTTTAGAAAAATTTCTTATTAAAAACAGATACGCCGTATCTTGGGGAAAGATGCGTCATATCGAATTAATTAAACGCGTCGTATTTTATAAAAATTAAACGCAATACGCCGTATCTATAAAAATAGATGCGCCGTATCGTTTAAATAAGCACAGTACAACGATAGCAGAACACAAAGAAATACGAAAAATAAAAACAAATAAAAACACAAACGAAAACAAACAAAAATAAAAGCAAACAAATGACACACAAAACAGAAAATATGCAAAATAATACAATGAATGCAATTTAACCTAATACACAACAGAGTTAGCGGTTAGATTAAAAATTAAAAAGAAAAACCTAATTAAAATACTAATCAAATTAACAGATAATAACAATTCACTCCCCGGCAGCGGCGCCAAAAACTTGATGCGTGTCGTGTGTATAGTTGCCGGTGTGGCAGTGGTAATGATTGCTCAAGTTTTAAATTTATATTTAGCCGACTTATCAATAACACACACACTTAACGAGCAGTGTACCCGGTCAGTATGAATATAATGGTAAGTAGAGTGTCGATCACTAAGAGTGGAACGTATTATCTAGTTATTCTAATCAGTATTTTAATATACTAAGTTAGCTATACAACCTAATCTAACGCAAGGGGGTTTAGCCTGAGAGACTGGCACGATTGGTTGCAATTAAATAATAAACTAAACTAATAGGCACGAATCAGCAAGTAGCACACACGTACACAGATAAATACTTGAGACAATAAGAAGACCTGTCCTGATAGATAAGTAGTTTGTAACTTGTTTTATTGCTAGTTTTATATGAAGTGTATAGTTCGATGCAACGCACCGAGATTAAGTCCTTTCTCGTTGGTTCTAATCTTATCGGCGAGTAAACCCTTAATGATTACTTATGACTATCCTATTTATCTTTCTTCCTACTTTTCTACAGACGATAGAATGCATAGGCGATCTAATAAATAGGCGAGGGCAGAGGCATGGCGACCCGATCAACGCTCAGCTAGACACAGAGGTTATCAATGCACTAATAAAAGTCACCAAAAAAATCAACATATAAACTTTAATTAATGGGAAAGCAGTTTTAAGGGAGTGCAATCTATCCGTTGTCACATTACACAAGCCACCAATCCTGATGAATTAAAGTTTACTAACACAATAAAACAAAACTAATTAATGAATTAAACACATGCAGGACCTTCTTACAGCTCTTGTATCTTCGTTCAAGGTGTGTCTTGTGCTGCTGCCTTGACTGAATTCGTCCTAGGGTTTCTGTACTTCGGTCTTCTAAAACTGTCGAACTAGCACTCTTGAAATTCGTCTGGTCTTGGGGTATTTATAGTTTCTGTGTGAGGGTAAGATGAGGCGCATTGAGTAAGTAGATGCGGCGCATTGACTTAACTTCACGTGGGGTCCAAGGTTATTATATTCCAGAATATTCATACACCGCCATAAGATGCGGCGTATCTTCATTCTTGGATGCGGCGCATGTCCTTTGCCGTCTTGGATAATATCTTGTGAAATCTTGATAGTGATGCGCCGTATGTAAGAAGTATAATGTGGCGCATCTGGAGCAGAATAGTCTTGATCTTGTACATTTCAGTAGACTCTTAACTTCTTGCTTGTTTTGCTCCATAATTAGTCCAAAATCGCCAAGTTTCACCAAATGCTTGTTTTCACCTGAGAATTACAAAAGTAAACGATTAAGTATCAATCCTCATACATAATATAATAAAACAAGTCAAATTAATAGGATAAATGATAATAATAAAATGTACTTATTTGAGTTCATCAGTATGCTTCTTCAAGTGTCTCTCCTTCCTTCTTAGATGGAAATCCTTAGTGTAATGAGTTCCATTGCATAATTCACAACCAACCTGAGCAACATATACCTTCTCATCTACCAACTTGAGCTCTTTACTAAGTTTGTTTAGCTGAGCTTGAATAGCAGCATATCCATCAGAGTTATCACTGCTTCTAGTTCTAGTAAAGGTCCCATCATGCCATTTCTGATAATGATCAGCCATTTCTTGGATGGCTTTTGATGCGGCAGTTGTAAGACCACCTAAAAAGTTTTACAATCCTCCTAGGCAGTGTATCTAACCATTTTAATGTAGTATAGGCAAGACATGGGGGATTGATCGTTCTCTAGGAGAATAGTGTATGTGAAGGCCGAAATGTCGAGATAGGTCTAAAGGTGAGGGATGAGTCTTTTTGTATTTTTATGTTTTATCAAATTTAAAATATCGGGGTTTGAAGAGTGGGCGGTTTAACTACTAATTAATTAAACCAAAACTAATAATTAAACTAAATTAAACTAAATAACAAGAAAATTAAAGTGGTAACTCTTATAATGAGGAAAACGTGTTTACTTAGATTTCTTTACTCCCTAATTATCTCCTATTCATTTGTCGAATTGTCACATCCTTGTTTTAATTGAAGCGTTGTATTCCTTAATATTGGTTTTGGGGTGGTGCCAAAGTCCCCAACTCTATGAAAGTATAAATCTCCCCTAAAATCCTTAAAGTCTATTAAGTTTTCAAGGATCTACAAGCCGCAATTCACACAATAAATACAATGAGAAAAACCAATAGTGCACTCTATGGTTGCGTTTAGTAAGACGTTCAAGCTAGCACATATAAGAGAAAAGCCAGTTTTCCTACTCCTAACGTGAGGCAATCAATTAAACAAGAGACGACAAATCAATGATCAATAACTAGGTTTCATTAGATCTAAGAAAACACTAATAAATCTAGCATAGCATGTTAAAGTGAAGAAAAGAAAAATAAATAATCAAACAACACATAGACATATGGAATGTTTAAAAGAATAACTTATTTTTAATAAAACATGGGTGAAGAAGGCTGAAAAAGCCTTACAAAAGCTAAGAAAATCTTCTAGGATTTATTGTCCTCCAAGATGTTACAATGAATGAAAAAGAGTCGAAAACTATATTAGATTTACAACCGTGATGGCGTCACTTGCTATCAGCAACGCCGTCAGCTCGCCTCCAATTAGGGTTTCGTCGGTGATAATCAACGTCATGACGCCGTCTGGTTTGGGTTCTGACGCCGTTAGGTAGGTCTTGACACCATCACTCTTTAAAACATCTGAGCCGTCTCGTCATAAAATTGCACTGAGTTTGGGTCTTCAAATACAAGCGACAACGTCAGGTTATAGTTCATGATGCCATCAGGTCTCCAGTATGATAGATTCCTGACTTGGTCGTTTTTCTTCGTTTTCTTGTCGATGTTGGTCGAAAATATGCCGATTTTCATAATTATTGTCACAAGTACCTAAAATGCCAAAAGAAACGATTTAGGGCAATATTTGATCAGTTAAATATGACATTTAGGCCTAAATGAACCAGTAAAAGGGTATCAAATAAATCCTTATCAAATATCCCTACACTTGGGATTTTCTTGTCCTCAAGCAAATGTGCTTTTATATAATCAATCTATAAGTTAGGGGTCATTTAGCATTGGTATAAAAGTAATTACAATACATATTTGTTCCACCATAGTCACAATAAGCACGAAAATTATATACTAGCACCTCACAGTAAGTGTTTGGATTATCACATCTCTCGGGTGTATAAGTTGTATAACATGTATGGAAACGGGAAAAATAAACACTCTCTACCTGTCATAGCACATAGATTACCATAGGTTTGAGAACGGATCAAACCTCCACCACTTTGCCATAAGAAACTAGGATAAACTATCAAAGAGGGCTTTTAAAGGGTTGTAATGTTAGGTGTAGGGGTATGGAAAACACGGTTTTATTAGATATAGGGAATTTTTACTAGTGGCAAGTCAATTATCTAAGTTAATCACATGTACAAGGTGGCGTTTCTAAGCCAAGATTCGACTCACTAAATACTAATTCTTTTTGTATTTTTCATGATTCTTTCTTGACTTAAACAAAAGATAATGACGGGATGGTAGTCCGTATGTTTTTTTTATTATTATTATTATTTTTTTTTTTCTTTTTTTCAGTTTTTTTTTGATTTTTTTTCTTTACTTTTTTTTTCCATACATTTTTACCTTACCATCCAAAATATACATCCATAGAAAGGGATTTATAGTTGCCTCCCTTACTTGAACTTTTAAATAATTAAAACTAACTAATGACCTGAGTTAAGATGATCAAAACACATGGAGTACTTTAAAAAATTTGACGTACATATGGGGGTAATAATATTTGACTGTCTTCCCCATTACTCCATAATAACTAGTACTTTACCCATTAGTCTCAATCGTCCCAAAACTGTATTTACAAGATACGACTCGACTTAGCAACCATGTAATCAACTAGACAATTAACAAAGAGTTTAACATATAAGTTGTAACAATAATGCACTAAAGATGAGTGCATACAAGGTAGGCTAAGGCGATTTGGGTGTACATTTGGGGTGGATTGTAAACAATGCTCTTCATTAATATTTCGGAATCCACCAAAATATCACGAGAACCACGAAAAGGATAGGCTCTGAGGGGTGTACTAGGGGTATCTTGTACTAAAAATGAGTACATAGCAAGGGTGTGGGAAAATTACTTGACCAATGAAGCCAATGTAATTATAAACAAGTTTAAAATAAGGGTTATCCTAATGCCTCTTATCATTTAGTAGATCCTAACTACACGAATGTAGTCTCACTAGCGATCTCGGGAGGCATCACAAACACCAGTTCTAGAATCTATATACTACCGGTACACTTATAAGCATTAAAGGTGAATGCTTTTTCCTAAATATCTAAAGTCGAACCTCACATTTTTGGGGTGGAAATTTTTGAGTGGAAGGGTTTTTGTGCTAGCTATATAATTCTGTGGAAAACTAGAAGGGGGGTTGAAGAGTTTTACCGGTTTTTAAATCTTCTTAAAAACTTTACTTTGAAAAACTTTGATTCAAAACTTTTATGTAATCAATCAACACCAATATGAACACTAGACTACATTATCTAATATAAACAATAAATATAAAGAAAGGAGATGGAAAGATCAAACCGGGACAAAGAGATTTATAGTGGTTCGGTCATGAATCTCTTCTTCGCCCTACTCCACTCCCCGAGTACCACACTCGAGAGTTTCAAGCACTATGTCAACAAACCTCCCTTCATGTGGAGAAAACCGTACAATGTCGCTTATCCTAATTTCCGACACTAAGCTAGATGTTGAGTACTAATCTTAGCTAGTACCAATCTACCACGATCCACAGTATCCTTTACTACTTCACACAATCAACACACTTGACTCGATCTACCCGATCTACCATTGATCCACTTGATCAACATACAAGCCCAATGGCTACAAGAGATCTCCAAGATCTCAACAAGATCACAATTAATCTACACTCACAAACTCACAAAAGAAAAATGAACTTGATGTATGCAAGGATACAACAAGTATGTAACAAGTGTTACAAGTGCACTAACTAAAACTACAACACTTTGTATCTTCTTTGATACTTGTGTTCTTCTCTTGCACTAGTAGGGAATGACGGTGATCTCTAGGTTGGATGATTGGATCACTCTTAAACCAAAGAAAAACAAACTAAATGATCAAGAAGAAAAGAAATGTTAAGAGTTTTGAACTCAGAAAGTTGTGTGTGAAAAAAGATGCCCAAAAACTGTGTAGAGGGCTGGTATTTATAGGCAGAAGAAATATGGCCGTTATGAAACACGGTACCACTAAATGTCACACGGTACCACTAAATTTAGTAGTAACGTGCCAGACAAAAACGCTCCTCTTTTTGTATTTAGTGGTGAAAGTTTATTTGGGGAAGTTTGGAGCTGATTTTTGGGGGAAAATAGCTGTTATGATTGATAGTCGGTTAAAATAATCACAAGCTAACCTTTCGCGAAGAAAAGGTCGATGAGCAACACTTAACGCAAAATCGATTATAATAAACCGGATAAGAAATACCCGGGTCGTTTCCCATCGAGGCGTGAAATTGAGGATATCGTTTGGGGTTCGTAATTAAAGTGCTTGAAATACGAATTTGTTTTTGATTACTAAATCTAAGTAAGGTAAATAACAAAACAAATAACGCAAAAATCTAATTAATTAAAACGTAAACGAAAATCTAAAACGAGCATAAACGTCAAAATTCTTAAAAATTAATTTTACGAATGCAAATTTAATTTTCCTACGTCCTAAATGACAAAAGAACATTTTGAAAAAAAGAATTTCATTTTTTTGACTTTTAAATAATTAAATACGAATTAAAAACTAATTAAAAGAAAATAAATAATTAAAAATACTAAACGACAAGAGAAAAATCTGGAAATTTTTATGAAAATACTTTATATAAAAATGAAGCTAGGAAAAATGTAAATAAAGTCCCAGCTTATTTCAATAAGCTGGGAAAAAGAAATAAAGATCGAATAAGCTAAAAATGAAAAGAGGGATAAGAATTAAATGTTGCAAGAGATAAATGAAAATGTCCCTAGGGCGGATTGGTAAGAGTGGTGTGTATGTGAACAAGAGGTCTGGGGTTCGACCCCAGTTATGCACAATTTTTTTGCAACTATTTTTTTTTCTTGTTTTTCTTTTTGAAACTCAACCAACAACTCACCATAAGCACTTATCTATAACTGAAAAGATTTTTGAAAAGCGAAAATAAGCTCAAAATCAGCTTAACTATCTGATCTGTTGGGAGAGAAAGGGAAACATAAGCTAAAGTGCAAAAACAAACTCATAATCTATTCTAATAAGCTAGTTACATGGAAATAAGCTAAAGTCTATTCAAGAACTAAAATCAAAGTCAAAATAAGCAATGGGAAGAAGAAATAAGCACAAAATAAGCCAAAATGAAGATGAGGTCTGCTGATCTATCTAAGGGTGTAGGGGGAAAAAGGGCAAGTTTAAGGCCTTAAAAAGCTGCTAAATAAAAATCTTAAAATTCAAAGAAAAATACCTATGGATAGATAAGCTGGCCAACTAGCTTGGTGCCAACTTACAGCTTATTACAACTAAAAATGAAGGAATTAAAAATCATCAAAGAGGCTGTAAAAATGGAAAAATCAAAATTTGCAGTCTGCTACTAAATCAGCCCAACTTGCAGGCCTAAAAGAAGCTATAGAATAAGCTCCTAAGTCCAAAGTAAACTGAAACAGATTTAGGCTACCTTGTAAGCTATTTGAAAAACAAAATTCAGAACTTAAAACCTACCCTAACTAGCTTAACAAAAGGGATTAAAAAGGGCTGAAGAAGTGGGCTGTTCTAAGGAATTTTAAAGCACATCTAACACATAAGCTCTTAACTAATTTTAAACTACCAAGAACTAAAAAAAAAACAATAACAAGCTACTAAAAGACAGAAAATAAGCAAATAAGTAGTTAATAAGCACATTAACAGTAAAGTTGACTGGAGTTGACTTAAAAAGAAACTTGAAATTTCATTAAATACAAGACTGAAAGTGAATTACAACTTAAAAGTTAAAGATTACACTAAGAAAACAATAAATTAGACAATAAATAAAAATGGTCAAAATTTTCTAAATACATGAAAATTGGACAAAAAACTATCTTGAGGAGAGTCTGATATTTATAGAGGAGAGGGTTTCTTCTTTCTGGGTTTTGTGCTTTCTTTGTGTGAGAGTTCCAGCTGCTTCTTGTTGACCATTGGATTATAACTTGGCGCCCACTTCAATTTTTCTTGGCCGTTAGATGCTTTTTAGTCCTCGGATTGCCAACGTGGCCATGGAGGGGAGGGTAACATACCCATGTGGTGTTCTTGGCTGGTAGTGAGAGTGAAAATGACTGGAAGAAGGTTAGCAGATAATGGCGGGCAAAGATGGGATAAAGAAGATAAAAAGTGAGTTAGGGTGTGGGGTTTGACTATTCTTTTTCTGGGTTTGAACGGATTATTATTATAAGGGTTGGGGATTTGGGCTGTGGTTCGGGCTGAGTGGGATTTGGGTTTAATATTGAGTTAGTTTAGGATAAAAATGGATTTAATAAAAGGACCAATATTGTAAATTATGTAACCTCAAGGACCATTTCTGCCATTTCTTCAATTTTAATCAAGGGACCATTTTTGCCAAATAAGAATAATCCAAGGGCCACTTTGGGATTTTTGAGCAATATCTCGAACCAAACTCGTGAATTTCTTCCCAGGTCCCGGCTTTTGAGCTCTTTTCCAATCCAAGCTCGGTTTTGTCCATATTTGCCCTGTTTTCAATCCTTTTGTACCTGAAACACATAAAACACAATACAAGGATATTTGTAACAATATATGGTCCATTTGAGTGATTTTGGTCATTTTTGTGGGGTTTTTCGGGTATAAAATGATGAGTAAAAGGCCACTCATCAATCCCCCACACTAAGCAATTGCTAGTCCCTAGCAATCCGATCATATGAAGTAATGAAAGGATCAAAAATATCAAGGTTACCAAAAATATATCACCCCGTTTTGACTTATTATATAATGTAAGTAATTTAAATGAGAACAAACGTAAATATCATGCTTGATTTTCAAAAATGGCATCATGGAATGGGAATCACACAAACTGGGTGATTCCGGGGAATTGTAATCGTCATCCTCTTTTTAATACTTCCTAACTAAGTTCAAAACCCTTGTGCAAACGTTGTTGTAAAATGCTAACAATACTTATATTAGCAATCTGTGTAAGCCGAGACTTAACTTTTCACTCCCACAATTATTTAAGTACTTGGGTGTGTGTGTTTGTTTTCAAAATTTTGACCGTAAAAATTGACATTTATTAGGGTTGTTATTTATTTAAGTTAATATTAATTCACCGGAAACCACGAAATCTAAGGATCGAAAGGGCCTTTTCCATGTAGCGGCTTTCTTCTCGGCACATCCCAAACCAGTTGGTTTTAGGTGACCGGGCTTTTGACACCTCACGGAGAATAGTACCGGAATCAGCGGGAATTCGATTCCAAAGATTTACGAGGCTACCGCTAAGGTAATATTAAGCTTAAATAGATAGCAACCGACAATGATTTAGAGATTAGAGATTCAAAGGTGAGATCACTCCATGTAGCGACTTTCTTCTCAGCTTGTCCTTAGTAAACTTAGGAGGCTAGGTTTTTACACCCTCGAGAATAGTATCGGAGCTCACGGGATCTTTGAAGTCAAAAATTTCCAAATCACCGTCCAACCTTTAGACAATTTTGACGAATACTAGTTCAACTTTCGATTTAAATTTAAGAAAAAGCAAGTTTCGTACATTTATTAATAAGCAACATAAACACTTTTATTCAATCAACACATTTTTTCCCTTTTTTTTTTTTTTTTTTTTTTTTTTTTTTTTTTTTTTTTCATTTTTCTTCATTTTTTTCATTCTCTTTTTTTTTTCTTTTTTCTTTTTCATTTTCAATTTTTTTTTTCACACAACATAATACTCAAAATTTTCATTTTGCAACATTTATTCAATTTTAAGAAAGTATGCTTGTTCCAAAATTTAAATAAAAATTTGAACTAGTACTCTAAATCAAGATTGTATAAAAATTTATTTTGCTTAACAAAACGGTTTTTTACGTTCAAAAGTTTGAAAATTGCACTTATTTAGTCAGATTAGGAGCTTCTGGGAGGAAAAGCCATTGATTACTTATATAAGCTCTAAAGAGAACCAACTACTCCATGCTTAGCATTTTCATTTGCACAATTCATAAAAACTTAGCCTAAACGTTAAGGGTAGCAGCTAGATCAACACTCTAGCAGAGTCGGGATTCCCCTTGTTCTAGCCTAATCAAGTCTAAACTTTCACTAATACCGAAGCATTAATGTATAGCAAATTATTATTTATTGTGCAAAGCACTTCATTTTCATGCAATTTTTTATTAAAAGACGATAAAAGTTTTAAAATTTTGGTCAAAACGGGGGTGCTAGGGGACTAGTAGGTACAAAATGTGAAATTTTTTAAAATTTTGGTCAAAACGGGGGTGCTAGGGGACTAGTAGGTACAAAATGTGAAATTTTTTAAAATTTGGGTCAAATTCGCAAGAATTCCCCCCCACACTTAGAATTGAATATTGCCCTCAATATTCAAAGTACCGGCCTAAGCCGACACTATAGAACGTAAAAAGGTAATATTACTAGCTAAGTGTGGAAACGAAATCTTTTTCACATAAAGGATTAAATAAGATATCCCTGGGTAAGCATAAACACAAAGATCGGATATTGGGCGGCTGGATTGAAAACAGGCGCGTCAATCATCACGGTCTACGGGAATCCTGAAACAGAGGCAAACACACAACAACAAAGCACAAGTAGAGGAATTCCCCCACACTTAGTGTTAGAAAATAGAAAGAAATAGAAGGATAAGCATGGGCTGCCACCCACGATGGGCTAATGTTTTTGTTAACCGAGTCACTAGCTTGACTCGACCCCGAATTCATTGGTCCATGGGGGAGCAAGTGGAAGAGAAAATCTCCATCGGACTTTCATTCAAGATGTTTGGATAAACATTGAAGTACATGAAAGTTCCACTCCGATGAGATACACCCGGCTCAAAAGAATGAGAGATGCCGGGGTCAAAGATGGTGTCTTCACTCCCTAACGAGTGAAGGAAAGGACAATCTACCTTATAGGTGAAGAAAGGTAGAAAAACTCGAACGACATATGTGAAGTCAATATAAGAGCGATCCTCAAAGGGAAATGTCACATATGCCGGAGCAGGAATATTCTCGGGATTGATAATTGAGGTCATATTATCAAAAATAATAGAGTCCTTGACCTCATCGTTCTCTAACACTTCAATAAACAGAGGATTTACGTTGCTTGAAAAGCAGCCGTCATCAAATTCAAAAAGAGTGTTAGAGAAAATCCCGGAAGTAACCACAGAAATGTCAAGAGATTCTCCAAAAATTTGAGAATCACATTCACTGTCGAATATCTCCTCGGACTCACTTGGGGTTGGGACAAGGTTCTCAGCACTAGACTTTATGAATTCGTCCGATTCCTTTTCAGGAATAGTGCTGAGATGCTCATCCCCCATAATGAGAGAGTCCCCAGGTCTAGACTGAGAGGGTTGAGAAATGGTATCATTTAAAGGAATAGCACTCTCCTCTTCGTCTTCTTCTTCCTCATCATCGTCATCAAGAAGGGCAGCCCTGAGAAACATGGAACGCCTTTTTGCTGCTCGCTCTTCGGTTAGAAGTTCTTCACAAGATTTTTCATGACGATCTTCTTGGGGAAGTTCTTTAATCGAATCCTTAATTTCTTTTAATACATCAAGCATAGCAATGAGAAGTTGTTCTTGTTCTTCATTGAATGATTCTTGAGGAGATGGCTGAGGTTGTGGTTGAATCATTTGGTACTGTGGAGGTTGGTCATGATAAGAAAAGTCATAATTGTTATAAGGACCACGCTCATAGACAAGCGGGTTCCTTGTTTGACAATCAGAGCTATAGTGCGGACCTCCACAGTACTCACAACAATATGATTGTTGTGACTGATTCGGTGAATTATATGGATAATGGTCATGCCCGAAGTTTTGATTACATGGAACTTGTTCATAGACAAACATATTCCTTGCTTGACAATCAAAACCTGGGTGAGGACCTCCACAATATTCACAAGAATATGTTTCCATCTCATGGTGTGGTGGCTGGTTGAAATAGTCGAGTGTTTCATGGTAAGAATAAGGATTTTGGTCATAGACAAACCCGTTTCCCGATTCCACCATGCTACAACCGGGACAATTCCCACCATTATGAGGACCTCCACACCATTGACAACCATAGTGGTAGGATGAAGACATAGAGAAGAAGAATTAAACGGATTGGAGGTGAGAGATAAAGAATTGAACGAATAAGAGGAATAAGAAGAATATTTTTGGATTTTTAAACATTTGAAAAACACAAAAGAAAAAGGAAAATAAATTTGAAAAGAAAATTTTTTTGGGGTTTTTCAAGATATTTTAATTTTTTTGGATTTTTGATAAAAAATATTCACAAGAAAAACACGTAACTTCACGCGGAAGGATCTCTAAGTCACTAATCGTCAAACCGTAACGATATTGTCGCAACACACCTCCCCGGCAGCGGCGCCATTTTGATAGTCGGTTAAAATAATCACAAGCTAACCTTTCGCGAAGAAAAGGTCGACGAGCAACACTTAACGCAAAATCGATTATAATAAACCGGATAAGAAATACCCGGGTCGTTTCCCAGCGAGGCGTGAAATTGAGGATATCGTTTGGGGTTCGTAATTAAAGTGCTTGAAATACGAATTTGTTTTTGATTACTAAATCTAAGTAAGGTAAATAACAAAACAAATAATGCAAAAATCTAATTAATTAAAACGTAAACGAAAATCTAAAACGAGCATAAACGTCAAAATTCTTAAAAATTAATCCTACGAATGCAAATTTAATTTTCCTACGTCCTAAATGACAAAAGAAAATTTTCAAAAAAAAGAATTTCATTTTTTTGACTTTTAAATAATTAAATACGAATTAAAAACTAATTAAAAGAAAATAAATAATTAAAAATACTAAACGACAAGAAAAAAATCTGGAAATTTTAATGAAAATACGTTATATAAAAATGAAGCTAGAAAAAATGAAAAGAAAGTCCCAGCTTATTTCAATAAGCTGGGAAAAAGAAATAAAGATCGAATAAGCTAAAAATGAAAAGAGGGATAAGAATTAAATGTTGCAAGAGATAAATGAAAAAGTCCCTAGGGCGGATTGGTAAGAGTGGTGTGTATGTGAACAAGAGGTCTGGGGTTCGACCACAGTTATGCACAATTTTTTTGCAACTATTTTTTTTTTCTTGTTTTTCTTTTTGAAACTCAACCAACAACTCACCATAAGCACTTATCTATAACTAAAAAGATTTTTGAAAAGCGAAAATAAGCTCAAAATCAGCTTAACTATCTGATCTGTTGGGAGAGAAAGGGAAACATAAGCTAAAGTGCAAAAACAAACTCATAATCTATTCTAATAAGCTAGTTACATGGAAATAAGCTAAAGTCTATTTAAGAACTAAAACCAAAGTCAAAATAAGCAATGGGAAGCAGAAATAAGCATAAATAAGCACAAAATAAGCCAAAATGAACATGAGGTCTGCTGATCTATCTAGGGGTGCAGGGGGAAAAAGGGCAAGTTTAAGGCCTTAAAAAGCTGCTAAATAAAAATCTTAAAATTCAAAGAAAAATACCTATGGATAGATAAGCTGGCCAACTAGCTTGGTGCCAACTTACAGCTTATTACAACTAAAAATGAAGGAATTAAAAATCATCAAAGAGGCTGTAAAAATGGAAAAATCAAAATTTTCAGTCTGATATTAAATCAGCCCAACTTGCAGGCCTAAAAGAAGCTATAGAATAAGCTCCTATGTCCAAAGTAAACTGAAACAGATTTAGGCTACCTTGTAAGCTATTTGAAAAACAAAATTCAGAACTTAAAACCTACCCTAACTAGCTTAACAAAAGGGATTAAAAAGGGCTGAAGAAGTGGGCTGTTCTAAGGAATTTTAAAGCACATCTAACACATAAGCTCTTAACTAATTTTAAACTACCAAGAACTAAAAAAAGCAATAACAAGCAACTAAAAGACAGAAAATAAGCAAATAAGTAGTTAATAAGCACATTAACAGTAAAGTTGACTGGAGTTGACTTAACAAGAAACTTGAAATTTCATTAAATACAAGACTGAAAGTGAATTACAACTTAAAAGTTAAAGATTACACTAAGAAAACAATAAATTAGACAATAAATAAAAATGGTCAAAATTTTCTAAATACATGAAAATTGGACAAAAAACTATCTTGAGGAGAGTCTGATATTTATAGAGGAGAGGGTTTCTTCTTTCTGGGTCTTGTGCTTTCTTTGTGTGAGAGTTCCAGCTGCTTCTTGTTGACCCTTGGATTATAACTTGGCGCCCACTTCAATTTTTCTTGGCCGTTAGATGCTTTTTAGTCCTCGGATTGCCAACGTGGCCATGGAGGGGAGGGGAACACACCCATGTGGTGTTCTTGGCTGGTAGTGAGAGTGAAAATGACTGGAAGAAGGTTAGCAGCTAATGGCGGGCAAAGATGGGATAAAGAAGATAAACAGTGAGTTAGGGTGTGGGGTTTGACTATTCTTTTTCTGGGTTTGAACGGATTATTATTATAAGGGTTGGGGATTTGGGCTGTGGTTCGGCCTGAGTGGGATTTGGGTTTAATATTGAGTTAGTTTAGGATAAAAATGGATTTAATAAAAGGACCAATATTGTAAATTATGTAACCTCAAGGACCATTTCTGCCATTTCTTCAATTTTAATCAAGGGACCATTTTTGCCAAGTAAAAATAATTCAAGAGCTACTTTGGGATTTTTGAGCAATATCTTGGACCAAACTCGTGAATTTCTTCCCGGGTCCCGGCTTTTGAGCTCTTTTCCATTTCAAGCTCGGTTTTGTCCATATTTACCCTGTTTTCAATCCTTTTGTACCTGAAACACATAAAACACAATACAAGGATATTTGTAACAATATATGGTCAATTTGAGTGTTTTTGGTCATTTTTGTGGGGTTTTTCGGGTATAAAATGATGAGTAAAAGGCCACTCATCAATGATATTTAAACTTTGTTAGGAATTTCTAGAACTTTAGTTATTTTCAATCCTGCTGGTAGCATAGCTGGTTCCTGCTGGTAGTTGTAGTTACTGCTGCAGTTGGTTCCTGCTGTTAGCTTTATTTTGTTTCTACTGTTAATAGTTATTGCTGCAGGTATTATTGTTAGTTATCCCGTATGCATAGTATGTTTGTTATAGTTATTTTAGGAAGAGATTCATAGTTATCTCTTTACACGTTTTTGTAGAAGCTGTATTAGGGTTTCATAGTCTATAAAAGAAACCTGTAGCTAGAGTTTTATGTACGACTTTACAATCTTCAATAACAATTTTCTTTAGTTCATATTCGATCCATAGAGGATCATAGTCTTAGTTCTTTTCTTTTTCTTCTTTAGTTCATACTCAGAGATTCTCTTGTAGTGTGCTTGTGATTAGCTAGGCATCTTACCGATCCACAAAGGCTCAAAGATCTAGCAGGTGTGTTAGATTCAACAAGTGGTATCAGAGCCTCGTGAGAATCTCTGTGAAAGAATTGCAGTTTCGAAAAGCAGATCGAGAAAATTATTGAGGTAAACGTATTTATTTTAAAGATCAGTAGCGACAAGCATTTAATTAATCGAATTGTGATATATTAATTGAAGATTGGAATAAAGGGTTTGTCGTTTATCGGTTGTGAATATTTAAACCTCGTACAATTAATTCTTTTTGTCGCATCATACGGAGATAATTAATTGAGGTCGTGGTTACTCATATTATTGTATTCGATTATGGGATTAGGCAATTAAAGTGGGTTGTCAGTAGCAGCAAATATAAATATTAGTTATATATTGGTCACTAAGTGGAATTGGTTGTTGTTTGCTGCTATATTGATTGGTCAACGTGTGGGAACGTGTGAGTTTGGTTTGTCTGCTGATCAAGATTCACTTTTAATATTACTTGTGGTTTTAATTGGGGTCGAATTGTTTGTTGGTTATTATTAATTGTGGGATACTGTTCGTGGAATTTATTGGTCTGTTTGGGAGTTAACGTTTTGCTCACGTGGGACTGATCTGTGGTACTTAACTGGGAATAAAACGAGAGTTATTATTGTTTTCATACAATGACTACATTTGGATCAGATGATTCTATTGAGACATTTGTCATGAAAGTTAGAAACTTGCTACCTATTCGTTCTAGGGTAGACTGGTCACAAGATGAAGGAAATGATGAGGAAAGAAGTGCCACTCAAGTTAGGGAAATGGTTGCTGGACATGAGTCAAAAGGAGAGGCAGATGTGGCTGTTGAATTCGCTATGCTGGGTTTTCCATCTCAGGTACATAAGTGTCCTTTTGATTGTGAAATTAAATATACTGAATTGAAAAAGGAGTTTGATGAAATTGAGCTTGAATATAATAAACTATTTGTTGAAGTTCAAGCTTATAAAAAGGCTCTTAAAACCTTAGAGAAACAAAAGGCCTGGTATGAAGCAAATCAGTTAGCTTATGAGGAAAAGGTTAGGGTTTTACAGAGAGACTTAGAGAACACCACTAAATTGGATAAAGAAGTGGCCAGGCATAAAACTTGGCAAGAGCAGGCTAAAAAACTTAGAACAATTAATAAACAGTACTCAGTCTGTAAGGTGTAAATTGGGCTTAGGGTATGGAGATCACATTGGACCAGATGAAATTTATGACCCTAATCAGCCTAGTATATTTGACCCTACCCCTAAGGAAGTAAACTACCAGATCCCTGTCAAGTATGTCAAAGAAGGAGGAATGAATGCTGTTCCTCCACCCATAAGAGGGATTTTTATGCCTACCTCTCCCCACACTGAAACCGACTTTGATGAATCACTTATGACCTATGGCAAAAGGTCAACTGACTTGCCTAAACCTGATGACTTTGTTCCTAGTTCTTCCAGTGATAAGTCCTCAGAACCAGAGACCAAAAACTTTGTCTCATGTGATTCATATGATAAGTCACCCACACCCAAGTTTTATGACTATATCACATGTGATTCAAGTGATAAGTCTGTCACACACAAGTCTGATGATGCATCCACTAAAGTGACTGATAATGAATTCATTTCTAAAACTGCTCCTCCTGACAAAAGTTCACTTAATTTTGTTAAAATCAGTTCATCTTCAAGTATTGGTAGTGAGACTTCTGTGTGTAATAAAACAAGACATGGAAAAAACAAAAAGGTTAAAAGGAAATCATGTTTTGTGTGTGGTAGTTACTCTCATCTCATTAAAGATTGTAATTATTAAGAGAGTAGAATGGGTGTGTGTGCTGAACAACAAAACCCTAGATCAGTATGGAGAAATGTAGAGAATATTCCCCCATTTGTCCCTTGAGCAAATG
Source organism: Artemisia tridentata subsp. tridentata (assembly GCA_021014915.2). Classification (NCBI taxonomy): domain Eukaryota; kingdom Viridiplantae; phylum Streptophyta; class Magnoliopsida; order Asterales; family Asteraceae; genus Artemisia; species Artemisia tridentata. Next base: position 206,847,827 of record CP139508.1, read on the forward strand.
CATTTCCTGTTGGTAATGCAAAACGACCAACACCTATTCCTACTGGTAAGCCAGTTCCAGCTGATCAAACCAATTCTGCTGGTTGGAAAAGGAATGTTGCTCGACCATTTAACAGACCTACAAGCTCTTATTTTCAAAATTATTATAGGCCTGTTTACTATGACCCAATGTATATGGGGGGACAAAGATGGGAAACTGCTGTTCAATACTCAGCAGGTTGTTCTTGGAGGTATAATGGTTGGAATTGAGGGGAGGCATAAGCCTAAGAGGAGGCTTATTATTGTATATTTTGTGCTAACTAACATTTTTTAGTTTCATTTGTGTTCACTTATTAAAATAGTGCTGCTGGTTCCTGAATGGTATCTATAAATTGTTTGTCGTTTACTGATTGGAATTTGTTGAGATGATGGGATCAGTATCATGGGTTTGCCGCATGATTTAATTAATTGGTTGATCTATGGAGCAAATGATGTGTGGAGCGAATGATGTGCTGCTTGTGTACTAATTCTGATGATGCAGTTTTATTTTATGGGTCATACTAACCGGACCCTCCCTACATATGGGCCTCCACCTATTTTTAAAGAATGTACAAGCCGACAAAGCAGACAGTACAAGCAGCGGCAGCGGGAAGTCAACACACCCTCCCTATGTAGGGAGGGTCAGTATATCACAGCCTTATTTTATTTATTGTGGGCCGCATGATATGTAGTAAATGATTGGTGATTGGGTGCATTATGATATTACCTCATACTCATTTAATTCATGGTGTAGCAAACAGCAAAAATTTACTATAATTAACGACGTTTAATTATATAGTAATCTCCATCATTATTTTAATCACCATTTTTACGGAGAAATTTAAATTTTTCTTTAATATATTATACTCACGACCAACACAAGAATAAGATAAGTCTATATATTTTTATATGAACTGTTGTCGCCTTGTCATTTTTATTTTTACATTATACTTTTTACGCAGTACGAATACTCAACCCGATTAGATTTTATTAACGTATACGCTCTCCGTTAAACATATCACGCGTCTAATATTATTAGTTGGAGTATATTAATAAACTTTGATATTTTTATAAACGTTATATTTTTACGTTACCCGGTTTTAAGTTTCGTAACTTAAAGATTTAACGTTAGTAATTACCGGAATCAAACTACACTTTAAACTATTAATATGTAAGTCACTTAGCCACATCTCATGCAAATACAACTATATAATACTATAAACATGTGTAGGTAAATTTTTCATCAAAGGATATATGTACGTGTAGGAGTTAGTAGCCATGCAAAGCTATAACTAATTTCATGTATAACGTGTCTAATTCTTTGCAATGTATAACGTGTCTAAATCTTGTGACATACATGCAAATTTTCAATATGACGTGTAAGTTTCTCCATGCAAGGCTATAAATATTACACATTTTACTTAAGATCATATAGGTACGTGCAGTATTCTTTTCCATATATATACATGCCACATAAACTATTTCCATATATATCATGCGTGTTCTTTTAAGACTTTCAATTCATTGATGGACCAAAATCTTACACCATGCATATTGCTACATAACTCCAACAGTTACCATATAATTTCATGTGGTTCCATAAACAATCACGTATACAAGCTACCTAACCAATGTACAAAGTTGCACCATTATATATTCATGCAAGTTGTAGTCATTCAATTAGTTTTTAAAATCATTCACAAACAAATATCCTTAGACCATTTACTTCCTTTTTGTCGAGACCACAGAAGACCAAAATACTTTTATTTCCATTAAATTTCATTTTCCAAGTCGAGAGGATTCAAAAATTGCATATGTTTTCCTTGTTCCTGTCCAAATCCAACGCTCATCATTTTATTTCTTCACCATTGTTACGTGCCGGAGACGTTTATCAACTAGATTTAATTTGTTTTTCCATCCAGACTGCTCAGGTGAGTCTCATAGCCCCTACTTTTATACGCTTTGAATTATTTTTGGGGGAGATACATGCTCAACTATTTTTATTTACTTTCACAAGTACTCTAAACTTCTACATATTACTGTGAGTTTCATAGCCCCTATTTTTATACTTTTGAACTACTTTTGGGGGAGATACATGCTCAAACTCTAATTACTTACTTGTAGAAATACATTACTTGTTTATCAAATACATGTTTAGCTTTATGATGCAAATCTATGTGATACTTTACTCTTTTATACTATTTATATCCTATGTGTAGACTTATTATACTGTACACTGTTATGTGTAAATCTATTCTTGTGGATTTGAATTCAAAGTCAAAGGAGAGGTATTAATAGTACTAGTATGGGACAACACCCCCACCCTTGTCCAAGATTCGAGACGTTGGGTGACACGTACTATTTGGGATGGTGGTTCCCCGCCTATGGGTCCAAAATGACGCGACCATGGGTGAATATAATCCTGAAATCTAAATCTATGAGCAGTGGGTTGTAAACACACAGGTTGCAAGTCTTGAATGGGCGGGGCTTGGAACTGAGTGGATTTACAATGCCTTTGCTGGGAAAATCTATACTTAAATGCTGTATTTTTAAATGACTTACAAGGCCTTTGCTGTGAAATCTTTATTCAATACTTTACATTTTAAATAAACTCTATGAACTCACCAACCTTTGTGTTGACACTTTTTAGCATGTTTATCTCAGGTTAGAAAGGCGATAGTGGATGCATGGATCGTAGAGTCACTTGCATGCTTTGGAGTCTATGTTTTTCTCATTTACCATTCAACCTATATTAAAAACTCTTATGTATTATTGTACTTTGGGACCTCATGTAATAACTCTGATTTAAATAAATTGAATGGTAACTTTTCAAAACGTCTCATTTAGAGGTCGTTTTCTATACCTTGTGCTTTATATTGAGAAGTAGCACCCCAGTGACACTATCGTTCCGCTGCGATATTTTTGGGGGTGTTACAGATTGGTATCAAAGCCTTGGTTATAGAGAACTAGGTTGCATTTAGGAGCCTAGACTATAACTACTATATACGTTAAGACTCTCATCCCTATCGCCTTGCATACGTAGGACTTTTCCCATTTATATGCGCACTGTTAAATGTTATAATATTTGTACCAATAGGGAAAAATCTCAGAACTTGTTCGAGACATCAGAAGAGTGGAGCTCAGTGATAACTGGCTATTTAACTTGATCTTGTGACAGTTCTTGTTTGATGAGACACGGGGTTAAGTTAAATAAAGGTTATCACTTAGCCGCAGAAATTTGATGAGTTCACTCGAGGATTTTCTGAGAGAATAATCACCCTACTCTTTTATGTAACGTCGAGATATGTGTGCTTGGTGATATGTACACGTGTGAAAAGGAGGAAAGTATAATTATGGTGGCCAACATAATTATAAGTGCGTCACGACACACGTGGACATATGTAACCATGCGTACGTTAATCGACATTGACCCCTTTAGGATAACAGCTAGTAGCGGGGTTTTTGTGAGAACGTTAAGTATAAATCGATAAATCAACGACTTCTACCTCATCTCTGACGTTCGCTAGATATCCTTCATTGCAGAGAGGCAATGGCAACAAGGAGATCAGCTCGCAACGCTAACCGAGGAAATGCCACACTAAAAGGTGGAAGGACTAGTGGACGTGGAGGTCGAGGAGGTGGCCGCGGCATTGGTAACAACGATAATAACGACGGTGGAAATCCTGATTTTACCGCCATCATCGCTCAACAGCTTCAAACCTTGCTACCTACTATTATCACCCAAGTCGGCAATCACATCAACAACTCGGGAAACCACGGAAGCATAAATGACGATACCAATGGTGTAGGTGTGAATGAGACTACCACCCGCGCCATTGGATGCACGTATAAGGAATTTACGGCATGTAAGCCAATGGAGTTTGACGGAAAAGGAGGTGCTTTAGAGTATACCCGATGGATCGAAAAGATAGAGTCAGTGATCGACATCAGTAACTGTGGAACGCATCAAAAGGTGAAGTATTCGACGTGCTCACTGTCAGGAAAGGCGTTAACATGGTGGAACACACAGATTCAAGCGAGAGGCAGAGAAGCAGCTGTGGGAATGACGTGGGACGACTTTAAAGCACTACTGAAAGAGGAGTATTGCCCAGATAATGAGATGCAGAAGCTGGAAAATGAACTCTATCATCACTCTATGATAGGGGCTGGTCATGCAGCCTATACAGATCGGTTTCATGAACTAGCCAAGTTAGTCCCTCATCTGGTTACCCCTGAATCCAAGAGGATTGAGAGGTATATCTATGGCCTTGTTCCCGAAATTCGTGGAACTGTGAAAGCAACTGAGCCATCTACGATTCAGAGCGCGATACTGAGAGCAGGAACTCTAACAGATGAGATGGTTAGGAATGGAGTTTTAAGGAACGGTGACAAGAGGAAAGGAACAACTGAGTCAGACAAGCAGATGGCCCCCATGATGGACAACAAGAGAGCAAGAAATTTTATGGCCACTGGGCCTGGTCAGAAAGGGTATTCAGGTCCACATCCTAAGTGTGCTAGATGTACTTTTCATCACCCAGTATCTGTGCCCTGCCGTGAGTGTAAGAACTGCAATCAGTTGGGTCATTATGCGAATCAATGTAAAGCACCGGGAAATGCAAGCAATAGGAAGAGGGCATGCTATGAATGTAACAACCCGGATCATCTCAGAAATGCGTGTCCTAGGTTAAATGGAACACCTGGGCAGAGGCAAGGAAATCTCGCTTTAGCCATCGAAGGAAATAACCCAAATCCTGTAACCCAGTTTGGTCCAGCTCATGGTAGAGCTTACTACTTGGGTGACTTGGACGCAGCTAATAAATAATGGGTACGTTTTACCTAGCCAAGTAGTATACTACCTTAGATTCTAAGTTTTTGCCTTAATTACCTTAAACTTTACACATCGACTATCCGTTAGCATCTTTTAAGGGATAACACGGACTGAATCTCGGGACGAGATTCAAAAATAAGGAGTGGGTACTGTAGCAAACTGCAAAAATTTACTATAATTAACGATGTTTAATTATATAGTAATCTCCATCATTATTTTAATCACCATTTTTACGGAGAAATTTAAATTTTTCTTTAATATATTATACTCACGACCAACACAAGAATAAGATAAGTCTATATATTTTTATATGAACTGTTGTCGCCTTGTCATTTTTATTTTTACATTATACTTTTTACGCAGTACGAATACTCAACCCGATTAGATTTTATTAACGTATACGCTCTCCGTTAAACATATCACGCGTCTAATATTATTAGTTGGAGTATATTAATAAACTTTGATATTTTTATAAACGTTATATTTTTACGTTACCCGGTTTTAAGTTTCGTAACTTAAAGATTTAACGTTAGTAATTACCGGAATCAAACTACACTTTAAACTATTAATATGTAAGTCACTTAGCCACATCTCATGCAAATACAACTATATAATACTATAAACATGTGTAGGTAAATTTTTCATCAAAGGATATATGTACGTGTAGGAGTTAGTAGCCATGCAAAGCTATAACTAATTTCATGTATAACGTGTCTAATTCTTTGCAATGTATAACGTGTCTAAATCTTGTGACATACATGCAAATTTTCAATATGACGTGTAAGTTTCTCCATGCAAGGCTATAAATATTACACATTTTACTTAAGATCATATAGGTACGTGCAGTATTCTTTTCCATATATATACATGCCACATAAACTATTTCCATATATATCATGCGTGTTCTTTTAAGACTTTCAATTCATTGATGGACCAAAATCTTACACCATGCATATTGCTACATAACTCCAACAGTTACCATATAATTTCATGTGGTTCCATAAACAATCACGTATACAAGCTACCTAACCAATGTACAAAGTTGCACCATTATATATTCATGCAAGTTGTAGTCATTCAATTAGTTTTTAAAATCATTCACAAACAAATATCCTTAGACCATTTACTTCCTTTTTGTCGAGACCACAGAAGACCAAAATACTTTTATTTCCATTAAATTTCATTTTCCAAGTCGAGAGGATTCAAAAATTGCATATGTTTTCCTTGTTCCTGTCCAAATCCAACGCTCATCATTTTATTTCTTCACCATTGTTACGTGCCGGAGACGTTTATCAACTAGATTTAATTTGTTTTTCCATCCAGACTGCTCAGGTGAGTCTCATAGCCCCTACTTTTATACGCTTTGAATTATTTTTGGGGGAGATACATGCTCAACTATTTTTATTTACTTTCACAAGTACTCTAAACTTCTACATATTACTGTGAGTTTCATAGCCCCTATTTTTATACTTTTGAACTACTTTTGGGGGAGATACATGCTCAAACTCTAATTACTTACTTGTAGAAATACCTTACTTGTTTATCAAATACATGTTTAGCTTTATGATGCAAATCTATGTGATACTTTACTCTTTTATACTATTTATATCCTATGTGTAGACTTATTATACTATACACTGTTATGTGTAAATCTATTCTTGTGGATTCGAATTCAAAGTCAAAGGAGAGGTATTAATAGTACTAGTATGGGACAACACCCCCACCCTTGTCCAAGATTCGAGACGTTGGGTGACACGTACTATTTGGGATGGTGGTTCCCCGCCTATGGGTCCAAAATGACGCGACCATGGGTGAATATAATCCTGAAATCTAAATCTATGAGCAGTGGGTTGTAAACACACAGGTTGCAAGTCTTGAATGGCGGCGGGCTTGGAACTGAGTGGATTTACAATGCCTTTGCTGGGAAAATCTATACTTAAATGCTGTATTTTTAAATGACTTACATGGCCTTTGCTGTGAAATCTTTATTCAATACTTTACATTTTAAATAAACTCTATGAACTCACCAACCTTTGTGTTGACACTTTTTAAGCATGTTTATCTCAGGTTAGAAAGGCGATAGTGGATGCATGGATCGTAGAGTCACTTGCATGCTTTGGAGTCTATGTTTTTCTCATTTACCATTCAACCTATATTAAAAACTCTTATGTATTATTGTACTTTGGGACCTCATGTAATAACTCTGATTTAAATAAAATGAATGGTAACTTTTCAAAACGTCTCATTTAGAGGTCGTTTTCTATACCTTGTGCTTTATATTGAGAAGTAGCACCCCAGTGACACTATCGTTCCGCTGCGATATTTTTGGGGGTGTTACACATGGCATGTGATATTCTGACCCTCCCTATAATCACTATACTGACCTTTCCTATATAAAGTACATTTGTACCTTTATGGTACATTTGTACTTTGTTGTACTTTTTTTTTCTTTTTTTTTTTTTTTTTTTTTTTTTTTTTTTTTTTTTTTTGTAATGTTTTTTTTTATGTGTTATTTTTGAGTGTAATGTTTATTTTTTAGAATTTTTTTTTTTTTTTATATTAATTTTTTTTTTGAAACTAAATTTTTGTATTTCGAAATTAAATTTTTTTTTATTTCGAAATTAAAATTTTTTTATTTCGAAATCAAATTTTTTTTCAAATAAACTTTTTTACAAATTTTTTTCAGAATTTTTTTTTTAGAAAAATAATTCTTTTTTATTTCGAAATTAATTTTTTTTCCATTATTGTTAATATATTTTTACAACTTTTTTTTTAACGTCCCGTAAAAAAAGAGGTACATGACAAAAATTAAATGCAAAAGTAAATATTTACTTTTTCTAACCCATGGGAATTAAATGTTTGGTACCACAAAATAAGAAAAAAAAAGAAAAAAAGAAAGGGGCGCGTGAAGGGGCAGAAAAAGGTAACTCAGGTGGGGAAGAAAAAGGTAACTCAGAAAAAGGTACTATGGTGCTATATTAAATCTCATGCAAGGGATGTCAAAAGTTTTGCAACAAGTGGGGCTATGATTATTTGTCGCTTGTGGTCAATAAAACGAGTGTGTTGCACGTGATCTACTGCATCAATTGTTAGAAATGGTTAAATAATTAATGTGCAAATGTCTAGTATCGAACCCGAGACCTCGGGATTGCACACATTACAAATGAGTATTAAGGAATAATAATAAATTTATTTTATATATATTTATTATTAATACAAGAACTTAACGACCGTTAGTGTTTTCCGTTAAATGACTAACGACCGTTAGACGCAAATAAGGAAAGAGTATTTGTATGTAATTAGGAAACAAGGAAAAAGATCTAGAACCCTCCTTTGGGTTGATCGGCCGAACAAGGGTATTAGGGCAACCCATTGCCTTACTTGTTCCCAAAGTATTCTAAACACTATATAAACAAACCTAGGGTAATTTTTTTGGCTAATCTTTTGTTCACACAATTATCCCTAGTTTTTCCCTTCTCTTTTCTTTGGTCTTGCCGATCGTACATCCCTCCTCATAGGGTTGTGGATCGATTTTTGTTAATCAAAAATAAATCTTGTGTTTTACTTGCATAACCTTAATACGGTTTAATTTGTGTGTACAAGAACGAGGTAATAACTCACTATAGTTATTATCAAGAGATCGAATAACAAAACGGTAAGGGGTTATTCATTGATCTAGTTTAATAAATAATCAAGATTTATTGAAGTGCATCGGGTACGTTTTCTATTTATGTTTAAGTTAATAATTATATGTTATATGTTATTGTTTACACGCTTCCGCATACTTGTGTACTTTGTGTTATTGAATTATATGATTGTCATGGTTTTCAAATTCCAACAGTGGCATCACGAGCCATGTATAACATGTAATTGATTACTTAAACAATAAAAAACGTATCTTTAAATTGTTTAGAATATACATGTTTTATTTTCTAGGGTTTTAATTATTAAAAATTTGTTTTTTTTAATAAAAGTAGAACCCTAACCCTAATTTAGGGGGGGGGGGGGGTGTCGATTTACTCCATGAACCCTAATTAGGGTTTGTGGTTTTCATAATTAATTGTGATTAATTAGAAACCCTAGGTCTTTAAACAATTGTTGTGTTATGAATCTTGTGACCTAATTGCTATATGATATGCATGAATCCGTGACTATACATGCATAATTAGTCACGGATAAAATACTTGAATTAAATTGTTTAGATGTTTGCTACATGTTTAGATAAATCTAAAATTAGGGAAGACCTAATATATATTAAATTAATGAATCGGTTATGTGCAACGTGGTATATTATCATTAAAACTTACGCGGCCAATTGTTGGCGACTGTGGTCCATTGGGTACAATGAGCTCGAAAACCAATGGGAGTTTTATTGATTCTATACATAATAATTCACATATAGATTATTAATAGGATTTGTTTAAAAGGTTGCATGTGGCTAGATGTTTCACTTTCAATTAATTGTTTTAATTGTTTTATTATTAGTTGATTGTTTGTTTTCTTTTAATTACTTGTTTATTGTTTTTTTTTTTATATGTGATATGTTAAAGTAAGCAATAAAAAGGGTAATTTTCAAAGAAAATTAAATTGGACTAATAATGGTGAAACATAAAGTAATAAAGTAAGGATACTGCAAAGTCTTATGTGCCGACAGTGGTTCGCTTCGCACGGTAATTTGCTCCCAGGCGAGACTAGCAAGATCTAAACTTTGTTATTTATCTTTTAAGATTAAGATCATAAACTTTTGCTTGATTGATGTTTTTGTACAATAGTGTGTGAAAGGCGGACCAAAGTTGACAAACTGTGTGGTGGGTTTATCTGGAGAGGGGTTTTTTAAGAGATTCGCTCCTACCGGCTCTCCGGGCCCGCTTGTGCGTCAACTGCGACTTACCTATATCACTATTTACGTACACTATCATCTTAAGGGTGATTTACCTCAATTCCACGCGCCACTTTTGTGGCAAATATCCGAATAACATGTAAGTAGTAGGATATGTGGGTGATAATTGTTGGTACTTCTTTAATTGGTGAACCCAATACCTCAAGTACATAGTTTTGGTTTACTCTTAACTAATTGGTAAATTAAAAATTGTTTTGAAAACTAATGATACAAAGATGAGTGCATGCATCTTTGTACATGTTTTTGTCACATCAAAAACTAAATACCCTAAAAATTTAAGTTACATGCCATCTAACTATAAGGAACACTTGAAGTTAATTTTGGGTATGCGTGAGACCTGGACCAAAATTAATGACAAGGTAAATTTTCGAGTGTGCGTGAGACCACACATGGATTAATTTGCAGTTTCTAAGTTAGACAACTTAATTAAGCTGATGCGTGAGACCTAGAGCTTAAGGCATGAGATGGGATAAAACATGCTTACGTGACATATTGATGAATCAATATGTAGTAAATCCCATAAATTATCTAGGAATTGGAAAACTTGTTTGCCAATTATTGTACGACAGATTACCATCTTTTGTACTTCCACTACTAGCAGATCAACTGATGTAGTGGAATTATGTAAAGTTGGATCCTAGATTTTCAAGGAAATTAAGTTGGTTATATGAATATATCCATGGGTATTATATTTTCTTGAGAATAAGTATTATCGAAAATACTAATGTTTGAACTTTTCTATTTTCTGTAGAAATGGCTCAACCCAATAACACTGCACAAAGTTCTGCCTTCAAAGTTATTTTTGATGGAGAAAAATCGACTGGCCCTGAAGCAATTTTGGATTTGATCAGAAAATTGTACTGCTGTAGGCAAGGGGATGGTAAACTAGTAGCTGATCATGTGTTGGTCATGAAGAGTTACATGGACCAGCTATCACAGATCAACTATGTTGTTCCTGAGGATACATGTGTGAACTTAATCATCCAATCCTTGAACAAGGATTTTATGGGTTTCGTTCAGAATTACAACATGCATTGCTCGGGGAAGACAGTAACGGAATTGCTCGCAATGCTCGTTGACTATGAAAATGGTTTACCAGTCAAGGTTCCTACTCCTGAGGTATTAGCTGTAAGAGGAGGTAGGATCCAGAAAAAATCGCATGTGAACAAGGGTAAGGGTAAAGGTGATAAAGGCAAGCAGGTCATGGCCTATCAACCAAATCCTAAGGTGAATCAACACCAGCCCAAGAAGAACAAGGTGAGTCCTCCAGGAAAGAAGGATCAGGCTTGTCACCACTGTCATGAAGTAGGACACTGGAAGAGGAACTGTCCACTCTACATCAATGACTTGCGACAGAAGAAGCAAAAGAGTGAAGCTGGTAAACCCAGCTCTTCAGGTGCGTTCTTTATGATCGAATTATTTACTCTAACTCGTAAGTTAAATTCTTGGGTATATGATACGGGATGTGGTATTCATATTTGCAATACTATGCAGGGGTTTAGAGTTGAGAGAAAGCTGGCCTATGGACAACAATTCTTGCACGTGGGTAATGGAGCACATGCAGCAGTTGAAGCTATAGGCGTATTTAATTTAGTGTTGCCTTCGGGCTTAGTACTATCTTTAAATAATTGTCATTATGCACCGTCAATTGTTAGAGGTGTTATTTCATTTTCATGTTTGTTGAACCTTGGTTTTGAACATACTATTAATAGCAATGGAATTTCTGTTTCTTTAAATGGTGTATTTTATTTTAATGCTATTGCTGTGAATGGTATTTTTGAACTTGATATGAATGATAATGGTAATGCTTGTGTTAAAAATAATTCGATGTATAGCATCAACAATAAGAGAATTAAGAAAAGTCTGGATTCGTCTTATCTCTGGCATTGTCGACTTGCTCACATAAGCAAGGATCGCATGAAAAAGCTGCAACATGATGGGCTTTTAGAAAAGATCAATGATGAATCATTTGATAAATGCGAGTCTTGTATTAGTGGGAAGATGACAAAGAAACCCTTTAATAATAGGATTGAAAGGGCTACTGATCTACTTGGTCTTATTCATACAGATGTGTGTGGACCACTTAGACATGTGTCAAGGAGAGGTGCTAGCTACTTCTTAACATTTACGGATGATTTCAGCCGTTATGGTTATGTTTATTTACTTAAACATAAACATGAGGTGTTTGAAACATTCAAAGTGTTTTAAGCTGAAGTAGAGTTGCAACTTGGAAAGAAGATTAAAGCTCTTCGATCCGATAGAGGTGGTGAATACCTGAGTCAAGAGTTTGTGGATTATCTAGCTAAGGAAGGAATTGTCCAGCACTTTACTTCTCCATATACACCACAACAAAATGGTGTATCTGAAAGAAGAAATCGTACATTGCAAGACATGATACGATCTATGTTTAATCTGACAACTCTTCCCTTCTCATTCTGGGATTATGCCTTGGAGTCTGCTGTTCGCATTCTTAATATGGTTCCCACAAAGAAGGTTGATAAGACACCATATGAGTTATGGACTGGAAATGCTCCTAACTTGTCTTATCTTAAGGTCTGGGGTTGCGAGGCGTACGTTAAATGTGACTCGGGCGACAAGCTCCAACAAAGATCTGTAAATTGTATCTTCGTAGGATACCCAAAGGAAACAATGGGTTACTACTTTTATTATCCTCCTGAGAACAAAGTATTCGTTGCTAGGTATGGAGATTTCTTGGAAAAGGATCTCATATCTCAAGAATTAAGTGGGAGGATATATGATCTTGAAGAAGATCAAGATGATGCATTACCTTCTGAAAACACTAACCAACTTCCTGAAGAACCAGAAAGTCTGGGTCCTCCACCAGAAGTTGAAGTGGTTCCCATTCGCAGATCCATAAGGACTGTAAAAGCTCCTGAACATCTATGTCTTAACGTAGAATGTGAGGAATATATACAAGGGGATCTTGATGAACCGCGTAGTTATAAAGCTGCCATTAATAGTCCTAAAAAGGAAAAATGGTTAGTTGCTATGAATGGGGAAATGCAATCCATGAAAGACAATGAAGTCTGGATTGAAGTAGACCTTCCTCCTAATGCCAAGGTAGTTGGGAGTAAGTGGCTCTTCAAGAAGAAAACTGACATGGATGGCAATGTACACACCTATAAAGCCCGTTTGGTAGCTAAAGGCTTTACTCAAACGTATGGTGTTGACTACGAGGAGACTTTTTCTCCTGTAGCTGACATTAGGGCTATTAGGATTCTCATAGCTATAGCTGCATACTATGACTATGAGATTTGGCAGATGGATGTCAAAACCGCCTTCTTAAATGGTCGCCTAGATGAGGTTTTCTATATGGCGCAGCCTGAGGGGTTTGTGAATCCAAAATTTCCAAATCATGTATGCAAACTTCAAAGATCCATTTATGGATTGAAGCAAGCATCACGAAAATGGAACAAGAGGTTTGATAGTGAAATTAAAAGGTTTGGTTTTACTCAAAATCTTGATGAGCCATGTGTATACCACAAAGTTAGTGGGAGTGAAGTAATTTTCCTTATATTATATGTCGATGACATATTGATCATAGGAAAAGACATTCCAAGTTTGCATGAAGTCAAGGCATACCTTGGAAAGTGTTTTTCTATGAAAGATTTAGGGGAAGCTGCTTTCATTCTGGGAATTAAGATATATAGAGATAGATCTCAGCGATTAATTGGATTAAGCCAAAGTGCTTACATCGATAAAATATTGAAGAGATTCAATATGCAAGATTCCAAGAAGGGATATTTGCCGATGCAAGAACAACATGGCTTGAGCAAGAAAGTTTGTGCTTCAACACCTGAAGAGGTGAAACGCATGGCAAAAGTTCCTTATGCTTCGGCTGTAGGATCTATTATGTATGCGGTTAAAAGCACAAGGCCAGATGTGGCGTTTGCTCAGAACTTAACCAGTCGATATCAGCAGGATACCGGTGAAGCTCACTGGACTGCTGTTAAGAATATTCTTAAGTACCTTAGGGCTACTAAAGATATGTTCTTAGTTTATGGGGGTGATCCACAAGCAGAACTTGATGTTACAGGTTACTGCGATGCTTCATGGAAAAGTGATAAGGATGATATGAAGTCTCAGACTGGATACGTCTTTGTCATTAATGGAGGAGCTGTGGATTGGAGGAGCAAGAAGCAGAGTACATTAGCGATGTCTGCAGCAGAAAGTGAGTACATAGCTGCATCAGATGCTGCAATGGAAGCCGTCTGGATTAGGAAGTTTGTATCAAGGCTTGGAGTTATGCCTTCGATTCAACGACCTATAAAAATGTATTGTGACAATTCAGCTGCAATTACATTTGCCAATGAACCTGGAATCATGAAGGGCACCAGACATTATCCGATCAAATATCACTATGTGCGAGAGCAAATAGAGATTGGGCAGATCGAAGTACTCAAAGTTCACACAGATGATAACTTGGCAGATCAATTGACGAAAGCTCTTCCTGGCACTAAGCTTTATAAGTTAGCTGAAGGAATAGGTCTTCGTAAGGCTGAAAGTTTCATGCCCATTTGTGATTAGTATTTGGATAAAGGATGTAATAGACAATTATTGATTTTATGAAATAAAGTATTGTTTATGTTTTATTCTCTTGTTGAAATATACATATATCCTATTTTTGCATGTTTATATCCTTGAATAATTTTATTATTCTAAATGTGTCCATTGTCGGTTAATGATATGGGAATATCATTAAATTAAGACAAATGTGAATGTTGGTGAGAATATACTTGAAAGTATATTGATGCGTAGTCATACCAAATTCACATGATATTCTATGAGTAGAATATAGGACTTATCCCAACTAAGCATGAGATTACTTATGGATCTTGTCATCAAGTAATTCATGAAATAGTTATCCTCAGACTTGAGATACCAGATAAGAGTAATGGATATAGTGCATTTTTGTAAAGCAATCTACCGCTTACCGTAACTGGAAGTTATAAGGATTGTTTTCAGAAGTGTTGCAAAGTCCATGGGTTATTCTTGTAGTCAAGAAAGAATTTGTTCCTTCAAATTTTGTTTTGAAGTATAATACTGCTGGGCCCCTCGTAAGGTTGACAAAATGTTTGCGTGGCCACGCCCAAAGTCTATCTGGAATACATTCAGATGTTTTGGTAATTTTGTTCAATCATTTACAACGAGAAACAGAAACATTAATAAAGAGTGACTTAGATCCATTTCTTTATTAATACAGTATTAGTAACAAAAGGATAATAATAATGATGAATCATTAAAGATTTTCCAGGAAATCTAGCTCGAGTCGGACTAGGGGCATTGGAGTGTTGCAAGACGCCAACCAATGTCATTTTGCTATTAATAGTTAACCAAGTGGGAGTTGTTAGAAATGGTTAAATAATTAATGTGCAAATGTCTAGTATCGAACCCGAGACCTCGGGATTGCACACATTACAAATGAGTATTAAGGAATAATAATAAATGTATTTTATATATATTTATTATTAACACAAGAACTTAACGGCCGTTAGTGTTTTCCGTTAAATGACTAACGACCGTTAGACGCAAATAAGGAAAGAGTATTTGTATGTAATTAGGAAACAAGGAAAAAGATCTAGAACCCTCCTTTGGGTTGATCGGCCGAACAAGGGTATTAGGGCAACCCATTGCCTTACTTGTTCCCAAAGTATTCTAAACACTATATAAACAAACCTAGGGTAATTGTTTTGGCTAATCTTTTGTGCACACAATTATCCCTAGTTTTTCCCTTCTCTTTTCTTTGGTATTGCCGATCGTACATCCCTCCTCATAGGGTTGTGGATCGATTTTTGTTAATCAAAAATAAAACTTGTGTTTTACTTGCATAACCTTAATATGGTTTAATTTGTGTGTACAAGAACGAGGTAATAACTCACTATAGTTATTATCAAGAGATCGAATAACAAAATGGTAAGGGGTTATTCATTGATCCAGTTTAATAAATAATCAAGATTTATTGAAGTGCATCGGGTACGTTTTCTATTTTTGTTTAAGTTAATAATTATGTGTTATATGTTATTGTTTACACGCTTCCGCATACTTGTGTACTTTGTGTTATTGAATTATATGATTGTCATGGTTTTCAAATTCCAACATCAATTGGTACTCCCTATATGATATTTATTGTCTCTTATTCGCAAGTGGTCAACATGTGAAGCTTTCATTTGTCGCTTGCTAGTTGGTGATGAATTAATGGGATTGATTGGAGTTGACATTAATGGGTCTGACATACTGGTCTTCATAGCTTCTTGTGGCATAATTTAATTCGTGTGGTTATATTGAATTAGGGTCATACTAACCATACCCTCCCTAGTGGGGGGTCCACCTACTTTGAGAGAATGTACAATCCGATAAAGCAGACAGTACAAGTGATGGCAGCTGTCAAAGTCAACATACCCTCCCTAAGGGAGGGTACGGTCAAAATCTGCCTTGAATTAAATGATGTTGCTGCTGTTGACTGCTCAGTTAAGTTTGGTCTCTGGTGCTATTATTCTGGTCTTCACTTTTATTTCTGCTGCTCTCACATGGATTCTGCAGCTAAGCTTGAACTGTTTCTGCTGGTAGTGTACGGTTCCTGCTGACAGTGTTTCAGTTCCTGCTGGTAACACCATTTCTACTGGTAATTTTGTTTCTGCTGCTCGAATTCTGCTGTCATTAAAAAAAAAATTATTGTTGTACATTATTTATCTTTTTCTTTTTCTTTCTTTGTTTTCTTTATGTTTATTTTTTGTTTGTTTCCTTTTTAGTTAAAAAAAAAAATTGTATCTTTTGTGCTAACTTGTATGGTTTTGAGCAACACCTTTGCAGGTACAGTGTTGGTGTTTACACCTCCACAAAAAATGGTAATCAACTTACCATGTCTAACAGACAAGGAAAAGTTGACTCACCATGAGGGTACAACTCTGGTGTGATTATCAAATCTGTTGATAGCTGTAATAGCTTGCTCAAAGCTATAGGGTACTCAACTCACCCATGTTTAATTACTGAGAGTTGAATGGTTTTCAATTCACCATGGATTTTACTCCTTTGGGGTTTCCAAAGAATTGGCTAGCCCACAAGTGTATGGATTGTGGTAAAGGCAGTGGAAAACCATATTTGGTCTTCAATTCACCAAGGTTATCTTCAACCTAAGAATTGACTAGTCCTGAGCAAACGGCTACAGGTAAAGACAACTCAAATCCGTTTATAGTTGATGATTTACTAAAAATCATATGGTTATCAATGTACCATGGTCTTACACACCTAAACATTGGCTACTCCAGTAGTGATGGCTATTGGTAAAGAGACATCAAATCCATTAATTTTCAATGATTCACCTCTCACAGGAGTTTACACACCTGGATGTGATGAGAATAGTATGAAACTTAACAGATTTGATGTACAATATGTCATGGTTGCTGGAAAGATCATTTCAAGGGTAACCAGATTATGTTTTGAAGGTGTTCCTGTTGCTGCTGATCTATATCTGTTGCTGCTGGAAACTTATACTTAAAGATATTGCTACTGGTTACTTCCTGATGATGCTGATGGTTCAATCCTCTGGAATCTCAAGAACTTACAGGGAATCTTGCAAGTTAACCTAGTCAACTTCAAGATTAGGGGAGGATTGTTAAGAATTTCTAGAACTTTAGTTATTTTCATTCCTGTTGGTAGCCTAGCTGGTTCCTGCTGGTAGTTGTAGTTACTACTGCAGTTGGTTCCTGCTGTTAGCTTTATTTTGTTTCTAATGTTAATAGTTATTGCTGCGGGTATTATTGTTAGTTATCTCGTATGCATAGTATGTTTGTTATAGTTATTTTAGGAAGAGATTCATAGTTATCTCTTTACACGTTTTTGTAGAAGCTGTATTAGGGTTTCTTAGTCTACAAAAGAAACCTGCAGCTAGAGTTTTATGTACGACTTTACAATCTTCAATAACAATTTTCTTTAGTTCATATTCGATCCATAGAGGATCATAGTCTTAGTTCTTTTCTTTTTCTTCTTTAGTTCATACTTAGAGATTCTCTTGTAGTGTGCTTGTGATTAAATAGGCATCCTACCGATTCACAAAGGCTCAAAGATCTAGCAGGTGTGTTAGATTCAACAAACTTATTTTTCCAATAAAATATTTCTTAATAATTCAAAAATAACTTGTAAGATGTATTTTTGAAAAAATGTTTTGTCACATTAAAAATGTAAAGTTTTAAACACAAATTCACTTCATTGATCATTTGTCAAGTTGTAAATTTGTTTGTTCATGCCTAGAGTGATTTACTTAGAAATGGGATCTTTCGACTAAAAACTTGTTTACGTTAATTTTAACGTAAAGTGTTTTCACATTTTGTCATCCTCAAAACTTGAAGTTATCGAAAGATATAAACAACATTTTGAGAACATTATTTGCATCAACAATCTCCCCATTTTTGATGATGAGAAAACATAAACTCATTTTATATTAGTGGTACCGTGGTAGCGTTTGGTGCTAAAGTCAGATATGGGTCAATTTTAAAAAATATATTAAGTCCAAAACCGAGTCACATGCTTATTAATAATGTAGAAGTACCTATTGCTAGTAAAAGGGAAGTCAAAAGTTTTTACAAACCCTTGTCAACCCCGAACCTGGTTTTGTAAAATCTGATATTAGATCAAAGACTCCTTCACCTAAAAGAACAAATGTTCCTAAACCTCGGTCAAGAATTCCTCTAACGAGAGGTAACTTTGGAAGACAAATTATCCAAGTAACTTTCCCGTAACTTGGAATAACTGTCAACCCCAAAGGTACTTACCATGGGAAATGTGTCCTCCATTTCAACATCCCAACCAAATGCAACAAATGCATGGGATGTTTAACACTAACAACTTTGGACCCATGAGATATTGGGGACCAAATGTTTGAGCTTCTGTCTTGCTAGATAGATATGGTTGTGAAGCAACTTGAAGCCCGACGAATGGAGTATGATTAGTGATTGCACTAATCTTGTGACGCAAAGTCAAGTCTTGTCTCATCTTGCTTAGCTTTCAACAAAGGTAGTCTAGTTTTAAGGGGCAACATCTCAGGCTAAGGTATGCTTTCTTAAAACCCCTTTGTTAGTAGACATATCAATCATGTAGTGTTCTTAGAATCTAACTTATAGGCACTAACATAATGGACGTGAAAAATGCATCCCCCAATGGTTTTGTCAACAAGGAGGTATATGTAGTACAACCTCCAGGATTTGTTGATCCATAAAAACCATATCATGTTTATAAACTCAAGAAAGCATTGTATGTTCTTAAACAAGCCTCTTAAGCTTGGTAAGACATATTAAAGGCTCTCTTACATAAACATGAATATACCATGAAAATGGTTGACAACATGCTTTTCACAAAGAAACGAAATTCAAATCCCAACATGACTCAAATATTTGTCGAAGACAATTATGTCAAACTCAACTTGTCCAGAAATGTACAATGATCGCTCAAAGATCATGCGTGACAAGTTTGAAGATGAGCATGATGAGTGAATTAAGTTTCTGTCCTGGCCTTCAAATAAAATTACTTGAAGATGGCATCTTCTTATTTCTAAAGTATATATATATATATATATATATATATATATATATATATATATATATATATATATAATATTTATGTATGTATAAGATATTCAGCTTAGAACAATCTTAATCGATATAAACGCCCATCTCCGCGGAGACGAATCTCACAAGAGACGATGAAGGTGAGTGCGCGGATAGTACTAGGTTAGGGGCATGATAGGTAATTAACTTTACCTAATGGCAAGTGGGCCCGATATCATGTGTACTGTCTGCCTTTGTGCTCGCGTGTAAGAAGGATCCCAAAACTTCTTATCTTAAAGCGGTTAAATGTATCTTCCGATGCATTAAAGGCACTATACACTTGGGATTGTAATATCTCAAGGGGATTGGTGTAGAAACTATTGTCTATACCAACTCTGATAATGCGGGAGATAATGTGGATTGAAAAAGTAAGAGTGATGTTTGTACCTTCATAGGTTGTTGTCAAACTTCTTGATTCTCTAAGAAACAAACAACTCTTGCTATCTCCACGACCGAAGCCGAATACGTAAGCGCCGGAAAGGCATGACAACAAGCACTATAGATGAAAATTGACTTGACCAAGAACCCCGTGGATTGCTCATGTACGAAGCACATCGAAGTACGTCATCTCCTCCGTCGCGATAATGTCCAAAAAGGAATCATTTTCTTAGAAAAGTTTCCCTCAAAGGACAACATCGTCGATATCCCAACCAAACTTCTCAAACGAGAATCCTCTAACTATCTTCGTCTAGATCTAGGAATGATGGAACACATTCCGTGAATTTCACAATTCCCATGTGTTCAAATACGTCCTTCACATCCCTCTTATGACTATTTGAATATTTCACTGGAAATATTGAAGTCATCTCTCATATCTCATCTCATGACTTTCTAAATATTTCACTAGAAATATTGAAGTCATTTCTTATGTCTCGCCTCATGACTTTTTAAGTCATTCCTCACATCCAACTTATGACTACTTAAATATTTCACTGGAAATATTAAAGTCATCCCTTACGTCTCATCTCATGACTTGCTAAATATTTCACTGGAAATATTAAGTCATTCCTCACATCCATCTTATGACCAGTCAAATATTTCACTGGAAATATTGAAGTCATTTCTTACGTTTTGCCTCATGACTTTTTAAGTCATTCCTCACCCTCTTTATGACTACTTAAATATTTCGCTAGAATAAAGTCATCCCTTACGTCTCATCTCATGACTTGCTAAATATTTCACTAGAAATATTAAGTCATTCCTCACATCCTTTTTATGATCACTAAAATATTTCAGTGGAAATATTGAAGTCATTTCTTATGTCTAGCTCCATGACTTTTCAAGTCATGCTTTTCATTCCTCTCATGACTATTTAAATATTTCATTGGAAATATTAAAGTCATCCCTTACATCTCGTCTTATGACTTTCAGATATTTCACTAGAAATATTAAGTCATCACTTACGTCTGGTCTCATGACTTTCAAATATTTCACTGGAAATATTAAGCCATCCTTCACATTGCTCGAACGATTACTTGAATATTTCACTAGAAATATTGAAGTCATCTTTCTTGTCTCGTCTCATGATTTTCTAAATATTTCACTGGAAATATTAAAGTCATTCCTCGTATTCCTCCAATGACTACTTACGCATTTCCTCGAAAATACTAAAGTCAGTCGTTTCCATTAAAAGAGTTTATTAGGTATAAACTCTTCCCTCGCGTAAAAAAGTCTTACAAATTAAGTAAGATTAATTCGTCAAAATCCAAAATTGAACAAAAATGGGTCTCAGACATGCACGGCTCCACTAAAGTGGCATGACACTACTAAACATTAGTGGTCCGTGGTACCGTATGTCTGATAAACCCGTTTTCTTCCCTTTTCCCTCTGCACACTCATTCAAAACAAAATACCTATTTCCCATTTGCTGTCAAAACTGAACACCACACTCAAATATCAATTACACTCTTGACAATCAAGATCGAGGCATAGCTTTTAAATGAATCTTAATCACTACAACATCAATTGTAAGTTAGTTAACCTTAATTTCTTTTTAATTTGAGTCTAGGGTTTGTTCTTATGCATAAAATTGAATTGGGGTTTTTCAGTTTTGATTGAATTTTTATACAATTAGGACTAGGATTAGACAATGTATAACTTACATGATTCCCAAATCATAGGATTTGCATAAACCCACTTACATCATTTATATTAGTCCGAATTTTACTATTTATATCGGATTAAGATTAAATATTTTTAATGGAATCATGTCTAGGATACTTGAAATTGGATTAGGAGTCATCAACATTCAAGCTTTTCAACTTTAAAAATTTTGGCGCTGAATTGTCGCCTTTGCCAAACACCCCAATTCCATTGTTTTTCAAAAAATTTCACACATGTAGGATCATGAAACATTTTTCGTGCATTGTTGATGCAAACTAAAAAACATTTTTGCATGCATACATGATCTCACAAATATTGATCGAATTACATAATTAATATGTATTCTTCGACATATTTGATTGAGCAAAAGTGAAATTAGGAGTGTTTGGGTAATCTCATTAGTTTTGTTTTAGATTCGATATTACCGCACCTCCATATTTTTGCATTTAGGCACACCACACACACACACTAGAAATGTGATAATCAAAATGCAGTAAGTTAACATATACATACTTATATTCTTGTAGGTAACAATGCCTCGTATGGATTATCAAGATACCAAATCTTACATCCCTTCTCTCATTAATGACCCAAACATCTTCGATGAGCAAAAAGCTTATTTCCTTAGAGTCCAACATCGATATATACACGAAGGTCGTGTAGTCGATGTGTATTTTGTTCCTTTGGATGGCATCCAAGCATGCTTTCCTACTATCCAGTTTGATTGTTTATACAAAATAAATGATCAAATTTGCCCTCGTTTTATCCTCGAATTCTACAGTCATGTCCGTACCTTCAATGACCTTGAGGGTAATGTCTTTATTGATTTTTGGATTCAACATGAACATATCATGCTTTCCATTACCGAAATTGGGGACATTCTCGGTGTTCCTTCCTATGGTCGATGTGCCTACAAAGAAGACCATTCCTTAGAGTCACTTCACTATCACCTTGAAAGTGAAGGTCCTTATCTTACCAAAATCCCAACATTGAAACAATAAAACAACACGACCAAATCCCTCAAGTCGCCACCACGCACCAAAAGCGTGATGGTTCCATAGTTCATCTCGACCCCGATCGCATCTATCTAAAAGAACTCCTTCTCGACCTCAAAAGTTGGGAACTCCTTATGCGTGAAAACGTGTTGTGTCTTGCGAGCAACCGGGATCATGTTCGGGAAAGTCTTGCCCATATGCTCTATTACCTAAGTACCGAAAATCCATACAACCCCGCATACTACATGGAAAAAAGAATGGCAAAAATTCACAGTCGAACCCATAAGCTCATGCCATTTGGTATGTTGCTTACTCATCTATTCCGTTGGGTTATGGAAAACTACTCACATCTTAAAAACGGCGGCTATTTTCTTGTTGATCCCGTTATGAAACTTCTTGGTGGACCACAACGCCGTACTAAGCCACGTAGTGACAAAGGGGCTAAACGTGATCGTAAATCCACCTCTGATGCTACTTCTCTTCTTCCTCCTTCGGTCATGGATCATCATCTCAGCCTATGGATGAGGATGATGATGAGGTGAACAAAGAAGGAACGTCCCGTGCTCGTACTCCTTCTCCTGACACTTTCTTTCATAACCTTGACACGTCATCGTTCACACCAACAACCGACCTTCCTTATAACAACACCAACCTAAGTGGGGTGATGAGAAGGCAAACAACGATGTACAACCGACAAGTGTCCATGCATGAGCAAATGATCGGGGGGTTCA
Organism: Artemisia tridentata subsp. tridentata; assembly: GCA_021014915.2. Lineage (NCBI taxonomy): Eukaryota > Viridiplantae > Streptophyta > Magnoliopsida > Asterales > Asteraceae > Artemisia > Artemisia tridentata. The sequence continues at coordinate 206,871,021 of CP139508.1, forward strand.
AGTCTATTGGAAAAGCACTCAAGGGGATCGGGAACAAGATTAAGAAGTTGGGGAACTCAAGAGATTAGACAATACTAACTTAATTAGTATCACTAACTCAAGTAGTATTAAACTATTATTAATGTGGTCTTGGCTACGGCCATCTAGCATTAACAAGTTTGAATTAACTTAGTATTTCAAATTTGGCATTGGTTACTTTGATTAGTTAATCAAGCTTAATGCTTAATTATATTTATGAGCTTTATCTAGTTCATATATTTTATTTTACATTTTTCTTGCATGCACTAGATGATCATATTGAATGTTGAATGCTTAATAGTAGCCTAATTATAGATAATCACATGTCATTATTTTTTGCTAATTGTGGATAGTGTTAGGAAAACTATGTGATTATTTTTTAGTGAATTGAGGCAATAGGATTTGCTGAAAATAGTACCCCTAGGATTACCCATTTAGGCAGCCTAAATCCGGCAGCACTGCTAAAAATGTCCACAACAGGCCAAGACTTCACTAAATAGGGCACAACACCACTAAATTTAGTGGTACTATGGGTCATTTAGTGGTACCGTCCCTTGGGTAGACATTTTTAGCTGTTTGCTTCCACTTTTTTACTTTCTTTTCCTTAGAATCTGCAAACATATGCTGATTCCAACACTCACAATTCCCTAAACTCACCATGCTACTTATCCTTGCATGCTTTGATTTGGCTATTTAAGCTCTTATCATGTATTCATCTCCCTCACCATCACACATTCATCATACACTTGCCATGTCTTCCACCATGGCTACCACCTCTCACAAATCTAAGAAGCTAAGGTTCAACCTCAAACCACCCAATGAAATACTCATCATTGATCTTACATATGACAATGATGAAGACATTCACACACCAATACCCTCAACCAAAACAACCTCATCCATCTCTACACCTTTGGCTCCTTCCAAAGCTACCTCAACTAGATCAACCTCATCAATCTCTTCCACGATTAGGACTACCACACCCTTACCTCCAGCTAGTCCTCATCAACCATTGGCACTAACCTTCACCCTTTCACCAACAACTCCTTTTGATTTTGGGTCCAACACATCATCATCTTTCGCCTCTCCATCAACACAACCAATAATGGGTCACCCCATTCTCTACCCTCTAGAGCCTCATAGCATAAGTTGTGAATATTGTCATCACAACCGAAACCTCATACTCAACCTTAGGGATGAGTTGAGTTTCAAATTCTTCTACCTTGAACACCTCCTAACACCACCACAAGGGGCCCATCATACCACCTCCTCCACCAACCACTAGCCCAAATAACTAAACACTTTCATGTTAGTTTCCAAAATAAAAACCTAGGATCCCTTTTGTCATTTGAAGCAAATCTTAGGGCCTCATATCACTTAAGAGTTCTATATGCTTCTTGTAGATTGTTTATGTTTTTATGATGTAACCACTGGTAAAAATATGACTTTAAAATAAACTGTACTTATCCTTTTTTTTTCCACGTAGATTTTTATTTTATTTTATTTATTTATTTATTACCTGATTATCACTATTATCCTATGTAACGTAGATCACATTCTCGATAAACGTGCTCGCAACCCAATCTTAACAGATTTAGTATTTAAATATATAAACATCTTTGACCTAAAACTTTATGAGATCCCATTACCACTTTAACGTACGTTTAAAACTAAGTGTTTTCTATCTGATAAGAGTTTTTATGAAACCCTAAGCTACCATAACAACATGTGAGAATATCGAAACCCCAGAAATACTAAAATACGATTTATTTAAGTAATATACAAGTCACTAATGCACATAAACCCTAATTGCACTTTAACTCCCGATAAAAACCCTAATTTCACAAAACTATGATTTTATGTGATAAAATCACAAACCCTAAATAATATTTCTATAAAATATATACGTACAAGTCCTTTAAAATAAAAGTACAAGTCACTAATGCATAAAAATCAATTATTAATAAAAACACTATATAAACTTTAGAAATAATTATTTTAAAGGCATATTATGTAATAATTTTATGCAATAATTTATAAAATAAATTTATTAGATTTACTAATTAATTATACAACCCTCTAAACCTATTGTACAACCCTCTAATGCACAAAACTTAAAAAATTCATTTAACTACTTTAAAACTTTAATAAAAATTGTTGATGCAAATAATGTTCTAAAAACGTTATTTATATCTTTCGATTACTTCACGTTTTGAGGAAGATAAAATGTGAAAACACGATACGTTAAAATTAACGTAAACAAGTTTTTAATCGGAAGATCCCGTTTTTACGCAAATCACTCTAGAACAAATTTACAACTTGACAAATGATCAAAGAAGTAAATTTGTGTTTTGGGACTTCACATTTTAATGTAACAAAAACATTTTTTCAAAAATACACATGACAAATTATTTTTGAATTATTAAGAAATGTTTTAATGGAAATATTAGTTTGAAAATCAAAATAGCTATTTTTCTCCCCAAAATCAGCTCCAACCTTCCCCAAATAAGTTTTCACCAGAAAAGAGAAAATTTGGAGCGTTCTTGTCTGGGACGGCTCCACGGTTCCACTAAATTTAGTGGAGTCGTGGGTATTTAGTGGAGCCGTCCGTACCATTTTTTCTGTAATGTTCAGATTTTTCTTGCCTATAAAAACCAACCCCTTTCACAGTTTTTAGGCACCCTTTCACACAGAAAAACTCCCTAGCTCAAACCTCTCACACCTTTCACTTCTTTAGTTCATTTAGATTAGATTTCTTTTGTTTTAAGAGTGATCCAATCATCCAACAAGAGATCCTCTTCATCCCTCTTCATTAGCAAGAGAAGAACACAAGTATCCAAGTTGATACAAGGTGTTATCATTCCTCTTCATTAGCAAGAGAAGAACTCTAGGTATTCAAGAAGATACAAGAGTTATAGTTGTTAGGTTTTTGTAACACTTGTTACAACCTTGTTGTATCATAGCATACATCAAGTTTATTTATCTTTTGTAAGTGAGAGTGAAGATTAAGTGTGATCTTATAGAGATAGTGAATATCTCTCAAAGCCATTGGGCTTGTGTGATTGATCAAGAAGATCAATGGTCAATAGGATCATAGTTAGATTGAGTAGAGTGAATTGAGTGTTGATCATTGTGATCGTGTTGAGATCTTGGTGATCTCGTGTAGCCATTGGGCTTGAGTGATTGGTCACGTGGACCTTGGTAGATTGGTGCTAGCTAAGATTAGCACTCGACATCTAGCTTAGTGTCAGTAATAGGATAAGCGACGTGTACGGTTTTCTCTGCCTGAAGGGAGGTTGTTGATATAGTGTTTGAAACTCCCGAGTGTGGTACTCGGAGAGTGGAGTAGGGCGAAGAAGAGCTTCATAGCCGAACCACTATAAATCCTCTGTCTCGGTTCAATCTTTCCAACTCTACTCTTTACTTTTATTAGTTACTATTACTTAGCTTAGTGTGTAGTTCATATTGGTGTTAATTGATTACAAATAGAGTTTGAATTAAAGTTTCCAGTAGCAAAACTTTTAAAAGGAATATTTTTAAAAAGCACTTTAAAACCGGTAAACTATTCAACCCCCCTTCTTGTTTTCCACAATTGGTATCAGAAGCCACGTCAGTCAAGATTTTAAAGTATATTGTATTTTAAAACTTGAATCAATCAATGGATTCCGACAAATATCTAGAAGGGCAATCTATGCAAAGACCACCACTTTTCGAAACCGATTGTTTTTATATATGGAAAACAGGATTCGAAATGTATGTGAATTCAAAAGACATAGATCTTTGGCATGTTATTACCGAGGGTGACTTTCAGCCGATTCAATTGAATCCAATAACTAAAAAGGATGAAATTGTTTCATATGATAAACAAAGTGATGAACTAAAAAGAAAACTAGCCAAAAATAATGAGGCTAAGATGATGATTTATAATGCTTTGCCTAAAAAGGAATTTGAAAGAATTTTCATGTGTAATACGGCAAAAGACATTTGGAAAACTTTATTAGTCACTCACCAAGGTAATAACAAAGTCAAAGAGAACAAGATAGATCTTCTTGTTCAACAATATGAACAATTCTTCATTTCGAAGGATGAGTCAATAGATAATGCTTTTTTCTAGATTTAATACTATTATCACTAGTCTTAAAGCTCTTGATGAAGGTTACTCTAGCAAGAATTATGTTAGGAAGTTCCTTAGAGCTCTACATCCTAAATGGAGAGCAAAGGTCACCGCCATAGAAGAGTCAAAGGACTTGGCGACATTGTCACTCGATGAACTTATAGGAAACTTGAAAGTTCACGAGATGATAATCAAGAAGGACTCCGACATAGTCAAAGGCAAAAGCGAGAGAGTTAGATCTCTAGCATTGAAAGCCAAGAAGGAGTCTAGTGATGAGGAATGTTCGAGTTCCGATAGTGAAGATGAAGAGTATGCACTAGCCGTTAGAAACTTTAGAAAGTTCTTTAGGAGGAAAGGTAGATTTCCTAGACAACCTCGCGATGAAAGGAAAGGGACAAGTGATAGGAAATGCTATAGATGCGGAGATCCTAATCACCTCATAGGAGAATGTCCTAAACCACCGAACTCCAACAACCAAAGAGCTTTTGTAGGAGGCACTTGGAGTGATAGCGGTGAAGAAGAAGAGAAGAAGCTTAATGATGAAACATGCCTAATGGCTCAAGCTTCTAACGAGGTACATTCCGACTCTTCTTATTATAGTGATGATAATTCGTCAATAGATGATAGTAGATTGCATGACGAATACAACAAATTATGCGTAGTTAGTACTAAGATATTAGGCAGAAACACAAAACTAAAATTAAAACTACAAGAACTAGAACTACAAGTTTTAGAATTAAAAGATCAAGTCAAAAGACTTGAGAAAAACAAAGAAGTAGACTTAGGATGCGGGTCATGTATAAGTCTTCATGTAGAAAATGAAAAACTTAAAGAAAATGATTTAAGAATAATTAAGTTTGATGAGGGAACCAAAACACTTAATGATATGCTTGAAAACATTAGATATGGTGAACATGACCATGTGGGTTTAGGATTTGATCCAAATCAGGCTTCTACAAGTGGTACTAAACAAGTAAAATTTGTAATGCCTGAAATGTCTACCTCTGAAGGTGACGGAACCACTAAATTTAGTGGTACCGTGGTAGGGTTTGGTGCTGAAGACAAAACTGGGTCAATTCTGAAAAATAACTTAAGTCCTAAACCAAATCACGTAGTTGTAAATAGTACTAGAGTGTCTACACCAAGTAAAGAGGAAGCCAAAGGCTTATACAAACCACTGTCATCTCCCAAACATGGATTTGTAAAGCGTGACACTAGGTCAACTACTCCTCTACCTAGAAAAATTAACTCTCCCAAACCTCGGTCTAGAACTCCTCTACCGAGAGGTAACTTTAGAAGACAAAATCATCCAAGTAACTTTCCCGTAACTTGGAATGATCGTCCACCAAAAAGTTACTTACCATGAGAAATGTGCCCTCCATTCTCACATCCTAAACTAACGCAAAAAATGCATAGGATGTTTAACTCTAACAACTTTGGACCCATGAGATATTGGGGACCAGATGTTTGAACTTCTGTTTTGCTAGGAAAACATGTGTGTAAATAAACCTTAGAGTCTAACAAAAGGAGTATGATGCGTTATCAAACTAATCTGGTGACGCATGAGTCAAGTCGTGTCTCATACGCTTAACAATGAACAAAGGTAGTATAATCTTCTAGTTTTAAGAGCAACACCTCAGGCACAGGTACGCTTCCTTAAAACCCCTTTGTTAGTAGAAATGCTAAGCATGAAGTAGTGTTAGTATCTAACATCGTAGGCACTATCACAAAGAAACAAAGATTCACAAATCATCATGACAAACTCAACTTGTCCAGAAATGTACGATGATCGCTTCAAGATCATGTGTGAAAAGTTTGAAACAAAAATGATGAGTGAATTAAGTTTCTTCCCTAGCCCGTAGATAACTCAACCTAAAGATAGTATCCCCATAAACTCTAGTATACTATACATATTATATATACATATATATATATATATATATATATATATATATATATATATATATATATATATATATATATATATATATATATATATATATATAAGACACTTAGCTTAGACACTAATGCCCATATCCACAAATACGAATCTCACAAGAGACGATGAAGGTGAGTAAGTGGATGTCACTAAGATATGGGCATAATAGGTAAATTAGTTTACCTAACGGCAAGTAGGTCCATTATCATGAATAGTGTTTGGCTTTCTGCCCACTTGTAAGAAGTATCCCAAAACTTCTTACATCAAAGTGTTTGATGTATTATCCAATACATTAAAGGTACTACACACTTGAGATTATGATATCTCAAGGAGATTGGTATAGAAAATGTTTCTATATCAAATCTGATAATGTGAGAGTTAATGTGGAATGAAACATAGAGAGTAATGTTTGTACCTTCATAGGTTTGTTATCAAACTTCTTGGTTCCCCAAGAAACAAACTACTCTTGTTGTCTCCACGACCGAAGCCGAGTACGTAAGCGCCATAAAAGGCATGACAACAAACACTATAGATAAGACAACCCCTGTGAAGAGTAGCAGTCAAGATGCCATTAGACTTGTTCGGGAACCCTATAGTTTGCTCATGAACGAAGCTCATCGAAGTACGTCATCTCCTTCGCCACGATAATGTCAAAAGAGAAAATTTTCCTTGGAAAAGTATCTCTTGAAAGACAACATCGTCAATACCCTAACCATAACGTTCTCGTCACCCCTCTCATGACTAGTTGAATATTTCTTCGAAAATATTAAAGTCATCTCTCATTCCTCGTCTCATGACTTATTAATATTTCATTGGAAATATTAATGTCATATCTCACGTCTCGTCATATGACTTCTTAAGTCATTCCACTCATCCCGCTCATGACTATTTCAATATTTCTATGGAAATATTAAAGTCATCCCTCGCGTCATACCTTATAACCTTTCATCCCCTCTATGACCTCTCAAAAGTTTCACGGGAAACATTGAAGTCATTCTTTACAAATCACCCATGACTCTTTAAGTTATCTTTCTCACTCGTCTAATGACTTTTAGAAATTTCTCTAAGAAATTTTAAGTCATTCCCTTTCGACTCGTCACATGACTATTTGAATATTTCACGAGAATTATTAAGTCATTCCTTGCGTCTCGTACTCCGACTAATTAAATATTTCATGCGAAGTATCATAGTCATCCTCCAAAACACTACTCATAACTTCTATTTATTTCACGGGAAATATTAGAAGTCAATCCTCATCCAATGACAACTTAGTCAATTTCCTTGGAAACACTAAGGTCATTCCTTGTCATCCCGCTTAATCTTTTTCGTCAAAAAGTTTATTAGGTATAAACTTTTCTTCTCGTGTCAAAAAGTCTTGCTAAATAAGTAAGATTAATCAGCCAAAAGTCAAAACAGAAGAAAAATGGCTCAATCAGACACACAGCTCCACTAAAGAGACACGGCTCCACTAATGTTTAGTGGAACCGTGATTCTGAAAAACGCGCCCATTCCCTTCTTTTATTCTGCACAGCTTTTCAAACATACCCAAAACTATTTCCTCTTGCTGTCAAAACCGAACCCAAACACCATAATTCAATTAAACTCTTGCAAATCAAGATTGAGGCATTGGAATCAACAAATCCTAATCACAACAACATTAATTGTAAGTAAATCATTCTTAATTTCTTTCAATTTGAGTCTAGGGTTTGTTCTTGAGCATAAATCCGAATTGGGGATTTTCGAATTTCATTAAACTTTTGTGAAATTAAGACTAGGATTAGACAATGTAGCATTCACATGATTCCCTAAACCTAGGATTTACATAAACCCACTTATGTTGCAAAACCTAGTCCGAATTTGATCACTAAAATCGGATTATGATTGATTGTTTGTAGTGGAATCATGATTAGGATGATTAAAATTGGATTAGGAACAATTTACATTGAAGCTTTTCAAACTTAAGCTTTTTGGCGCCACATTGAGGCGTTTGCCAAACACCCCAATTCGATCATTTTTTGAAAAACTTCGCAAGTCTAGGATCATGAAACCTTTTTCATGCATTGTTGCTGCAAATTAAAAAGGTTTTTGCATGCATACACAAACTCTCAAATATGGGTCGAATTACATAATCAATATGTATTGTTCGACATATTTGATTGAGCAAAAGTGAAGTTAGGAGCGTTTGGGTAATCTCATAAGTTTCATTTTAGAGTCGAGATTACCGCACCTCCACATTGTTTGCACTTAGGCACACACACTAGAAATGCAATCATTAAAATGTAACGAATTAACATATACAAAAATGATTTCTTTTTGTAGGTAACAATGCCTCGTAATGATTATCAAGATACCCGACATACATTCGTCAAACACTAGAAAATCTAACCATTCCAACTGACCAAAAAGCCCATTTTGCAAAAGTTCAAAATCGATACATACATGAAGGTCGTGTAATCGATGCCCTTTTCGTTCCCTTGGACAATATCCAAGAATGTTTCCCCACCATTGACTTTGACTGTCTATACAAAATAAACAATCAAAATTTCCCTCGTTTTGTTCTTGAATTTTATAGTCGAGTTCGTACCTTCACTGATGACGATGGTAATGTCTTTCTTGATTTTTGGATTCAAAACCAAAATATCAACCTGTCCGTCACCGAAATTGGCTAGATTCTCGGTGTTCCTTCACATGGTCAATGTGCATACACTGAAGACCATTCTCTTGAGTCTCTTTTCTACAACCTTGAGAATGTAGGTGCTTATCGCACTGAAATTCCAAATCTCAAACTCCTCAAACAAGTCATACAAACACCTCGAGTCGTCCACACGTATCAAAAACGTGATGGCTCCCTCGTTCCTCTTGACCCAAACAAAATCTATCTCAAAGAGCTTCTTCCCGATCTTAGAAATTGGGAACTCATTCTGCGTAAGAACGTGTTAAGCCTTGCCGGCAACCGTGATCTTGTCTCAGCGAGTCTCGCCCACATGCTGTATTGTCTTAATGTCGAGGAACCTTACAACCTCGCATACTATATGGTCAAGAGAATGGCCAACGTTCGTAGTCGTTCCGATAAGCTCATGCCATATGGTATGTTGCTTACTCGTCTATTCATGTGGGTTATGGAAACCTACCCACATCTCCAAAGTGTCGACTATGTCCTAGTCAATCCGGTGATGAAACCCCTTGGAGGACCACAACGTCGCACAAAGCAATGTACGGACAAAGGGTCCAAACGTGGTCGTAAATCCACTTTCGATATCCCTCCTTCCTCCTCGTCCTTCGAACTTGGCTCATCTTCCCAACCTATGGATGAAGATGATGTCGAGGTGAACGAAGAAGGAACGTCTCGTCCTCCCTCTCCCTCGCCCGACACCTACTTTGACAACCTTAACACCTAATCATTTCGACCAACAACCGATCTTCAAACCAACTTGGTTACCCTATCCGGCGTGACGAGAAGGCAAACTATAATGTACAATCGACAAGTAGAGATGCATACGCAAACTATAAGGGGATTCAAGTCAATCGGCAAGGCAATAAAGGGATTAGGGAACACAATCAAGAGATTGGGGAAAAGGAAGGATTAGAGAATGTTCACTTAAGTAGCTATATTAACTTAAGTATTATTATTAAGATTTTTAATAGCTTATGACATTGTCCATCTAACTATAACTAGCTTGAAGTGTTCTATTCTAACACTTGATACTTGAACATGGTTAATTTGCTTAATTAATTAACCCTTATGTTAATCTATCTTGCCTAGTTCATGCATGTTATCTTATTTTATTACATGCACTAGATGTTAAAATTGCTTGAATTCATGCATGCTTAATAGTTGCCTAAATACATAGATGATCACATGATTATGTTAGTTGCTAGTTGTAACTAGCTTTAGGAATTCTATGTGTTTAGTGGGTTGAGGCTTTGAGATTTGCATCCAATGGATTCCCCAGAAATTTCCTCATTTATGTTGCCTAAAACCTACAGACCTGGAAAGAAGGTCAAATGGAGGCCACGGCTCCATTAAATAGGCGACGGCTCCACTAAATTTAGTGGTGCCGTGGTACCTTTAATGGTACCGTGCCTCTGGAAGACAAAAAATACAATTCTCTTCCACTTTTTGACTTTCTTTCCCTGAAAATCTGCAAACAAAACCTGATTCCCATGCACCCAAATCCCCAAATCCAACATCCTTTTTAACCTTGCATGCTTTTGATTTGGCTATTTAAGATAACATCATGCATTGCCATCCTTACACCTTCACACTCACCATACAACCATCATGTCTTCCACCATTGCTTCAACCTCACACAAAAACAAGAAACCAAGATTCAACATCAAACTAACCAATCAAACCACTCTTGTTGATCAATGGATCAAAAGTGCTCACACAACACAAACCTCAACCAAACCTTCCAATGAGATGATTCTCATTGATCTAACATTGGATGATGATGAAAACCACACACCCATAACCTCTACCAAATCATCATCTTCCTTCACTACACCCCAAGCTCCATCCAAGGCAACCTCTATCAAACCCACATCTTCATCCTCCACAACTAGAACCAACACACATTCACCTCAACCAAGTCCCATTCAACCACTAGCCTTAACACTTAACTCATCACCATCAACTTCCCTTGAACTGGGAACTAACACATCATCCTCATCACTTTCACCATTACCACAACCTCTACCTCTCACCCTAACCTTATCACCAATCACTCCTCTTGAGTTTGGGAGTAACACATCATCATCTTCCCTATCACCATCACCTCAACCTTTAATGGGTTTTCGCATCCTTTATCCCCTACACTCACACACCTTGAGTTGTGCTTGTTGCCATCACAACCTAGAACTCATCATGAACCTTAGAGATGAGCTTAGCTTTAGGTTCTCGTACCTAGAACACCTCCTCACACCACCAATGGGACCCATCATCCTTCCACCTCCTCCACCACACAATAGCCCAAACTAAACATGTTTTTGTTTAGTCCTACCAATAAACAATTAGGAACCCTTTTGAAGTTGGAAGCAAATCTTGAAGCCTCAAACTACTATTGATGTTTATGTGTCTTCTTATTATTTTATTTGCTTTCTTGTTGTAGTCATACTCATGTATGACATTTATTTTATGTTTATGAAATGGACTTTAATATGATTGTTCATGTTTATTTTAGTTGTGTGGATTGGATATTTGTCAAATGTGCTACTTGTTAGATATTGTATATGTGTCATCTAACTTTGTTTTGTAGCATACACCATTGCTCGATTTCTTGGTGTTCTCCAAATGAGGGGGAGTATACATCAAGGGGGAGCCTTTGCCACCTTTTTGATTAGACAAAAAGGGGGAGAAATGGGAGTAAACTCATTTAAAACTTGTTAAAACTAATTTTAACCTAACATGAGTTTATATTTTGTCATCATCAAAAAGGGGGAGATTGTTGATGCAAATAATGTTCTAAAAATGTCATTTATATCTTTCGATTACTTCACATTTTGAGGATGACAAAATGTGAAAACACGATACGTTAAAATTAACATAAACAAGTTTTTAATCGGAAATCCCGTTTCTACGCAAATCACTCTAGAACAAATTTACAACTTGACAAATGATCAAAGAAGTAAATTTGTGTTTTGGGACTTCACATTTTAATGCGACAAAAACATTTTTTCAAAAATACACATGACAAATTATTTTTGAATTATTAAGAAATGTTTTAGTGGAAACATTAGTTTGAAAATCACAACAGCTATTTCCCCCCCCCCCCCAAAATCAGCTCCAACCTTCCCCAAATAAGTTTTCACAGGAAAAGACAAAATTTGGAGCGTCCTTGTCTGGGACGGCTCCACGGTTCCACTAAATTTAGTGGAGCCGTGGGGTATTTAGTGGAGCCGTCCGTACCATTTTTTCTGTAACGTTCATATTTTTATTGCCTATAAAAACAAACCACTTTCACAGTTTTTAGGCACCCTTTCACACAGAAAAACTCCCTAGCTCAAACCTCTCACACCTTTCACTTCTTTAGTTCATTTTGATTAGTTTTCTTTTGTTTTAAGAGTGATTCAATCATCCAACAAGAGATCCTCTTCATCCCTCTTCATTAGCAAGAGAAGAACACAAGTATCCAAGTTGATACAAGGTGTTATCATTCCTCTTCATTAGCAAGAGAAGAACTCAAGGTATTCAAGAGAATACAAGAGTTATTGTTGTTAGGTTTTTATAACATTTGTTACAACCTTGTTGTATCATAGCATACATCAAGTTTATTTATCTTTTGTGAGTGAGAGTGAAGATCAAGTGTGATCTTATGGAGATAGTGAATATCTCTCAAAGCCATTGGGCTTGTGTGATTGATCAAGAAGATCAAGGGTCAATAGGATAGTAGTTAGATTGAGTAGAGTGAAGTGTGTGTTTATCATTGTGATCGTGTTGAGATCTTGGTGATCTCGTGTAGCCATTGGACTTGAGTGATTGGTCACGTGGACCTTGGTAGATTGGTGCTAGCTAAGATTAGCACTCGATATCTAGCTTAGTGTCGGTAATAGGATAAGCGACGTGTACGGTTTTCTCCGCCTGAAGGGAGGTTGTTGATATGGTGTTTGAAACTCTCGAGTGTGGTACTCGGGGAGTGGAGTAGGGCGAAGAAGAGCTTTGTAGCCCAACCACTATAAATCCTCTGTCTCGGTTCGATCTTTCCAACTCTACTCTTTATTTTTATTAGTTACTATTACTTAGCTTAGTGTGTAGTTCATATTGGTGTTAATTGATTACACATAGAGTTCGAATCAAAGTTTCCAATAGCAAAACTTTTAAAAGGAATATTTTTAAAAATCACTTTTAAAACCGGTAAACTATTCTACCCCCCTTCTTGTTTCCCACAAAAATTATATAAATTAAAGAATTATTAAAATTATATTTTTCTTATTTTATAAACCCTAGTACAACACCCCTAAGCCTAAAGTACAACTTTTCAATGCACCAAAGCATTTGTTTTTCTGAAACCTTAAGTACTCATTTGTTCAAAACCTAAGCTATCCACATCCCCCCTCCTCAAGAAAACTTAATACTTGTATGGTTTTAAAACAACCACATCACCATCACCTTCAAACACCACGACATCCCCCTCCTCCTCACACTTGTCCTCACAAACCTTATGACACACCTCTTTGTCCCTTCCTAACCCTAATTGTCACTTTTACAAGCCCTAGTTATCTCCTTCTATAAATAAACAAACCAAATGCCCTAGTCTTTCCAAGAAACCACACGACCCACTCACCACAACCACATACACTCTCATTTCTGTTTTCCCACAGCCTTGTACAAGTCCAAAAACACTCTAGGAAGCCAAAGAAGGAAGGTAGAAGCACTTGTGCATCATTTCTAAACCATACGCCCCAAAGACTTACCCTATTCGAACATTTAAGCTAGGTAAGTTCTAAACCTTTTTCATTATCTTACATATGTTCTAAATACTCCTAAATTACTACCTTATTGATCTCTAATAATGAACAAATACAAAAACTAGAAAAATTATTTCAAATCATTCCTTTTTGTTTTTGGGTCGAACAAACCAAACACCCTCTTAAAATTATTTTTACAAACCAAAAATACCTAAAACAAGTTAGAAACAGTCTAGATATGTTGTTCATACTAAAAATGATCTAAGATCCCTAGTTCATAAGCTTAAAAATCGAAAATCCATTTTTTTCTTTCTTTTTGCTTCTGTCGAGACCACAACAGACGACAGATTTGTAAATTAAAATTCGACCACTAAACGAACCTTAAAATTTCTAGATTTTTGACATATTAAAGATCTCTCAGCTATCTAACTATAGGAAAAAGAAGGAAGTGAATTGGTTAAGTATTCATCGAGATATGACCTCTTCTTTTCACTTGTTTTTTGCCCAAAATATACGAACAAACGCACCCTAAATAAATTCATTTCAGGCTCGTGAGCTCAAATCACGAGCTGGAACTTTTTCAAAACTAAGTTTATAAACTGATAATTAAGTATACAAAAGAGTCGTAAAAAGTTTTGCCATAATTCGTAAGATATAACGCGTTTTTATGAAATAAGGACGTCGTGTGTAACGCGATGGGAGTCTTAAGGGTATTTTCTGCCAAAACTCTAATTAAAATTATAAAAAGGACTTAGTATGCAGTCGACTTGTAACTCAGGGGTAAAAAGTGCCAATATCTGAAACTATAGGGGATAAAGTGTAACTATTTCTATAATAATTATTATTATCAAGTAATTATTATTATTGTTATAATAATAATTATTATTCTTATTATTACTACTAGCCTATAAACCCGTGATAAATCACGGGTGGCTTATAAAAAACATCAAGAAAAACAAATGCTAATTTCCAAACGATTAGCGATTATATGCGTAGCAACTTAAAGGATATGCAAACATGTGAAAAGATTAAACAAAAATTGAAAAATGACTTTACATACAAAACTTCAATTACATGAAACAAATAGTTTGCATTAGACGGTTGGATCAAATTTTCTGTAGCACTTTGTGTTGAACATCGTTCAAGAAACTACATGGTATTTCCAGATACATGAATTGAGAAAGCATACGAAGTCTCTAGATACATCGTTCAAGAAACTACATGGTATTTCCAGATACATGAATTGAGAAAGCATTAGGCGGCATGATCAAGCAATATGGCTTCCAACGTATTTAAAAGTGAGGGACTGGTGTGATTGGGATAAGCTTGAAGAAACCGCTTTTGTGCATATGTCCATTAGAAAGAAGTTGTAACGATTTCAAGTAGTTAAGCTTTTATACATTTGATGTGGAAAAGTACTTTTCAAAATAGCTTAAAAGTTGCACTCACTGTTTATTGATAAGCAGACGTGGATAAGCAAACACAAACACACTCAAAACTGTATGGCTGGTGCCAAAAGGCACCCGGGGTTAGGGTGTCCCCACCAATCTACACCTTTCAACGGATGAAGCTCATATTTCATTGTCCAATGGTTAAAAGGAGAGTAATTCTTTTCGAGCATCACAATCCAACTATATGTTGTAGATGATACAAAATTCTGCCTAATTAATAACTATAGTGGGTCAAAATTGATTTTGGAGGCTGTATTCAATACAAATAAACTTTGGGCAACTGTAGACCCGTTTTCTAATACTCGTTTGATTTTTGTTTAATTTTCCATTCAACACCCATAAGAAAAAAAGCATGGCATGGATTGACCCATTTATAATAAATGGGTTGAACTTCTCACCAACAAACAATAGGAAACACGGTTAGTTACCAAACCTTGGAAGTGAAGATCGAACGTTTGGTTTGCTCGTAAATGTAACAAAGCTTCCCTTAAGTACAAGTTGCAGAAGGAGCTGAAGGGAATCAAAAAAATTTACAAACAACATTAGAAAAATTATTGAAAGCAAGACAGGTTAATAAAATAGGAAGCCTTAGGGCGAAAAATAATTCTTAACAGCAACAAAATGAAATAGTTGATTATCTCTTCATAATTTTAAGACCCACAAACTATATGCCAAAAGTTAATAATATTGAACCATCTAAACATGATCATGTCAAGGTTTCATTATCAGTTGTAAATAGTTTATAATATTGCCATTCACAAATTTTTGCTATATATGCCTTTCCTAAAAATAACAAATGTTTGCAATGTCTATAATAACAACATATTTTTGTAATAACAGTGCAATTACTATTTAAGTTAGAATCACAAAATGACTAATTTAAACATCTACTTATGATCATTTTGGTATGATATCATAAACACCAATTTAATTTATGAGAAACCAAATAAACTTTCAAGACTAACTTACGCTAGTAAAGTATTAGAGCTGTAAATTCCAGATGAACGCAATGACGATCAACATCATTCTTACACGGAAAAACATCAAATAAACTTACATATATACATCCACTTGTAATAATAATCTAAATGAAACACCAACCTACAACATCATTCCTACTTCGAAAACCAACCCCATGTATATTTCCTGCTTACAGCAATATCACCAACATTTTACTTGTAAATTAGCATTTATGTATGTTTGGCCATTATAATTTAAGTTCCATATCTACCTTACCTCACTTGCACAACCACAGCCCGCCCGTAGGGCCCGACCTGCTTCCCGCCCGAAAGAACCACTCAGAACTACGACGGGGTCGAAATGCATTTGGCTAGAACCACACGTGCAAGTTTCTCTGCATGTGGCTCGTCCGTGCTTTTCTATTCCGCTTTGCCGCCCGAGTTTGAGAGAACAATCCGAACTGAGGCAATCTTTCCGGATTCGGTCCGCCTTACAGCCTTGCTTCTGTTACATATTTTTTGCAGTAGCAAATAAAATTAGAGAATAAACACTATATACTTCTACGAAGAATGCATAACATTATAAAACTAAAAATCAACATTTTGAGAGTTACCCCATCTGCATGAAAGCCATCTCTTTTGGGAATTACATCAAACACTTGTTACACATCTTTAAGATCACATAACCTATAATAAGCCAACACGTATAAAACCTGAACATCAGAATTATATCCCCAAGTAACCAAGTTTCACCAATTCTTGTACACCATTTAAACATTAACCATGATCATTAGAAGAGTAGTCTTTTACTAATACGAAAGAGCCAGGAAACTAACAAAATGATTAAAAGGCCTTTATTTGTTTTGAAAATCGAAACAAACAGACAAGATTATCATATTTAATTATCAATTGATATACACATTCAAAATAGTAGTCGATTCAAGAAATAATAAAAAAGCCCAAATTAGAATTTCATTTGGTAGTAATTTTAATTGGTAAGAAAATCTTTACCTGATACTAATTGCGATTTTTATGTTTTGCTTAAACTTTGGATTGACATTCAGTTTCGAAAGAATGTGACCTCAACTGAATAAAAAGGTTTTGGAACTTCAAGGGGAGATAGAGGTGTATTATGTGACGTGGCATTTATGAGGTGGCATTAGTGTGGTGGCTTTATTTGCTAGCATGGAATTAATGAGGTGTCAAGTTTTCAAAAAAAGCTTTGTTTATTATATATATAGATATAGATTAGTATTATTATTATTATTATTAATGTGATTTGATTAATAAACGAAATACGTTTTCTCCGATAACGAACAAACGAAGCATCTATTTAACGAACGAACTGAACGAAAACATAAAAATAAGGAATATGATAAATCTTATAACTTTTGGAGAGACTTCATGTTGTCTCAAAATTAACATTTAAACGATAACCAAAAACATTACGAAATGAATAATTTAAACTTACATATTTGAGAACGATTACTAAATTATGACAAACCAACCCAGGTTACGTGCCGGAGACATTTATCAACTTTAGTTAATTTCTTTTACTATTCAGACTATCAAGGTGAGTTCATAGTCCCACTTTTCTTTATACGTTTTTCCAAACTTGTGGGGAGATACATGCTACTAAATCAAACACAAGTATTTTTCCTAATTGTTATTGCACTAGGTTAACTTATTGCCAATTTATATTTTAAAAGTCCCTTATATCTTCCCCTCCCTACACTTAAATTGAACATTGTCCCCAATGTTCTTGAAAAGTATCAAAGTTATGATAACGGAAAGAATAAAAGAGATGAAAGAAACTAATACTCCCCTGATTAGCTCAGCATGGACGATGTGAAATATGATTAAATCCTCCTCCAAGAAGATAAACAAGATAAGCTTCACTTCTGGTGTATACTTCAAACCTGTAAATCACTAAGAAAACAAACACGAAACCTCGCATAAAATCGGTGGTAAACACTATATATAATAAAATAAAATCCTAGAAAGCAAATAAGATATAATGCTTGCAAAATAAATTTTTACAAAATCTTGAAAATTTAAAAATTCTAGGAATTTTCAAAAATTTAAATTTGACAGAAAAAAATATATGGAAAAACTGTTGCTACAGTACCTGACGCCATCGGGTGTAAACCCTGATGCCGTCAGGATTGACCTGATAGAATTTTTACGTTTTGTTCCTAGAAAATTTCATTGTGACTCAATACAAGCATTTGACTCAAACAAACACTTAAATATGATAGAATATATGTTAATCATAAATTGTTAAATTTCATATTCGAATTCGTTCTTTTAAAACAAATACGATTTTCCCTACACTTATCTTTTTATAAAATACCTTTATATGTAATTAAGACAAGGTTAAAAACAAAATAAAGCAGTTTCACAATGTTATATTCGAAACATGAAAGATTAAACAATAATGATAAGGCATATATATGACACAAACATAAAATAAAAATTAAACAAACAAACAATTAAAAAGCATGGGTTGCTGCCCAAGAAGCGATTTTCTTTATTTTACGAGTCTTGTAGCTAGACTCAAAGTCATGGCCTGTTGTGTGACTCTATCCTCCGTCATGTTCTCACTACTATCCTTATCATGGCCATACAAGAACAAGTTATGCCCTAACATATGTTGTTCCATGTAATCATTACTTTCCCATCTTTCACTTTCTTTGAATTTTTCAATTTTTGCCTCCCACTCAAGAATTTTCTTTCTTACATGGTTTCGGGGAGTCGTTGGGTTAATATCAAGTTTCCACTTTTTCCTAACCTTACTAGGATGACGAGGAACCATAAACATCCTAAGTTTGTTCTTGGCTGCTTTAAGTATCATTACCCCTTTTCCGTATTTAATGGTTGCTCTAGCCGTAGCAAGGAACGGTCTACCTAAAATTTAGGGCATATACTCATCTTCCTCTGTCACACCCCCAAAATACCTGATTTGCAGCGGAATGGAATACCTGGGGCGCGACTGCCATAGCATCACAGTTATAGTTATATTGAACCACCTAAAGTGTCATTTTTAAAATACATCGTTTGATTTCATAAAACATTCAGAGTTTACAAAAGATAGGTCCCAAAAGATAATTCAAGTTGCGGAAATAAGTTTGTCACAAATCCAACAATAGTTTAAGTCCATAAAAATCCAAGTGATGCGAATGTCTTAATTACCTGAAAATACATTGCTAAAAACCGTCAACAAAAATGTTTGTGAGAATCATAGGTTTATGTAAAAGTTAAATTTGTACGCTAACCACAAGTATAAAGTGAAATGATAAAGATGCTACATAAAAATCATATATTGGCTCTTAAGCTCATGACCCCGAAGCTAGACTGATTATGAATGCCCCACCAGAGTATTTTGCCAGACACTCTGAATCTGGTATTAAATGAAATGCGTTCGTATGACTAGTTGGCGCTACCAACCCGAACGGAGGCGTCACCCTCAATAGATCTATTCACTCACTCTCGCTTGCTTACAATTAACGGCATGATAAATAAAAGGGGACTTTAATCTGGGAAATGATGTAACTTAAGCAATGTAAATGAATTTAATACTTTGGTCCGCATAAAAATAAATGGTGCAATGTATTCTCCCCCGAGAGTTTAGAAATGAAATAATAAATTGAAAAGCGAGGCTATGAAAACTCACCTGATGCAATAGCAATAATGACAAAAGTGGATACACTGAAATGAGGCACGATCTCTAACAGCAACTTAATATGAATGATATATCTAATGTAAGTCATGAAATGATGCTACACATGCAATTACGTATGTTATCGATACCACTCGTGAATTTCAAAAATAATGTTTAGCTTCGAAAAATATATTTTTGACGTCTCGTTAAGTTTTAAAACACATTTCGTGTAAATACGTTGTAACGATACCCCACGATCGTCGTTTGGTGATCTATCTTTAAATATGGTGTTTTCCGTCGTAAATTAACATTTTTCAGAACTTATAAAAATGACCAAAAGACCTCGCAAAACTAGCCGCGAAATGGTCTATGTTAAGTGCTAGGAAATAAGCTCGACGTTTTTAGAAACCTTGTAACAATATCTTGAATTCGTAATATTGTTATTTTGCCCATACGCGTCTCGATCAATTAGAAAAACGGCTCTCAACATGGTGTCTCGCAGAAACGCTTGTATCTCTGTCGTTATAATCTCGTTTTCTACGTTCTTTATGTCCTCGGCTTCGTATTACAGTGAACTAATATATTTTTGATATGTCGGCTTGTCTAGATGGCGTTCAACACCTCGTTTTACCAGTTGAAATTCGTGCAACAGCACACAATTTTTCAGAAAAAAATAGTTTTCGTCGTCAAACTTAGAATTAACATATCTTTCTCGTTGTAATCTCGTTTTTGCTCATTCCAGCGGCTACGGTTTCGTTTTTGAGATTATTTTCTAAACTTATAAGCCAAAATAGTCCATGGTCTACTGAGTTTTCCAGATTTCACAAAAACGAACAGGACCTTTTCTATAACTTGTTAAAACATTCTAGTTCAAGACTTGTTCAAATCACTTCCAATCAACAACAAGCTATTCTAAAACCTACCATACACCTTCTTAGGGTGTCATGGGTTCCTAATGTTCACCAAAAATGATGGATCTCTTAAGCTTACTCATAAAATTCATTAGACTCCTTTTAGTGACAAAAATTTGTGTAAAGTGGTATATAACATATGTACATTTGCATGATTTGTTACTAGA
Organism: Artemisia tridentata subsp. tridentata; assembly: GCA_021014915.2. NCBI lineage: Eukaryota > Viridiplantae > Streptophyta > Magnoliopsida > Asterales > Asteraceae > Artemisia > Artemisia tridentata. The sequence continues at coordinate 206,891,648 of CP139508.1, forward strand.
ACATGAAAATATTAAATGAAAGTATGAAAGATTAGAAAAGTTGACTTGAAGCTTACTTGAAGTTTTGATGAGTTTTGAAGCAAAATACTTAATTATCCTTGGGGTTTTTATTTCAAAACCCTAACTAGGATGTAAATGAGACTAGAAATACTTGATCTTGAAAATTTTTGGTGAACTCTTGCTTGTTCCTTGTTCTTGGCCGAACCACCAAAGGAGAGGATGAGATGAGAGAAGACTTTGGTTAGTTGTTTTTGGTATATAAATGTGTTAACGAAATAAAAGAAGTATGAAATCTATTATTAGAGATTATAGTATTAATTTTAGTCAAGATCATCAAGTGAAATATGGACTTGGGGGGGGGGGGGACATGGGGCGGCTAACAATGGCAAGAAAAAGTGTGTGTGCTAATTAATGAAGTTGTCCCAAGGTTGATAAGATTTACTTAGATATTGATATGTATTAGCTATTACCGGGTACCGAGTTAGCTAGAAATAAATAATGACGAAACAAAATAAAATATGATGAAGTTGTAAAAATTGTAAAATCACATTCCTTGCAAGAATCGGGTGTTTAAATAGTTGTCGTGTTGAAATTTCGTAAACCGTCGTAGTTATAAACGTTTAACGGAAAATATAGCAATTGATTCCAAAACACCGGGTAAACTAATAATATAATTTTTTTATATCATTATAATGAGTGTGAAAATATATCAGGATCATAGTCGGGAGTGTCGGGTATATTATTCGTAGTAATGACTGAGTGGTAACGTTTATTAAATAAATAAACATACGTTAATTGAAATTATGCAAACCCGTGAATGACCTATCATGCAGATGATGTTATTGATGATTTATAGACTACTCTAGTCTATATGATGTATCCTTAATGATGATGCATGAATACGCAGCTAAACCATAATGGTTTACGCGAATTTGAATACCCGTAAACCTAGTTTACGAACTGATGAATGATAACCGATAATAGTGATTTCCCTCCGGGAATGAATAATGTTTCATGAATTATAAATTTTTTAAAAACATCTCAAAGTTGCAAACTGACTTCAAAAATGATGAATAGTGAAATGATAAATAGTGAATGATGAATAGTAAATTGTCGAGGTTTGGAAAATGACATGAAATTACGATTTGTCACAATCGTCCACCCTAAAAGGAATTCAGTTCTTGAATTCAGTTAGTGTTGGTCTCTGGAGTGGATTTGGTAAAAAGATGTTATCGAAAGGATAACGCTATGGTAACCGTTTTGGTTCCTCGTTTTTTGCTCTAACTAGTATTACTATATGAGTCTCCCTTCGCCTAAGGTGCTTAGTCTAACTTGTACTTCTGGTACGATATAATTGGGTGACTATTTCAAAGATAGTGATTTGGGTTGTCTCGAAAGATCTTATGTCTTCTGTTGCGATACAGATCAACTTACTATATACTTCAAGTCCTTGTTAGTGGTTTCGTAATTCTTTCATTGTTTTCTTATGTCGTGGAATACTCCTCTTATATGGAAAGTCTTTCCTAGAAAGGTCAAGGGTAAAAATCCAACTTAACGGTTGTGTGGGTGACATGTGGTGTAGGTATCTAGAGAGGGTTTGTCAAAAGAGATGTTTATGAAAAATTTTATTTGGTTACCAAGCTTTTGAATTAAGATTGTTATTGAGAATTTTTGAAAAGATAATTATTTTCTTTATGGCATAATCCTTCCTGAATTATACATAGGTGATCAGGCTATGTATAATTGAGGACTAATGATGCGATGCTCAGTTTAGTCAAAGTAGCATTATGTTTCTCAAAATTTTTAGATGATGTTCAACATGTTGTTTGATAAATGGTAATAAATAGTTGGTAGGATGACAGAAAATCAATTTATAAGGCGGTAGTAACATGTCTCATTTTAAAATTTTGTGAAATAATTTCCTGAGATGGTAGTAAAATAGTTTGAGGTAAGGTTATGTGAAACAGTTTTATAAAGCGGTAGTAAAATATATTGTAATAAAATCTGTCGAATGGGTTATAGGACGTAGGCGGATGATCTTACGGAATAGTAATAGTCTATGGTCATAGGTGAAATTTGCCTAACCCCTACTAGAATAGCGGTATGTTGTTGCGAAATGATTGAAAATTGGGCAATTGGAATAGGAAATGAAATAAACGAAGGTTGTGATTATTATGGAGATGATAAAAGATAGAGATTACATGAGATAGAAAGGTACATGATACAACGAGTTTACGATAAAGTATTTTAAGGTAGACTACTTAGAGAAATACAACCCTTGAGGGCTTGGTCTATGGTTTATTACTAAGGCAGGAGTTCGTTGTCCTTAAACATTGATGTTGTCCTCAATGTTGTTGATGTCCTGGCAATCTCCTCCTCCGATGATATAAGCTCTCCCACGAGCTATTCCACCCTGATTCGCAGTTCCTTGGTTCCTCTGTGTTGGACATTCATTCCTGTAGTGTCCTATCTCTCCACAGCCAAAACATGTCACTAGAGGTTTCTGATTCCCGGCAATGATTGGAAACTTACATTCTCTAGTCGACTGACTAACCCTCTCACAGTTACCAAAAGAATTAAGACATTCCACCCTGATTCGCAGTTCCTTGGTTCCTCTGTGTTGGACATTCATTCCTGTAGTGTCCTATCTCTCCACAGCCAAAACATGTCACTGGAGGTTTCTGATTCCCGGCAATGATTGGAAACTTGCATTCTCTAGTCGACTGACTAATCCTCTCACAGTTACCAAAAGGATTAAGACATTTCCCAAGGTTATGATGACTTTGACACTTGTTGCATTTGGGTAGGATACCTTTGTAACCTTTCTTTTCAGTTGGGCTGCAACATAGGCCTTGGCAACTTCTTGTCTCTTTGTTGGTTGTTGAGTAGCATTGCCATTCCGGTTGTTGTCCAGCTTTCTCTTGTTGTGGTTGTTGCTCCATTTTTTTGTCATTATTGTCTCCTAAGGCCTTGGTGTGAGCTATGTGTTTGTCACAAATCACAATTTCAGGTCATTTTCCAAACCTCGACAATTTCCTATTCACGAGTTACTATTCATCATTTACTATTCACCAATCACTATTCATCATTTCACTATTCATCGTTTTTGAAATCAGTTTGAGACTTTGAGAAGTTTTCAAAAAATTTTACTATTCACGTAACATTATTCATTCCTAGAGGGAAATCACTATTCATGGATACTATTCATCAGTACGTAAACTAGGTTTATGGGTATTCAAATGCGCGTAACCAATATGGTTTAGCTATGTATTCATGCATCATCAGTCAAGGCACATCATATAGGCTAGAGTAGTCTACATGTCATCCATATCATCATCAGTATATTAGGTCATGCACGGGTTCGTGTGATTTTCATTAACGTATGTTCATTTATTTAATATAATAAACGTTACCACTCAGTCATTGCTACTAACATTATACTCGATACTTCCGTCAGTGATCCTAACGTATTTTCATACTCAGTATAATGATATAAGGATTATATTATTACTTTACCCGGTAATTTTTAAATCAATTGCTATATTTTCCGTTAGGAGCTTATAACTCCGTCGGTTTGCGAATTTTCAACCCGATGAACATTCTAACACCCGATTCTTGCAAGGAATATGATTTTACAATTTTTACAACTTCGTCGTATTTTATTTCACCTCGTTAATATTTATTTCTAGTTAACTCGGTACCCGATAACACCTAATGTATACACAAAACTAACTAATACTTGCATAAATGGGACACAAGCTTTAATTAAACATCAAATCTTCCTTTTTTCTCTATGTGCGCCGCCCCCCCCCCCCTAGCTCCCTAATCTTCCATAAGCACTTGATGTATAAGACTATAATTAATGCCAAGATGCTATATGTTTCTTGAATTATTTTTCATAACACATTCTTATACAAATCAACTAGCAAATAAGCTCAAGCATCTCTCTTTTCTCTCCTCTTTGCTCGGCCAAGACAAGAACACCAAGATGATTCCATAATTTTTTAAAGATCAAGTTATAAACAAGTTCCATTTACACTCCTTGTTAGGGTTTTGAGATAAAATCCCTATGTTACTTGCATATTTCTCTCCAAATCACCTCAAATCTTCAAGTAAGCTTCAAGAACACTTATTAATCTTTTCATACTTTCATTTGATCTATATTATGATGTATTTTCAAGTATTAGTAGTTAAACATGCAACATACTTATGTTATATATACCACATCACACTTAAATAATCTCTAACAATAGATCCATAAGTTTTACTAGTAATCTCATGAAATCCACCATTGTTGGTGATGTTTAGGACCCCATGACACCCTAAGAAGGTGTATGGTAGGATTAGATTAGGTGTGGTGTTGATTGAAAGTGGTTTGATTAAGTTTTGTACTAGAAAAATTAGTTTTCATAAACCCTAGAAAAGGTTCTGTCCAAAAACGTGTAATCTGGAGAACTCATTAACTCAGGGGATATTTTGGCTTAAATATTCAGAAAGTACTTTCAAAAACGAGAACATGGGCGCTTGAATGCTTAAAAACCGACTTACTACGAGAAAGATATGATTTTTCTAAGTTAGGCGACGAAAAACTAATTTCTGAAAATATTGCGTGCTGTTTGCCGAGATTCAAAGGACAAAATGAGGTGTTAACTTGATATAGGAGAGCCGACCTACTGAAAACATGTTAGTTCATGTTTATACGAAGCCGTGGATATAAAGAACTTAGAAAACGAGCTTATAACGAAGAAGATACACGCGTTTGAAACCCGACAAATACACTAAAATTCCATCAGCTTTTAACAAAATATTTTCTAAGTATAGAAAAGCTATTTTTGCACTACACTACATTGAGAGCCGATTTTATCAATCATCGAGACGCGCATGATTAAAATGAAAAATATACAAACTCAAGATAAAGTTGTAAGGTTTCTAAAAACGTCAAGTTTATTCACTAACACTTAACGTACACTATTTCACGACTAGTTTTGCGAGACCATTTGGTCATATATTTTCACAAGTTAAGAAAAATAATAAACTCCGACGAAAACATTATATTTATCAATAAATCACCAAACGAGGATCATGGAGTATCATTTTGACATAGTTACATGAAAAATAGTTTATAACGTAACGAGACATCAAAGATGTATTTTTCGACAATAAACATTATTTTCAAAATTTACGAGTGGTATCGATAACATACGTATTTGCATTAGATTATATCATTCAAAATAGGTCACGGTTAGAGACCGAGCCTCATTTCATCATACCCACTATTGTCATTATTGCTATCGCATCAGGTGAGTTTTTATAGCCCCGTTTTAAATTTATTATTTGATTTCTAAATTCTCGGGGGAGAATACATTGCACCATTTTTCATGTGGACCAAAGTATCAAATTCATTACATTGCTTAAGTTACATCATTTTCCCAGATTAAAGTCCCTTTTATTATCATGAACCGTTAATTGTGAGCAAGCGAGAGTGAGTGAATAGATCTATTGAGGGTGACTCCTCCATTCGGGTTGGTAGCGCCAACTAGTCATAGGAACGCATTTCATTTCTGTCATATTAGAGAGATTGGGAAACACCCAGATGGGGCATTTCATTTCAGTCTAGCTTCGGGGTCATGAGCTTAAGAGCTAATGTATCATTTTTATGTGACATTTCATTATACTATTTAAACATGAGTATATTAATATTTTAATGTTGCTACAGTGAAAAACAGTGCTATGAACAGTGTTTGTGCAATTTTACCCCTAAGGTGAAATTGTCTTTGCAAGGTAGGTCATTCGGGGACTAACGATGCAAAACGTCGAGTTATTTGAACAGTGCTTTTTACCACTATACTATCCTGTAGCATTTTTTCCCCTAATACCAAATTTTTAATCCCATCTAGAACTACCAGTTCGAACAAAGAAAAATCAAAGATCTCATATTTGTGTTAGGAATTGTAGATGCAATCTTTCTAAGATATAAACACAACTCATCATATATCTTTTTCAAAGCATATCTACTTCTTATAATCTTCGAATACATCAAAAAAAAAAACAATCTGATATCCAAAAAAAAAACTAATCAACAAGTCCTAGATTCATCTAAGATAACAAAAACCATTTCAATAAAAAAAAACGAATCTCATATAAAACAAACTCGATCAATGGTGGTTTCGGTATCCAAACAGCCTCTTCGAAGGCTAAAAAGCTCCAGAAAAGTTTAAAAGTGATCGATCTATCGATTGGGAGGATTTCGGAGTTCGCCGGAAAATTTTCCGGCGACGGAGGAGGTGGCCGGGGATAGTTGCCGATCGGAGGTGGTATTTCCGACGTGGGTTTTAGAGAGAGAGGGGAAAGAGTGTGTGTGAGTATGCTATTAATGAGTGAAGAGAAAGATAGAAATTGTGTTTTATAAAAATGGGAGGACCAAAAGTGTACAAATGAAACTAATGGGGTAGAAACGAGATAAAGGGGCGGAGGGGTTAGTTTTCTAAAAGAGTAAAACTTTTGAAATATTAACTGTGGGACCCATTTGACGTACCAAACGGACTTGAAAAATTATGAAACTTGCGCCATTGTTCTCGAAATAATTTTCCCAATAAAAACAAATATAAATACGCATAACTCGATTTGTTTCGTTTCGTGCTTTCTACAAATAAAGTCAAAAACTTTTCAACATTCAAAGCATACGACATGCCATTCTTGCAACAACGTGTGATACATTCCATTTCAAAACATAACAAAGATACCACATACTCTCAAACCATTCGAAACTCAAAGTACTCGGCGAAAAATAATCCAACGGCAACTCACACTAATATGTGCCCTTTTCTACTAAAAAAAGGAATATTGCAATACATTTATTGACACAAAATCAATCAACACAACAATCCCGCAGCATCGTGCGGGTTACCCCACTCGTTTACATAAATCTATGAACTCACCAACATTATTGTTGACCATTTTTAGCAATGTATTTTCAGGCAAATAAGGTATCGCATGTTGGCTTGCATTTCGACATACCATGGAGTCGCGGTGACGACGCGTCTCACTTTGTTTTATGCACTTAATTATCGTTTGATTTGTATGAACTTATTTCCGCAAACATGAAACATCTTTTGGGACCATGTTTTGTAAACGCTGAACGTTTTAAATAATCAAACGATGTATTTTCTAAATGGCACTTTAGGTTGTTCAATATAACTGTAACTGTGATGCTACGATCAGTCACACCCTCAAGTGTTCCATTCCGCTGCAAGTCAGATAATTTGGGGGTGTGACAGATTCGTACCAGTGCAAAGGTTATAGCGAACTAGGTTATCCTTAATACCCTAGACTATAACTACACCATCATAGCATCTCATCATTGTAGCATAAGTGCATATTTATTATGCATGCGATTTCATACATATATCATTTCATCATAACTTGTATTATGTAAATGGCTATTTACTTTTCTTTCACATCCATTATCACAGATATGTCTTCAGACACGCATCCTATTGTCATCTCCTCAGATTCTGAGATTGATGATGTTTCATCACTACCCTCCATTATACTATAGTCGGTTACATCACCCTCACTACCCACTATCATTCTATCATCAGTGGAGCCTACTCTATAGTCATCACCAATGATGTCAGAGGCTGAGACCGAACCCTTCAAGGAGGTGGAAGTCGCACCTAACCCACCATTGTCACCTGTGATCCGCCATGGTCCTAGAGTTGTTCCGATCATCCAGCCGGGGCTGCAGATACCTGTTGGTCAGATTTACCGATTACATCCTGGTGGACCGCGCATGAAGCGCACTGCTGCTAAGCGGGTTCTTCGTCTCACTGTCAGATCACCAGCTGCTTTTACACCATTACCACCACCATCATCACTCACCATGACTACTGTTGCTCATCCCATGGTGCATACCCCATCTCATCCTCGTAGACGTCGCTTGACAGCGCGTAAGAGGGTAGCTTTCCGTACCCCATCACCATCAACACCATTCTCTCTACCATCATCCTCACTATCACCAACATTACCATCCCTATCATCATTATCTCCACCCTTACCACCCTTGTAAGTATTTGAGGTACCATCAGTACCAGTTCATCCCAGGGATCCAGTACCTACCACTGATTTGCCGCTCAGCAGGTTCGAGGTTGGTGAGAGTTCTACGGCTGCTGCTGCCAGACTACTTACTGCTGCTACCATTGACTCGCGACTAGATCATCTGCAGGAAGAGGTTGACAGGGCATTAGGCTATATAGAGGAGATACCCGTGAGCCGGATTGAGGCTTTAGAGGAGGAGATTGAGGGGCTAGTTGTAGGCAGAGTTGCTATTGATGTGTCATATCAGGGATTGGAGGCCCGACAGTTGGAGATTTCTGAGCGTATCACCCAGCTGAGGCAAGAGATGCCATAGTTGCACAGATGTCTTAGGAGGAGCATCACCGTCAGGTCGGAGAGTTAGCTACAGTTCAGGCTAGGATTTCCGTATCAGAGAGCAGGGAGGCTGATGTAACACCCCAACCCGACAAGGGTCAAAATGCCACATTATGGTGTCAACAAAACAAACGCAAGCGGACGACTTTTATAATTATAAAGGTTACAAAGTTCAAAATGAAACTAGGGACATAATAAATCTAAACAATAATGACTATCAAACTAGAATACAAGTCCGAAACAAATCTAAACGGAAATTAACTTCAAGGTCTAATCCAAATGCATCGGGGATCTATCATCAGGGTAGTCCACTAAAAGCTCCTATGCACTCTTCACTCAAACCCAGCTTCCAACCTGTCGCAGGAAAAGAAATGCGGATGAGCTTAAAAAGCCCAGTGAACAGATATATATATATATATATATATATATATATATATATATAATATATATATATATATATATATATATATATATAACAAATGGATAAACAAATCATATAAAGGTGTAGGAAACGGAAACATAAGCTCTTGCGGAAACAAATATCATATGTCAAAAGGATGAGAGATAAGATAATACGAATCAATTTGATCAAATGCACACGTATCATGAGTAAGAATAGCTCTAGAGTCAAAGTAATAACCGAAAATGAACGCGTCCAAACGAGCCACTCGAATGGACCAAAGATACCTAACAAATAGCCACGAGCGTGTCTAAACGAGCCACTCGAATAGACCAAATAATCACATAATCATTCAATTCATATTATACAAGGAGTAGCTAGCTCCATTGTACCAGAACAGTGAGTGGGCTATAGAGCACATACAGCCAGTCACCAAACAAATCAAATCACAAATCAAATAAGTCTAGGATGCATCCATACGCCCCCTGCAAAAACAAATCATATACGTACCATGTACTAGACAAGTATACGCATATAACAAAATGGCCAAAGTGTACACATATCATATCATATCATAATAGAAGGGGACGCCGTGGATCAATCACACCACCACAGAAAGTGTCATGCCATCGGTGCCTCAATGACTGGCCATGGTACCTCCATGGCTAGTTAGATCGGGCAACAAACACACAAAATATACATCATATCATACCATCATATCGGAGGGAATCTTAGCAAGGCATATATCACTGAATCATAACAGATGATCATACAACTGAGATTATATCAAAGTTATATCAATATCATATCAAGGAATCATAGCGAATGAATCATATCATCAGATCATAGCAAACGAATCATATCAGAGGGTCAAAGCATATCAAATCAAATGAATCAGAGTCAAAGATCGAAGTCATGAGAAGAAACCCTTACTGAGAAAGGGTAGAATATCTGTACCTTAGCAAATCAACAATGAAATAAGAAGCACACCGGAAAATATGGAATCAATCCTTCTTCGCCGAACCTATATAATTTAATGATAACGCATTACTTAGCAGCTTATTTTGGAAGTTTACCACTTATAGTTATTAAGGTTCCTCATTCAAGGTTTCTTACTATTTTTAGAAACTTTCCTCTTTTAGTAACTTTTCATTTCTTAGAGACTTTCTATTTTTTGGAAACTTTCTATTTTTGGTAACCTATCATATTTAGAAAATTTTCTGATATAGTAATTTAATACTTTGAGGTTATAATTGACAATTTATAATATTTAAGGGTTAAAATGACAATTATTATAGTTTAGGGTTAATTATGCCAATTTAATAAAGTCTATGGTCAAAACGTAATTTATCAAAATTAAATATTAAAATGTCAAAAAAATTATTTTAAAGCTTATGATAACTTTAGACCCTAACTTTCATAATTTATTCACGTATTATCGACTTCATTTTATCCAAGACCAAATTACTACGTTTTACACGACCACGCAATATACATGCTCATGACACAAAAAATATATGCCTACTCACGCATGGTAAAAGCCACGACACATATCCTCACATGCATGTAACATACTGTGGTTACCCATTTCAGTCCAAGAATACGAGCCTCATTACAGGCTCATTATTTACGGATTTTTAAGGCTTGTTTATGTACACCATTCGGCTACTTAACAATATGACATATTAAAATACACACTATAATACCAGATCCCATTTGTGTCGTGTTACTTAACAATATGACATATTAAAATACACACTATAATATGACATATTAAAATACACAAATGTTAAGTTACCCATTTCTTGACCAAAAGAAGCTAGCGCAACACAAAACAATTCATTGGCATATATATATTTATGATTTCATGTGTCTTATATTTCATGTGACCACTCCTCATCATTCTCTTTGTACTCATTTTAACGACAAAACCCCCGACATAAAATCACATATTTTGAACACCAAACGACCCAACCTTTGCCATTTCTTTTGTCCATTTTATCCGCCACCAAAGCACACCTACAACTCCCTTTTGAACCCACACGTACAACAACTATAATGACCCAACATTTGCTCACATTAGACCCTTGCTTTCCTCCAGTTCCAGCCCCATTCGACCACATAAAATCACACATTTGAACTATCAATAAAACACACATGAAATAGTAACATATAGGGTCCTAGTTTTAACCCTTTGTACTTGGCCCAATTACTGCCAGTAATACACAATTTAATAAAGCAGATTCACAACCCATAACCAACCCTTTCTATTCCTTTTTAAGCCGACTCAACCCAACCATTTCGACCCTTTTATAAGACCCACACACCATCGATCTAGTCTCATCTTATACGACAATATTATCTAGGTTTCGCAGTCCTCTTAACTCAACATATACCTCACACACATACACGTTAAATTCTCAAGTTATAAACCTTCATACACGTATATATTGGTTCGTTATTTCATGTACAATAAAGATCAAATTTTCATGCAGCACTTCTGATCTAGATGGCCAATTATAACTCTTTTTCGACATGTATGCATGCACCATTTTACATAACTCCTTTCCAGATTTTATGTCATGTTTAAATAATCAAAACAAGCATATAAAAACCAGACTATAGGCTCGCATATAAAGTGATCTATTAACAGTTTAACTTCATCCTTTCCTGTGTGCACTTTCTTGGTTCTATCTTCTCGATATACCGATTTAATAGCAGATTAAAACCTTAAATGTATCGATCTATATCTTCAATATTTCCTGAGGCTAGAAGGTCTCATTTTATGTGACTTATGCATAACCTTTCATGTTGAGTATTTTAGATCAACATAGGTTAGTTTCGATTACAGATTTTATATGTTTCTCTATGATCATGATGAGAAGAAGTAAGACAAGAGTAGATTATACCTCCTGGATAACTCGAAGGAAGAACAAGAACAAAAAGTCATAACGCCAACCCAACCACATAACTTGTTATGCCCAGAATTTGATTCAAACAACAACTGTCGTACTCGAATTAAACCACGGTCAATACCACCTTACGTAACCCTCCTCACTACAAGAAAACATAGCACGGGCGACGAGTACCACGCCGACGACTCAATGTCGTCGGCAAGATATGCTAAACGACAAAACATGGCTTGACCCAGCCAAGGCTGCGTTGAATTTTTATATCCTTATTATGCCGACGACGTTTCGTCGGTAAAATAATTCTAATGTTTGACTTGGTGAAAACCTGGGCGGGAATTTGACCGCCAAAACTATGTCGACGTCATGTCGTCGGCATAGTATAAACCAAAAAAATAATTGTGATTAGCGCGGGATTAGCGGATGATTAAGAGTTGTTTTGCCTTTAGTTTAATGACGCCGACGACATGACGTCGGCACCTATTTAAGTCAAATTTTTTTGACTTTTCCCTCTTGTGAATAATAGCGAATAATTGGGCGGGGTTTTTCCCGCCTTTATTATGCCGACGACAGGTCGTCGGTGATATTTCCCGCCAAAATTTCCCTCCACCCCGCCAATTTTTTACTTATATATATATATATATATATCATATAATAAAGTTATCACAAAACACGTAAATTCTCACACATAACAATGGATGGTTTTAACGCCGGAACAGGAATGGTCGAAGGCTTTATCACACGAGCTCCTGTATAATGAAATTATACTTCATTGGGGCTGGGAAATTTTTGATGAATATGGTTCTTATGAGAACTGTGCACCGTGGCAGAGGGACAAGATTCTGGAATGGTTGAGGAGAAATCCGTACTATAGAGAGTATTTGGAAGAGCTAGATGCTGCTGAAGCTCAACGTGCTGCTGAAGCTCAAGCTGCTGCTGTTGGAGGTGACGATGAAGCTGAAAGCACGTTGGACCTCAACACCGAATTTGGTAATCTGGAAAATAGAGTAACAAATCTCGAAGCTACGTTTGCACGTATCAAGGAAATGAGAGCAAGGAAAGGAAAAGATGGTGCGAGTTCCAGCAAAGCGGGAAGTAGCCGCAAAAAAAAAATAAACGGGTCGTTTCGTTTGGTTGTCGAGTTGTTTAGTTTGAGTTGTTTCGTTTGGTTGTCGAGTTGTTTAGTTTGAGTTGTTTTGTTTGGTTGTCGAGTTTTTCGTTTGAGAACTCTTGCGTGTTTTAAATAAAATGTGTGCATTCGTGTTTGTTAATTGTGATGTTGTTTCTTCAAATAAGGTCATAAACCAAAACACCCTTTTGGTGCAGGAAATAAGCAATCCCAAACACCCCTGTTTGGACAGCATAAACCAAACGGCTCTTGTGGGCTGTTGTTAAGAAAACAACATAAACCAAACTGCCCTGTTTGGACATCATAAACCAAACGACCCCTTATGGTTGAATCTTGATGGATACTTAAGTTTTCACAACGCCTCCAACATTAAAGCGTACAAATTAAAAATATAAAGCACGTTCGACATCAGTTTTCACAACAACAACAACATTTTATTAAACAACAACAATAACACAACAAACAACGACAACGACAATAACAGCAACAACAACAAGAATAACAGCAACAACAACAACCTACATACGAAGATTTCCCATATCACCTACCATGTCATTATAAAGGTCGTGAAGTAAGGCAGCTGAATCAGTTGTGTGTTTGTTTGGATGCATATACAATTCTAGCATTTTATTGAGTACCATTATCTGGTGATTCAGTTTGATGCAGTTTGAGCACTCTGTATTTCCAGGACTTGATGTTGAAGGTCCTGCAGTGTATCAAGTTGGAGTTGTGGATGGTCTTGCGGAATGAGTTGGAGGCGTTGAAGCTCCAACAGAAGCGGTCATTTTGGCTAGTCGTTCATCCTTCCATAAAAAAAAATCGCATCCATACTCCTTTGTCCCACCCGTTAAAGAGTAAAAACTATAATTTTTAACGACTAACCAAATTATTTAAATAAAACACAAAAAAGTATGTAATTGTTCACCTTGGATAAAGGACACGCATAGTATTGTTTACCACGGGAGTGAGGTCGATGCGATTGTCGCAGAATTACGTCTCCTCGTCCACAAGGACAAGCAAAAGCTTCAAATTCCGCCATCTTCACCATGATAACAGTGTGTGTTTGTGGTTGTGAGGATTTGAGAGTGTATAATGTGTTTGTGTGGTTAAGAGCAGATCTGCTAACTATTATATATGGTAAAAAAATAGATCTTTTGGAGGGAAGTTTTGGCGCCATAACATCTCGTGTATTGCAAACGGTACCGACGAAAGGGCTCGTTCGTTAAACATCTCGTGTATAACCATAACATCTCGGCTCGTTCGTTAAACATCTCGTGTATAACCATAACATCTCGGCTCGTTCGTTAATCATCTCGTGTAAAACCATAACATCTTGGCTCGTTCGTTAAACATCTCGTGTAAAACCATAACATCTCGTCTCGTTCGTTAAACATCTCGTGTATAACCATAACATCTCGGCTTGTTCGTTAATCATCTCGTGTATAACCATAACATCTCGGCTCGTTCGTTAAACATCTCGTGTAAAACCATAACATCTCGGCTCGTTCGTTAAACATCTCGTGTATAACCATAACATCTCGGCTCGTTCGTTAAACATCTCGTGTATAACCATAACATCTCGGCTCGTTCGTTAAACATCTCGTGTATAACCATAACATCTCGGCTCGTTCGTTAAACATCTCGTGTATAACCATAACATCTCGGCTCGTTCGTTAAACATCTCGTGTATAACCATAACATCTCGGCTCGTTCGTTAATCATCTCGTGTATAACCATAACATCTCGGCTCGTTCGTTAAACATCTCGTGTAAAACCATAACATCTCGGCTCGTTCGTTAAACATCTCGTGTATAACCATAACATCTCGGCTCGTTCGTTAATCATCTCGTGTAAAACCATAACATTTCGGCTCGTTCGTTAATCATCTCGTGTAAAACCATAACATCTCGGCTCGTTCATTAAACATCTCGTGTAAAACCATAACATCTCGGCTCGTTCGTTAAACATCTCGTGTATAACCATAACTTCTCGGCTCGTTCGTTAATCATCTCGTGTATAACCATAACATCTCGGCTCGTTCGTTAAACATCTCGTGTAAAACCATAACATCTCGGCTCGTTCGTTAAACATCTCGTGTATAACCATAACATCTCGGCTCGTTCGTTAATCATCTCGTGTAAAACCATAACATCTCGGCTCGTTCGTTAAACATCTCGTGTATAAGCATAACATCTCGGCTTGTTCTTTAAACATCTCGTGTATAACCATAACATCTCGGCTCGTTCGTTAAACATCTCGTGTATAACCATAACATCTCGGCTCGTTCGTTAAACATCTCGTGTATAACCATAACATCTCGGCTCGTTCGTTAAACATCTCGTGTAAAACCATAACATCTCGGCTCGTTCGTTAAACATCTCGTGTAAAACCATAACATCTTGGCTCGTTCGTTAAACATCTCGTGTATAACCATAACATCTCGGCTCGTTCGTTAATCATCTCGTGTAAAACCATAACATCTCGGCTCGTTCGTTAAACATCTCGTGTAAAACCATAACATCTCGGCTCGTTCGTTAAACATCTCGTGTATAACCATAACATCTCGGCTCGTTCGTTAATCATCTCGTGTATAACCATAACATCTCGGCTCGTTCGTTAAACATCTCGTGTAAAACCATAACATGTCGTGTATAACCATAACATCTCGGCTCATTCGTTAATCGTCTCGTGTAAAACCATAACATCTCGGCTCGTTCGTTAAACATCTCGTGTATAACCATAACATCTCGGCTCGTTCGTTAAACATCTCGTGTATAACCATAACATGTCGGCTCGTTCGTTAAACATCTCGTGTATAACCATAACATCTCGGCTCGTTCGTTAAACATCTCGTGTATAACCATAACATCTCGGCTCGTTCGTTAAACATCTCGTGTAAAACCATAACATCTCGGCTCGTTCGTTAAACATCTCGTGTAAAACCATAACTATTTTCATGATGAACGATACGTACATGCCATGCATTCTTATAGTCACGACCGTTTATTATCCTTGTACAAGAATGGGGCATAAGTCGCTGTAGTCTATGACATTCAGGAGGTACACATCAAGGGCCACAATCTTAACTTATCTAAATGATGTAAGGTGGTTTTCTTGATTTTAGGGCTTCTTAATATAAAGATCCTAAAGTTGCATGGTTGATAATTTGTTTTCCTGAATTTTTTTTTAAATTTTATAAAAGTATTTATAATAAATAAAAAATTTATAAAACTATTTTTTATAATTTTATAAAAGTATTTATAATATTACCGACGACATGACGTCGGTAATATAACCGCCAAAATTTTCACCAAACTTTTATACGTCCCGCCAAACTAGAAACGACAAATTTCTATTACCTTACCGACGACATGACGTCGGTAACATTAAAAGTTATAACAAAACTAGATCTGGTCAACACTTAGAAAAAAAAAACGTATAACTTTTATCTCCTCTCAATTATTGAAGACGACCACCGGCGATTCACTCACCACCATCACCTCCGACACCACTACCACTACTCCACCACTACCACAGCTCCACCATCACTACACCCACCACCTCCGACACCACAGCTCCACCTCCGACACCACCGCAGCTCCACCACAACTACACGTGCACCTCCTCCACCTCCTCCTCCTCTCATGTTTAATTCACTCCTCAACCCCTCATTTGTTTAATTCTTCTTCTTCCCCACTTCTTCTTCTTCGATCTACAAAACAGGTAATTTTGATTTTTGTTAATTTTGATTTTTGTTAATTTTGTTTATTGTTAATTTTGTTTAATCTTAGTGTTAATGTTTGTTAATTTTGTTTTTTGTTAATTTTGTTTTATTTTCTTTATTTATTTTATACAGCCGACACCGCAGCTCCACCTCCGACACCACCACAGCTACACCAAGACAACCGAGAGCGAGAGTCGAGAGCTGAGACAGCCGAGACAGAGGTAATGTGGTCCCCCCCTTTTTTTTTAAACTTTTGGTATCCCGACGACATGTCGCCGACAACAGTTTTTTTAAAAACTTTTTATATATTAATGTGCTCACTTTTAATATAGCCCGGGCCCGAGCCCGAGACCGCAGCCCGAGACTGCAGCCCGAGCTGCAGCCTGAGACCACAGTCGAGAGCCACATACCACAGCCGATATAGTATGTTGTTATTTTTTTCATATCCGTATTATTTTTTACATATCAGTATGTTTGTGAATGTTGCGTGACGGATTAAGTGTAATTTGATTGTTTAAAACCGTGTTTAAGAACCGGCCTAGTTTAGTAGCAGTGTGTACCTTTAGTAGCAGTGTATTATGTTTTAGGATTTTAGTGATTAATTTCGGAAAGTCCCCGTCCGAAGTTAATCATCCTATAGAAAACCCGTCCGGAATTAATTTATTAGAAATTAATTTCGGAAAGTCCCCTGTTTGGGACTGCTTTTTGAATGTTTTGTCTCATTTAGGATATGGATGCGTATAACTGATTTACTATTTGAGATTATTTCGACAGTGTTTCTCCTTTACTCCTACGAATATGTCCTTAATGCACATATTTGGGGAGTTGAGGGGAAATGCTGCCGAAATTTTCTCAAATAGTAAATCAGTTATACGCATTCATATATGGGACGAATCATTCAAAGAGTGGGTTAGGATTGCCTTCCATAGTTGCGCTAGGTGAACAAAACAACTCGTAATCATTAATTAAGTGCATATAATAACCGATTGCATCATAGAAATGCAGTTATGATAATTGATAAGAGTTGGACCCGTATAGAGCATCGTGGTTCAAAAGAATTTCTTGATGGTCTTGCCGCCTTCCTCGATCATTGCAAACCGTTATTGAATAGTTCCGGAAACATAAAATGTCCGTGTCGTCGTTGTCGTAATGTTCCATGGGTATCTCTCGAAGCTCTTAAATACCACATAGGCCACAATGGGTGGGACCCAACTTATACACAATGGAAGGATCACGGTGAACCGGATCCTCCGAATAATGATCAATATGATATTCTTGATAACACAACACAACGTGAGATGAGTGACATGAGTGCGTGCCTTAATGATATTCTTGATATTCCTCCGAATAATGATCAAAATGATATTCTTGATATTCCTTCGAATAATGAGCCGACTCATGGAAATATTGGCGAGACAAGTAACGAGCCTACTCAAGCAGCGACACCTCCTCTGCGTAACGAGTATGAAGAGTTACTTGCAAGTTCCAACCAGCCTCTGTACCCGGGTTGTGACTTTATGACAACATTGGATTTTATGGCAAAGTTTACACATCTCAAGGTCAGCGGTAAATGGAGTGATACTTCATTTAACAATACGCTAAAATTTCTCCAGGAGGTAT
The DNA here is from genome assembly GCA_021014915.2 of Artemisia tridentata subsp. tridentata. Lineage (NCBI taxonomy): Eukaryota > Viridiplantae > Streptophyta > Magnoliopsida > Asterales > Asteraceae > Artemisia > Artemisia tridentata. Next base: position 206,909,860 of record CP139508.1, read on the forward strand.
TTCCGCCCAGGTTAGGTTACAGTCTCCCACCGTCATACTATCATATAAAGAAGACATTTAAAAAGGTCGGGTTAGGGTACGAGTCGATACATGCTTGTGAAAATGATTGCTTTCTATATCGGGGGGATGATGGCGAGATTTGGAGTATTGTCCGGTTTGCAAAACGAGTAGATGGAAAGACAATAAAACAACGGGGAAGAAACTTCCTAACAAGGTGTTGCGTTACTTTCCTATCATTCCTAGACTACAACGTTTGTACAAGTCTATTCACACTGCAAAACATATGACTTAGCATGCTACTGGAAAGTCTACGGACGGTAAGATGCAACACCCGGTTGATGGTAAAGCATGGCAGAAGTTTGACAATAAATATTCGGATTTTGCTATAGAACCAAGAAACGTTCGATTAGGGTTGGCTGCTGATGGTTTCAATCCGTTCGGAAACCTTAGTCAGACTTACAGCATGTGGCCGGTTATATTAACAACATACAACTTGCCTCCGTGGTTATGCATGAAAGAGATTTCTTTGATGCTAACGTTGTTGATTCCTGGCCCTAAATCACCGGCGAAGGACATCGATGTTTACTTGAAGCCCTTGATTGATGACCTTGTGGAATTATGGAAAAAAACCAGGTATCTTGACTATGGACGCTGCTACAGGCACTCAATTCCACATGAGAGCGATGCTTTTATGGACCATCAATGATTTTCCTGCTCGAAGTAGTTTGTCTGGTTGGCAAGGGCAAGGTTACTACGCTTGCCCTACATGCAAAGTAGACACTCCGGCTACGCGTGTGATAAGCAAAACAGCTTATGTTGGTCATAGAAGATTCTTAAAAAAAACCATAAATGGAGGAGGGACTGTACGACATTCAATGGTGAACCCGATTATAGAGATCCTCCTAGAAAAGATATTAGGGCTGATATCTTGACTCAACTTGCGAAATTGCCCACACGTGTGCCGGGGAAACATCCGGATTATGGGGGTGGGAAGATAAAACGTAATCATACAGTCGAGCTGAACTGGACTAAACGGTCTATCTTCTACGATCTTGAATATTGGTCTTTTCTTTCTCTACCACACAATTTAGATGTCATGCATATCGAAAAAAATGTGTGGGAGAGTATCTTGAACACCTTGTTAATGAATGACAAATCTAAAGACACCGCGAAGGCAAGACAAGATTTGCAAGCTCTGGGCATTCGACAGGAGTTGTGGCTCGGAAACAAACAAAACGGGAAGTGCTCGAAGCCTCATGCAAAGTACTCCTTCACACCCGATAAAAGAAAACTCTTCTGTCAATACATCAAAACAGTTAAACTACCAGATGGCTTCGGATCCAAGTTCAAGTCAAAAGTGACCAAAGATGATAACAGTATAACGGGCATGAAGTCTCATGACTGTCATATAATGATGCAACGGTTACTTCCTTATGGACTTCAGCAATACTTGGACGCACAGACTTATACACCATTGATCGAGCTTTGTTTCTTCTTTAAGCAAATTTGCGCCCGAACTTTGATGGTGAAAGACATGGTGAAAGCTAAAGACCAGTTGATCAATATTTTGTGCAGTCTCGAGCAAATATATCCTCCTGCTTTTTTTGACATTATGATTCACTTGGTTATGCATTTACCTGAAGAGGCTATTGAAGGCGGGCCTGTTTCATTCCGGTGGATGTATCCATTTGAAAGATACATGAAGAAGCTTAAAAACTATGTCCGAAATAAAGCTAAGCCGGAGGGTTCAATAGCGGAGGGTTATGTTGCAGATGAAGCATTAACTTTCTGTTCTCGTTATTTTCGTGGTGTTGGGACAAAATTTAATCATCCCGCTGCATCTCAGGACCGTCCTCGCCCAACAAGTGATTTCCAGGTGTTCCGATCACTATGTACCAATTCTGGTAAAGAGACATTGATTAAGTTAGGTCTCCAAGAAATGAAGAGAGTGATATGGTATGTACTTCACAACAGTCCTGAGATCGACAAGTACATGGACGAGTTCGAGAGGTATGCGTTTATATTTTGAAATTTCTGTTTCCCAAGTTATCTTTTCGATTTATTCTAATATCATGAACATTTTCAGGGAATTTCCTGATATCGACATGCAACAAGCATTTCCGAGCTGGTTTGAGACGAAGGTAAACTTATTGTATGTATTTCCATGTATAAATAACGACTATTACTCATCTCCATCTATTCTTATCTTTTTTCATAGATCCGTAAACTTTACATAGCCGATGACCCAAGCTGTACTCCCGACTTATTCGCTTTGGCTTGTGGACCATCACCGACCCCAATCTCAGTCAACTCTTGCGTAGTCAACGGTGTGAGGTTTGTCGTACACAGCCGCGATATAAAACGTACAACTCAGAACAGCGGAATTTGTTCACCTGGTGAGAAGGAGGGAGAAATGTATTATGGTCAGCTAGAAGAAATTCTGGAGTTCGCATATTCCCAGTTCAAAGTTGTGTTGTTTCGAGTTAAGTGGTTCGACTTAAGCAACAAAAACCGTAGAGTCCAACGTTTTACCACTAGAAACAACATGACACAAATTTTAGCATGTAGCTATGCGTTCGAAGATCAACCTTACATTCTCGCAACACAAGCAAAACAAGTCTTCTACCTTGAAGATCCTGCCAGACGACCACTCCATTGGAAGGTCGTCCAAGAAGTAAATCACAACACAACCTGGGATGTCATCGTGGTAGAAGACGATGATGATGTGATACATGGAAACAACTCATCCGATCTCCAACTGTCTGCTAATTTGAATGATTTGGAACTTGAAACCTTAAATATCGATGGTGAATCAACGTTAGTTGAGGCACCACCACCAATCATTCCTGTTGATGACGACGATGATTTTATTGATGATGAAGACGACGATCCTTATGATTTAGTAGATTCTGATAATGAAGTCGCAAACAATTCTGATGATGAAGTTGATGCGACTAATGTTGTTTATGATAGTGATTGTGATTGTGCAGATTGATCTTAAAATGTAACTTGTAAAACGACACTTATTTTAATGAAATTGTTATGGATTGTTTAAAAGTGTATATTTCTTTTGAATGTGTATGTATTTGAATGTGTGCATGCTTATGTTAATTTGTTCCCGAATTTCTATATGTTACTCAACTTGTACTTTTACAGATGGCAGCAGCAGTCGCGCGTGGTCACGGTGGTGACGGTGCCGGTGACCCACCTTCCCCTCCCCGTCAGATTGAGGGCGGGCACCGTGCTGGTGGTAAGAATTTCTAGATTACATATATATATGTATATATATACACATATTATGTATATATATAGATATATGTGTATACATATACATATAGGTATACACATATATGTGTATATATATATACATATATCTATATATGTATATATATACATATATCTATATTTTTGTGTGATTATATATATATATATATATATATACATATATATATATACATATATATATATATATATACATACATATATGTATATACATATGTATGTATATATATACATATATGTATATACATACATATATATATATATATATATATATATATATATATATATATATATATATGTATATACATACATATACATATATCTATATAAGTTACTTTATGACGTTTCCACTCACTCCAATTGCAGGATCAGGGCGACCCCGCCGAGGAGGTCGGGCCAGGGGGGGAGGCAGGGGAGGCAGGGGTAGGGGAGATCAGAGTGGCGGTAGGCAGCGCCCACGCGAAGAAAATAAGAATGTGAAGCTCAAGAACGCCGTGAGAGATGGTGGCCCACAGTCGATTGAGTTTGAGATTGGTGATAAGGGGACTTACACTCATGTGGGCCAGCACGCGGCATGGTTTAGCAATTATGTCGGCGAGCTCATTCGGCGGCTGCCGCTCTCCTATGCCTCCTGGTACGATATAGAGCCGGAGAAGACGGCTGACTTCCTTCCACAGCTCGGGGTCAGTTATTTCATTTTCCTTTTATATATATTGTTATGTTATCGTGTTTATTTATTTAAATGTGCATATTTATTTAAATTTGTTTATTTATTTATATCTCTATATTTAATTATTTGAATGTGTACATTTATTAAAATTTGTTTATTTATTTATATCTTTATATTAATTTTAACTATATTTGATTGCAGCTTATGTTCGATTTGGAGCGCCACAGGAGCAGACCAGACTGGGATACCATTCGCTCGGCGCTCACATCGTATTTCGCTGGTCGATACCGTGACAATAAATATGAAATGAAACGCGATTATTTTACAAAAAAGGGTGGGGCTGCTAGAGTGGAAGAGATAAGAAGAAATCCTCCTCCGAGCGTGGAGATGTCTGAGTGGAACAAGTATGTCGATTTGTACATGTCGGAGGCGGCCCAGAAAAGATCGGCTGTGAACAAAGAGAATCGAAAGAAGAACACGATTCTCAGCCGCCACGGTTCAAAGTCATTTGCGGCATCTCGACACGAATATGTAAGACACATTTTATTTTTATAAGATTATTTAATTTTAATAATATATTAATTAAAATTATTTATACTAAGTAAAATATATATGGTGTTTGATTTGTCATTTTAATTTGTTTCATCCTATATGCATGTGTCTATATTTATACAGTTTGAGAGGAGCCAGGACCACCAGTATCCGTCCATTTTCGATACATATCTTGACACCCACTTCAAGAATGGTGCATGGTTGCAGGATGAGGCTAGAGCTCGGTTTGTAAGTATCGTTTTTTATTTATTTATTTATTTTTTTTTCCAAACACGCACTTAGTGATTTATTGAAACATAATCTAGTAATTAACCCGACTAATATATTAATTTTCTCATTTTTTTTCAACTACACAGGAAGAGATGGTCCGGCTGAGGCAGCCTAGATCTGATATGCCGGCAGACGAGCCGTGCCTCATGGAGGAGGATATATTTTCTCGGGTGATCGGGGGAAAGCAGCGTGGTCATATACCCGGTGTCGGCAAGGTGGTTCCCTACTTGAAGAGGCCACGGGTAGACATGCCGCCTCCAGCTCCACCAGGTATGTACAGTTGGATAATATTAAATGACGCATCTTATATATGTATTGAAATGACCGTTTTTAAATTTTGATTATTTCGTTTATAGGTACGTCCGAGCTTAAAGGGAAGCTTGCTGAAGCTACGGGGCAGATTGATGAATTTAAAAAGAGTCTGGCTGAAGCTGAGAAAAAGAGGAAAAAAGAGAAGAAGAAAGCCAGGAAAAATGAGAAGAGGCTCGAGCTTTTGACACGTTATATCTCGAGGAACCCAGACTGGGACTCGTTTCTTACCCAGGTTGGTTCTCGAGGTGACGCTGGAGGCTGCAGTGGGAGCGGCGCGGGAGGGAGCGGCTCAGGCGCTCTCCCGAGTGGCTTAGGCGGCGAGAGTGGCTCTAGCAGCGCGAGTGGCTCTAGCAGCGGGAGTGGCTCTAGGAGCGGGAGGGATGATGATGACGAGGATGACGACGATGGGCTGTACATGTAGAGGTATTATTTTGTGTTGTTTTGTCTCTGGAACTATATTTTTGACGACCCCAATCTTATTATCTTTGAACACTTAGGATATTGCAACATTTGTACATATAGTAGCTAGGTTTAGCGATTATAACACCCATTTTGTAAACTTTATGATGTATTTTGAGGGTGTTATAATGTTTATGGCCGTTTTGTAAAGTTTATGGCCGTTTTGTGGTTATATATAGCCGTTTTAGCCGTTATAAACTTTATAGCCGTTGTTTGTATTGGAATGTGGTTTATAAGAGCAGGTATTGGAAAGTGGAATTGGTAGATTTTTGCTGCACATTTTTGCGGCAAAAATCTGGGTAGTGCAGCTGCGCAGGCTGCTGCGCAGCTGCAATATAACTTCCATACCGACGCCATGTCGTCGCTATAATATATACATGCATACGATACCGACAAAATGTCGTCGACAGAATAATGAAAATGTTTATATTTTAAACCGTACCGACCATATGACGTCGGCAACATTTTTCAATTTTTTGACTTTTGTTGACTATTTCAAACGGTACCGACGAAAGGGCGTCGGCAACAATTTTCACTTTCTTGACTTTGTTTGACTATTTCATACCGTACCGACGAATCGTCGTCGGTGTTATTTACGTTAATATTTGACTTTCGTTGACTTTAATTATTTAATCTAATTAAGGTATTAAATATGCGTTATTCGTCGGTACGGACGTTGCCGACGTGGCTCTGTCGACTATTCGTGCCGACGACGTGACGTCGATAAGGTATGGTGCCGACGTCATGACGTCGGCACGGTTGAAAAATAGTCGTCGCCGGTGGTGTCGATTGTACTAGTGCCTTTGGATCACCTTGCTACTCGAATGAAGCAACAGAAGTTGCTTGCCGCCACTTATTTTGTGTCTAGGGTTTTGGAGTTTGTGAATATTTAGGTTGGTATAAAAATCAGTAGAATGGAGAAATTATAGGGGATTGACAGCCGAGTATTAAGTAAGGTTTTAAAGCCCATGATTTCCTTTCCACATTCACATTTTATTCTAGACTTTTCTTTGTAATATGTTGTGTACAAAATTAATTTCTTTTGGACTAGATATGGGCGTGTGACATAAGTATGAAATGTACTTGTGTTGCATTTTTACAAGGTTTATTTATTTCTTGTATGATGTATAGTTCTCATGCATTAGCTTGCAAATTTCTTAAGCTTGGTTCAAAGCTCAAATTTATACGTATTTTAGAGTTTACGTTTTTTAGGTTATTATAATTCTTCCCCTCTAAACGAAAAATTTCGTCCTCGAAATTTGAAATTGCAAAAGTTGGACAGAGACGTATCAATCACGAAAGAATTAACAATAGCTAATCTCACACTCGGAGGGGTTCTTCCAAAAAATATCTTCACAAACGAATAGCTTAATATCTCATGACTCGATCCGACAAACAAGGATAGCCCCAGGCTCTCCAGATAACAGACAAATCATAACAAATCTCGATCTAACGAGTACGGAACATATTCACGACAGATGATATTTGTAATCTCACTAAGAGATACATGAAACACATATGCACATGTAGCAAATACGGAGATAGTACTAAACGATGAAACTTCATCAATTCTATCCAAATTCTGAACGACCTACAGAACCTACTGAAAATCAGAGAGGCACATACCGAATCTTCAAACGTATCAAGAGTTTCACATCGTATCGACGATCAACTAAACACAAATCAAGATATCGAAATGTATCGGAAGCCTGATGGGATAGGTAGAATGATCGCACGGATAAGAACGAATCTAAGGATTAACATATCGCGAGCTAAATCTTACCATTATGCGCAAAACGTCAAACTTTTCTTGTATAATACAGCATAAGGAACACACAAATTCCCGGTCTCACCTTTCAAAATTTCTCTTCCACATTGATAACTAATCCATTATTCTTTGAATTAACTCAGGTCCTTCAATAAAAACTCCCTGGCCTAATTTAGCCAAAAGGTGTTTTTCATCTCTGTCAAAATTCCTCCTCAACACATCTTCCAAGCTCGAATACTTGTTCTACCTATCCATCAGTCTAGAGGTGAATAGCATTACCAACTCGAGTCTGGTCCCTCAAGCCCTCAGTAGCCCTTCCTAGGAATGTGATGTTGAAACGCAATTCTCTGACACGATCACTGCAGGTGCGCCATGTAGTTTTGAATACTCTTCTGCCGAAAGAAATCACTGCCAATCTTCCAATTGAGCCGACCTAGTCAAACCGTCCTCTACCACTCAAGTCGTGTTGTCCTTCCTAAATGTGCGTGGAATTTCCGTTACCAATTCCCTGTTGACACGCCAACCATAACCGTCTTCATACCATTTCATCAAAATTTCTGCTGCAAGTCTCTACACATAATAGTACAACTAAGATGAGTAGAGCAAATAGTGTGCTTCAATCAAAACTGCTTCCTTCAAGTCTTTTAACATAGATCATGCTCCACCGTCTTGCTCCCGAGCTTCTTCATGTTTGTCACAACTCACTCCCAAGTCATGCGTCAGATAATTCACCTCATACGTTTCTAGCTGTATTGATGCATAGCCGATAATCTTCCCGTGTTGCATAAGGACATAGCTAAGTCTCCTTCTTGAGTAGAAATAGATCTCTTCTCAGCTTCTCAAAATTCTCTTCTTATTCTTCATCCCAATCCAAAATTTACACTTCATGAATATAACATATAACTTCTTCTTCTGACGTAGAAACCTCAACACAGAATACGAAGATGATTCCCGTGTTTCTCTTTCGTCTCTAAATATACTAATATGTCTGATGAACTCAAATAAGTACATTTTATTACTATCATTTATCCTATTAATTTGACTTGTTTTACTATATTATATATGAGGATTGATACTTAATCGTTTACTTTTGTAATTCTCAGGTAAAAACAAGCATTTGGTGAAACTTAGCGATTTTGGACTAATAATGGAGCAAAACGTGCATAAAGTGAAAGTCTACTGACATGGACAAGATCAAGTCAATTCTGCTCCAGATGCGCCGCATCTCACTCTCGAAATGCGCCGCATCTCTATCAAGATATCACCAGATACGATCCAAGATACAAGAGGACATGCGCCGCATCTAATCAAGGGTTACGCCGCATCTTCTGGCGGTGTACGAATATTCCTGAATATTATAATCTTGGACCCCACGCGAAGTTAAGTACATGCGCCGCATCTACTTAGTAGATGCGCCGCATCTTCCCTCAGACAGAAACTATAAATACCCCGTAGACCAGACGAATTACAAGTTCCAAACCCTAACACCGAAGACCGAACAGAAGGAACAAAGGACGAATTCAGTCAAGGAGGCAGCACAAGACACACCCAATTCAAAGATACAAGAGCTGTAAGAAGGTGCTGCATGTATTTAATTCATTAAGTAGTTTTGTTTTATTGTGTTAGCAAACTTTAATTCATCAGGATTGGTGGCTTGTGTAATGTGACAACGAAAGATTGCACTCCCTTTAATACTTGCTTTCCCATCAATTAAAGTTTATATGATGATGTCTTTGGTTACTACTTATTAGTGCATTGATAACCTCTGTGTTTATTAGTGGCTTGCGGGCATTTGACTGCGGGACATAATGTGGCTCCCACGGTTGTTTCTAAATTGATCACTTAGGAATAACTTTTAGACATAAGTAATCATTAAGGGTTTACTCGCCGATAAGATTAGGACCAACGAGAAAGGGTTAACTACATACACTTCATATAAAGCTATCAATAAAACAAGTGACAATCTACTTAATCATAAGGACAGCCCTCTTATTGTCTCGAGTATTTATCTGTGTACGTGTGTGCTACTTGCTGATTCGTGCCTATTGGTTTATTTTATTATTTAATTGCAACAAATCGTGCCAGTCTCTCAGGCTGAAACCCCCTTGCGTTAGGATATTAAAATACTGATTAGAATAACTAGATAATACGTTCCACTCTTAGTGATCGACACTCTACTTACCATTATCTTCATACTGACCGGGTACACTGCTCGTTAAGTGTGTGTGTTATTGATAAGTCGGCTAAATATAAATTTAAAACTTGAGTAGGCATTAAACTGCTAAACCGCAACGACACATCACGCGCATCAAGTTTTTGGCGCCGCTGCCGGGGAGTGAATTGTTATTATCTGTTAATTTGATTAGTATTTTAATTAGGTTTTTCTTTTTATTAGATTAATTGCATCATTGTATTATTTTGCATATTTGTTGTATTGTGTGTTAATTGTTTTCTTTTATTTTTGTGTGTTTATTTTTGTTTGTGTGTTTATTTTTGTTTTTATTTTCGTATTTTTCTGTTCTGCTATCGTTGTACTGTGCTAAATCAAACGATACGGCGCATCTGATCTCTCAGATACGGCGTATTGCGTTTAATTTTTTTTATACAACGCGTTTAATTAATTCGATACGACGCATCTTTTCCCCAAGATACGGCGTATCTGTTTTTAATAAGAAAATTTTTCTAAGCGATAAAGTAATACGACGCATCTGCTTTTGCAGATACGGCGTATCTGTTTTTAATAAAAAAAATTTCTAAAACGTTAACGCCATACGACGCATCTGCTTTCGCAGATACGGCGTATCTATTATTTTAATTAAAAACAGTTTGCGAATTATTAAACAGATACGACGTATCGATCTCTATCGATACGGCGCATCTTTCTGAATCAAAAATCTTTTATTTTTAAACGTAACGAAAATACGGCGCATTAACTTTCGTTAATACGACGCATTTAATTTTAATTAGATAAGCTGATTTTTGATTAATTAATTCGATACGGCGCATTCTTAATTTCTAAGCGGCGTATCTATTTTCTGGATAAAGTCTGATTAAATTTTAACGTATTAAGATACGGCGTATCCAACTCTTTGGATACGGCGCATCGTCTGCAGATATCAGCAACTTTTATGCTTTTCTAATTTCCGAACGGAAAATATTCTGACTTACCCTTATACTAGGAAACTTTTACTTTGAAATCTTCTTGTTCTTAATTTTCAGGAACAATGTTCAATATTTTCCCAAACTGGTTCGGAAGACCCCGAAGAAACCTTACTATGGAAGAGTTTGCATTACTAATCGCTCAAGCCAATGAAGAGGAACATCATGAAGCAAGGAACTTTATCACTGAATTTAAAGGCAGTCATGAGCTGTTACTAAAAGAACAAAACAATATGATCAATGGTTTGGCAATTGAAGTGCACCAATTGTCAACAGTGCTTAACAAGGTTCTTTCGGTAAGGCACGATCTAAAAGGAATTACGACTAGAGGCGGAAAGTCAACCTTTCAAATCGGAGAAACACCCGAGGATGACAGTACAAACAAAATTTCCCCTGAATCTTTACCACCTGAGCAATAGCAACCAAAAGAGACTGATCCAGAACCTGTGATTAGAGAAGAACCTTCTGTCAAACCTAAACGATCAACATTACCTTTCCCACATAGGGTAAAGAAAGAGAAAGAAGATGCCTATCAAAAGAAGTTCCTGGAGAATCTCAAGCAGCTGCAGCTAAGCATACCATTTATGGAAGCCCTAGTGCAAATGCCGAAATATGCTAAATATCTGAAAAGCTTGCTTACAAACAAGTCTAAACTCGAAGAGGCTTGCACCATAACAATGGGGAAAAGAAGCTCAGCGGCATTGCTCAACAAACTTCCATCTAAAGAAAAAGATCCAGGGAGTTTCACTATTCCTTGTCAAATTAAAAATTTGCATATTGAAAATGCCTTAGCCGACCTAGGAGCTAGTATAAGTCTTATGCCCTCTTCTATGTATGATAAATTAGGTCTTGGTGAACCAAAACCTACTAGGATGTGCTTAGAACTAGCTGATAGGTCCATACAATACCCATTAGGAATAGCGGAAAATATATTAATAAAAGTTGATAAATTTGAATTACCTATCGACTTCGTTATCCTTGATATGCCTGAAAATTCTAGAACTCCTATAATATTAGGAAGACCATTTTTAGCCACTGCCAGGGCCATGATTGATGTTTTTAATAAAAAGATAACTCTTACCATAGGAAAAGATGAGGTTGAGTTTAACATGGAACAATCTATGAGTAGAGATAATTCCGATGATGATGAATGTTATAATATCGATGTTTCTGATGACACGATTAATCAATTTACTCAGAAATTGTTAAAAAGTAATTTGCTTGATTCTTTTCTGCTTAAAAATTTGGAAAACACAATTGCTATAGAAGATCAAGTTGATGAGAATATTATTGATTATAATTTAGCTGCTGATTCTGCTGTATGTAACGAGATACGGCGCATCGAAAACCTCGATGCGGCGCATCTATCTGATGACAGCAGCAATATGATTAAAGAACAGGTTTATTCCGCTAGTGCCACTGAAATTGATAATGTTAAACCTGTGCTTAAGGATCTTCCTTCTACTTTGGAATATGCTTATTTAAACGGAAATACTAATTCACCCGTTATTATTGCATCTGACTTAACGCCAAAAGAAAAAGAGTCTCTTTTGCAGGTACTATATAAACGAAGAGGAGCATTAGCATGGAGTATGTCTGATATTAAGGGAATTAGCCCGTCATTTTGTACACATAAAATCCTTTTGGAGGATGAATTCAAACCAACTATCCAACCTCAAAGGCGTTTGAATCCAAAAGTCCAAGATGTGGTGAAAAATGAAATCGTAAAGTTACTTGACTCCGGACTTATCTACCCAATTTTCGACAGCTCGTGGGTCAGTCCTATCCACGTTGTGCCGAAAAAAGGAGGAATGACGGTAGTACTCAATGACGACAATGAGCTAATCCCTTCAAGAACTGTTACCGGATGGAGAGTTTGCATCGACTACCGCAAACTCAATGATGCTACGCGAAAAGATCACTTCCCTCTTCCATTTATTGATCAAATGTTAGAAAGACTATCAGGATATGATTATTATTGTTTTTTGGATGGTTTTTCAGGTTTCTTCCAAATACCCATTGCCCCCGAGGATCAAGAGAAGACGACTTTCACCTGCCCTTATGGAACCTTCGCCTATAGAAGAATGCCGTTCGGATTATGCAACGCCCCTGCTACTTTCCAACGTTGTATGACGGCTATCTTCCATGATATGGTAGAAGACTTTATGGAAGTCTTCATGGACGACTTCTCGGTGTTCGGTAACTCATTTAGTGATTGTCTCTTTAAACTTGATAAAATGCTTGCTAGGTGTGAAGAAACTAACCTTGTTCTTAATTGGGAAAAATGTCACTTTATGGTTAGAGAGGGAATTGTGTTAGGACATAAGATTTCTGGGAAAGGTATAGAAGTCGATAAAGCTAAAATTGATGTAATTGCTAAACTACCTTACCCCACTAACGTAAAAGGCGTTAGAAGTTTTTTAGGGCACGCTGGATTTTATCGTAGATTCATAAAGGATTTTTCAAAAATATCTAGGCCTATGACCCAATTATTGCTAAAGGATGCAAAGTTTGATTTTTCTGAAGATTGCAAAAAGGCATTTAATATACTTAAAGAAAAACTAACTTCTGCACCCATTATAATTTCGCCGGATTGGAATCTGCCTTTTGAACTAATGTGTGATGCTAGTGATTATGCTGTTGGAGCCGTACTTGGCCAAAAGATAGATAAGAAATTTAAGCCAATTTATTATGCTAGCAAAACATTGAATAATGCCCAAGAACACTACACCACCACGGAAAAAGAACTTTTAGCAGTAGTTTTTGCATTCGATAAATTTAGATCATATCTTATATTGTCAAAAACTATGGTTTACACTGACCATTCTGCTTTGAAGTATTTGTTCAATAAACAGGATGCCAAGCCAAGGCTTATTAGGTGGGTTTTATTGCTCCAAGGATTCGATATTGAAATTAAAGATAAAAAGGGTGCCGAAAATCTAGCTGCTGACCACTTATCTAGACTTGAAAACCCTGATATGGAGGTGCTTGACGAAAGGGAAATAGCTGATGACTTCCCTGATGAACACCTTATGATGGTAGGAATTAAGAGCAATAATAATGAACCATGGTACGCCGATTTTATAAACTTTATTGTTGCAAATGAAATTCCAAAAGGGCTAACATCCGACGAGAAAAGAAGGTTTATAACTCGCGCTAACGAGTATATTTGGGATGAACCTTATGCCTTTAAATTATGTCCTGACAATATAATACGAAGATGCGTAGACGGTGATGACATCGCAGCAATATTAGCACATTGCCATTCAGGGCCAACAGGGGGACATCACGGTCCAGTCGTCACAAGAAGAAAAATCCTGGATGCGGGATTTTATTGGCCCACTATGTTGGAGGATGCGAAAGATTATATAAAAGGATGTGATGCGTGTCAACGATCCGGAAATATTACATCAAGAAACGAAATGCCGCAAAACTATATCCATGTATGTGAAGTTTTCGACATATGGGGATTAGACTTCATGGGACCGTTTCCTGAATCTAAAGGTAATAAATATATTTTAGTTGCTGTTGATTACGTATCAAAATGGGTCGAAGCGCAAGCATCTCCAACAAACGACAGCAAGGTAGTACTTAAATTTCTGCAAGGTTTATTCTCTAGGTTTGGAATTCCTAAAGCATTGATTAGTGATAGGGGAACACACTTTTGTAATCACCATCTAGGAAGAGCCTTGCAAAAATATGGAGTATATCATAGGGTTTCCACCGCATACCATCCTCAATCAAATGGTCAAACTGAAGTAACCAATTGAGCTATAAAACGAATTCTTGAAAAAACGACTGGGTATAATCCTAAAGGGTGGTCTGACAAGTTAAATGATGCTTTATGGGCATTCCGTACAGCCTATAAGACACCAACGGGATGCACTCCATTTCGTCTTGTATACGGAAAAGCATGCCACCTACCGGTCGAAGTTGAACAAAGTGCATATTGGGCTTTGACGAACTGTAATATGGATATGGAAGCTGCAACGAAGAACCGTTTCATGGAACTTAATGAACTCTATGAACTAAGAGATGAGGCCTACAAAAATACTAAGATCTACAAAGAAAGAACTAAAAGATGGCATGACTCGAGGTTACGTGGGGATAAAACGTTTACTATTGGAGAGAAAGTGCTACTGTTTAATTCCAGATTAAAGATGTACCCAGGTAAACTTAAATCAAGATGGACGGGACCGTTCGTTGTCAAAAAGGTGTATCCATATGGAACTATTGAAATATGCGATAAAAATGGTTATATATTCAAAGTGAATGGGCAACGTGTGAAGAAATACTTTGACAATAAAATCGAGGATAATGAGAACGAGGTGGTGGAGTTTGAACCTGAAGTATTGGAGTAAAGAGCTGAACGTGAGTCTAACTTGAAGACTCTGGAATAAAGACAAGTGCTTACCGGGAGACAACCCGGATTTATCTTTTATTATTCTGTTTTCTGTGTCGAGTCAGTCCAGGCCGCACGAGGATACGGCGCATCTCAATTCTGAGATGCGACGCATCCTCTGCAATGGTCATATCTTATTTTATTTTTCTGCATTTTTATTTTCGACTTTGAAACTATTTATCAGTTTATTTTAATGCGGCGCATCCCTGGTTAAGGATGCGGCGCATCTTTATTCTGATCCGTATTATTCCAGGCTCGATACGGCGTATCTTCTTCAATAAGATACGGCGCATCGACTGACCTGATGATTTTCAGTTTTAATTTTTAAGTTTTATTTTTCCTAACTACTAATGTATTATGCAAGTTGAACCTTTCTTATCTTAGGTGTGTTTTAAAAGTGTTGGTGGTATTATAGTTTCCTGGATTTCCTGTGGATACATCAAGTATGAAGCTTTAACGTTCTAATCCACAAGAAGATGATTTTTGCTCTTATACAAATGGAGGATCATACCGAGCAAATCTCAGGGGAGTTTTTCTGTTCTAATTCTTTTATTTTCCAGTTTTTAACCTTTTATACAAACAACGAGGACGTTGTTTAACTTAAGTGGGGGGATTGGAGAATTAGAACACTTAACAATTACTTGTCCTAAACTTTTTCAAAAATTATGCTTAAAATGTGCTTAATATATCAAACTTAAATTTTTTTTTTTAGCATGTTTTTGTTTAAGATCTAAGTTGCATAGCTGCACACAAGACGTTATTTTCAAAAATTGTGATTTTTCAAAATTCACAAATCTATGAGTGTGCCGGTGACTTGTAAACTTTAGAACTTGGCTTGTATACTATTCGAGACCACCATAATGAGTATTATTTATATAATTGGAATGACTTGTCTAAATTGGTAAAATTCTAGGATTACACCCAAAAAGCCTATATATGTTATGTGTTATTAACTAACTACACTGGTTAGTTAACCCCCGTATAAACCTTTTGTTACTCTCATTTTTAGAGTAAGATACCCCTAGAAAAACCCTCAGAGCCATTCCTTTCGTTTCTTACACCTATGTTTAAAATGTTTCGTTACACCCTTACACCTTAGCCTACCTTGTAGATTAAAGTCCGTGGTTGGTTAATTGCTATAGGCAAAGTGTGTTTCCTTACATTACCTGTGTTCGTGTGCGTAGTTCATTATCTTTGGTTAGGTCGGGAAATTGCACAATGCAATTGGAGTGAAAGTAAATATTGTATATTTTGGAGTTTATTTTTCGTGTGTTTACTACTTTCACTATTACCGTTATTTCTGAAAGTATGAAAAGTATGAAAAAAATTATCCGGAAAGAAAGTTGTAGTGATGTGGTGAAATTTTACACATCTATTAAAAAAAAAAAAAGTCGAAAAAAAAAGAAAAAGAAAGAAAGAAAAAAAATCGAAAAATAAGAAAAGAAAAAGAAAGAAAAGAAAAGTTGGATGTTTAGTTTTAAGCCAACTTATGTAAAGTTTTGTATTAAGTGGTCGATATCACCACTATTTGTTGTACTATATCTATGGATTGAATGGGAATTGGCAGTTATGGGAACGCCAATTAAGGTTTATTCTTTGATTAAGATTTTGTTGAGTATAATTCGTGTCTACCTAAAGCGTGTGTTTCAAGTGTTAAAGCGTGAGTTATTCAATGATATGAGTCTTATTCATGGGATGGTTGGGATAGTGATTAACCACACTTAGGATTTTAATTTATCTGTTTTGTTTATTTTTATTTTTACACCAATTTATATCCCAAACGTTATCCATACCCTTTATTGTTCTTTATCCAACCGAACCTTTGATTTATTGAGATTAGGGATTTGAGCAATCTTAAGTATCGTAGTCGTGGATTCGACTATGTATTTATGATTTTGTCGCCCTTTTTGATATATTATTATTGGTGAAGTTTGGACCTATCTTTAGCCTATTCGAGTTAAGGATTTGAGCAATTGCAAGTATCGTGTTCGTGGATTCGATCATGTATTTGTGATTTTGTCGCCTTTTCTGGAATTTGAGATCGATAGTGATTAAGAATAATTAACCCTTAAGCCTAAAAACCCTTTTTACCGCTTTAGACTTGTTATTCCTAGCTTTAGTGGTGGAGATGTGTATACTTGCCAAGCTTATGATAGAATATTCGTCGCGACTGGACAGTTAAACGATTAGATTTGCTTTTATCGACTTATTTTATTTTACTTCTAATTCGTTAAGTGTTTAGTTGTGTGATTATGAAATAAACGAATACATGCTTAAATATAAAAATAAATCCTAACATCTTTTAGGATACATTTTCATAAATGAAATTCTAAGGTTTACTTGGGGACAAGTAAAGTTCAAGTGGGGGGATATTTGATGAACTCAAATAAGTACATTTTATTACTATCATTTATCCTATTAATTTGACTTGTTTTACTATATTATATATGAGGATTGATACTTAATCGTTTACTTTTGTAATTCTCAGGTAAAAACAAGCATTTGTGTGAAACTTAGCGATTTTGGACTAATAATGGAGCAAAACGTGCATAAAGTGAAAGTCTACTGACATGGACAAGATCAAGTCAATTCTGCTCCAGATGCGCCGCATCTCACTCTCGAAATGCGCCGCATCTCTATCAAGATATCACCAGATACGATCCAAGATACAAGAGGACATGCGCCGCATCTAATCAAGGGTTACGCCGCATCTTCTGGCGGTGTACGAATATTCCTGAATATTATAATCTTGGACCCCACGCGAAGTTAAGTACATGCGCCGCATCTACTTAGTAGATGCGCCGCATCTTCCCTCAGACAGAAACTATAAATACCCCGTAGACCAGACGAATTACAAGTTCCAAACCCTAACACCGAAGACCGAACAGAAGGAACAAAGGACGAATTCAGTCAAGGAGGCAGCACAAGACACACCCAATTCAAAGATACAAGAGCTGTAAGAAGGTGCTGCATGTATTTAATTCATTAAGTAGTTTTGTTTTATTGTGTTAGCAAACTTTAATTCATCAGGATTGGTGGCTTGTGTAATGTGACAACGAAAGATTGCACTCCCTTTAATACTTGCTTTCCCATCAATTAAAGTTTATATGATGATGTCTTTGGTTACTACTTATTAGTGCATTGATAACCTCTGTGTTTATTAGTGGCTTGCGGGCATTTGACTGCGGGACATAATGTGGCTCCCACGGTTGTTTCTAAATTGATCACTTAGGAATAACTTTTAGACATAAGTAATCATTAAGGGTTTACTCGCCGATAAGATTAGGACCAACGAGAAAGGGTTAACTACATACACTTCATATAAAGCTATCAATAAAACAAGTGACAATCTACTTAATCATAAGGACAGCCCTCTTATTGTCTCGAGTATTTATCTGTGTACGTGTGTGCTACTTGCTGATTCGTGCCTATTGGTTTATTTTATTATTTAATTGCAACAAATCGTGCCAGTCTCTCAGGCTGAAACCCCCTTGCGTTAGGATATTAAAATACTGATTAGAATAACTAGATAATACGTTCCACTCTTAGTGATCGACACTCTACTTACCATTATCTTCATACTGACCGGGTACACTGCTCGTTAAGTGTGTGTGTTATTGATAAGTCGGCTAAATATAAATTTAAAACTTGAGTAGGCATTAAACTGCTAAACCGCAACGACACATCACGCGCATCAATGTCATATCGTGACAAATTGTCCAAGTATTCATGAAAGGCACGATTCATCAAGTTCAAAGGAACAGTCGGAGCAGTAGCCAATACGATTGGCATCACAATACTCATAGAGATCAAAACGAATACGAAAAGCAATTCTAGGAACATCTCTCCCCTTTAAACGTAATTGAAAAATGATCAGATCTAAGATTCATCATTGGGACAATTTCACACTCTGGAGTTGATTAATCAAATCGTCGATTCGAGGTAATGGATAACGGTTCTAACCACAATACTATTCAGCTTCCCGAGATCACTACACAACTTCATGCTATCATCATCCTTCTTCATGAATATAACTTGAATACACCACAGATACACACGCAAACGGATAAAACTACTTTTTAAATGCTGGTCCTTCAATTCCTTCCATTCAACCGATGTCACAAGATACGGAGTTTCAGAATTAGGAAAAACATTGTTCTTATACGGATAGAGTTTCTGAATCAACCAACTTACTGATCTCAGGCACTTCTCAAGACATCCTATGATTCCAATAATTTCAAGTTATATGATGTAATTATTATCACGTTGGCCAGGCGTCATAATATTTGCATCATATACACATGCCTTTATTGCAATCACAGTCTACCTCGAGTCGTGACTAAACAAATTTCATAACCGGATCAAAACAAATTCACACTCAGATGGAAATCTTGATAGTTCACTACGAAATATATTACAAAAATTTCAAACAACGGAATAACTCTCAAGGCGAGTTTCATCAAACGAAGTATCTTCACAACCGCGAGGGATTAACATACGAGTTTCCAAGGAAAATGTGATCATAATTGTTTACCAGGTTGGGAACCATGGTACGGAGTTCGAGTTTCTCAAATCGCCAAAGATTAAAAATCTAATATGACTGTTGTTAGCATTTCGATGCTCAGTCAACAAATCCATATTCATAATAACATTAAATTAAACGTTCCCAAAGGAAGCGGAATGAAACTTATCACCAATACCTTCAAAACACACTGGATAATTCCGATACTCGTGACGGATAATCACAAGTTTTCTCGTAGGAATAGAAATGAGTATAGCAGATTCTAATAGTGTAGAGGGGACCTTAATATGCTTAGCAAAAGCAAGGGAAACCACAGAATGTGTCGAACACATCGGATTTATATATACACAAATTCTCTGACCCAATGAAAAGGTATCTAAACGAATCATAAACGAATCGGAGATCGAAATTTGAAAAAATGTGATAACCTCAGAAAGTGAACCCTGAAAGGCATCACTACAATTTCTCAAATCATTCTAACTTATGCTGCATATCCTGATAAATTCCTAAATCTCCAAAACGAATAACCTTATAAAGACTTAGCTGAAATCAGAGGCATAAGTGCGGAAGAAAGATAACTAAGTAATCCCTTATTGCATAATCTACCCAATCCTCACCGGTCATACTAAAGTTTCTACAAGGGAAACCTAAGGCAAAGTTTCAAAGGTTGTTCCATGAGCTCCTACAGTGCAAACCTAAGGGTCCAAATCTTTACAGGCCATAACTTATCTAATAAAAGTCGCAGCCTGGGCTCTGATACCATAATTGTAACACCCCAACCCGACAAGGGTCAAAATGCCACATTATGGTGTCAACAGAACAAACGCAAGCGGAAGACTTTTATAATTATTAAGGTTACAAGGTTCAAAATGAAACTAGGGACAAAATAAATCTAAACAATAATGACTATCAAACTATAATACAAGTCCGAAACAAATCTAAATGGAAATTAACTTCAAGGTCTAATCCAAACGCATCGGGGATCTATCATCAGGGTAGTCCACTAAAAGATCTTATGCACTCTTCACTCAAACCTAGCTTCCAACCTAAAACCTGCCGCAGGAAAAGAAATGCGGCTGAGCTTAAAAAGCCCAGTGAACAGATATATATATATATGTATATATATATATATATATATAATATATAAATATATATATATATATATATATATATAACAAACGGATAAACAAATCATATAAAGGTGTAGGAAACGGAAACATAAGCTCTTGTGGAAACAAATATCATCTGTTAAAAGGATGAGAGATAAGATAATATGAATCAATTGGATCAAATGCATACATATCATGAGTAAGAATAGCTCTAGAGTCAAAGTAATAACCGAAAATGAACGCGTCCAAACGAGCCACTCGAATGGACCAAAGATACCTAACAGATAGCCATGAGCGTGTCTAAACGAGCCACTCGAATAGACCAAATAATCAAATAATCCATCAATTCATATTGTACAAGGAGTAGCTAGCTCCATTGTACCAGAACAGTGAGTGGGCTATAGAGCACATACAGCCAGTCACCAAACCAATCAAATCACAAATTAAATAAGTCTAGGATGCATCTATACGCCCCCTGCAAAACAAATCATATACGTACCATGTACCAGACAAGTATACGCATATATCAAAATGGCCAAAGTGTACACATATAATATCATATCATAACAGAAGGGGACGCCGTGGATCAATCACACCTCCACAGAAAGTGTCATGCCATCGGTGCCTCAATGACATGGCCATGGTACCCCCATGGCTAGTTAGCCCAGGCAACAAACACAAAAAATATACATCATATCATACCATCATATCAGAGGGAATCTTAGCAAGGCATATATCACTGAATCATAACAGATGATCATACAACTGAGATCATATCAAAGTTATATCAATATCATATCAAGGAATCATAGCGAAGGAATCATACCATCAGATCATAGCAAACGAATCATATCAGAGGGTCAAAGCATATCAGATCAAATGAATCAGAGTCAAAGATCGAAGTCATGAGAAGAAACACTTACTGAGAAAGGGTAGAATATATGTACCTTAGCAAATCAACAATGAAATAAGAAGCACACTGGAAAATAAGGAATCACTCCTTCTTCGCCAAACCTATACAATTTAATGATAACGCATTACTTAGCAGCTTATTTTGGAAGTTTACCACTTAAAGTTATTAAGCTTCCTCATTCAAGGTTTCTTACTATTTTTAGAAACTTTCCTCTTTTAGTAACTTTTCATTTCTTAGAGACTTCTATTTTTTTGGAAACTTTCTATTTTTGGTAACCTGTCATATTTAGAAATTTTCCCGATTTATCAATTTAATACTTTAAGATTATAATTGACAATTTATAATATTTAAGGGTTAAAATGACAATTATAATAGTTTAGGGTTAATTATGCTAATTTAATAAAGTCTATGGTCAAAACGTAATTTATCAAAATTAAATATTAAAATGTCAAAAAAATTATTTTAAAGCTTATGATAACTTTAGACCCTAACTTTCATAATTTATTCACGTATTATCGACTTCATTTTATCCAAGACCAAATTACTACGTTTTACACGACCACCCAATATACATGCTCACGACACCTAAAATATATACCTACTCACGCATGGTAAAAGCCACGACACATATCCTCACATGCATGTAACATACTCTGGTTACCCATTTCAGTCCAAGAATACGAGCCTTGTTATAGGCTCATTATTTACGGATTTTTAAGGCTTGTTTATGTACACCATTCGGCTACTTAACAATATGACATATTAAAATACACACTATAATACCAGATCCCATTTGTGTTACTTAACGATATGACTTATTAAAATACACACTATAATATGACATTTTAAAATACACAAATGTTAAGTTACCCATTTGTTGACCAAAAGAAGCTAGCGCAACACAAAATAAATCATACGCATATATATATATTTATGATTTCATGTGTCTCATATTTCATGTGACCACTCCTCATCCTTCTCTTTGTACTCATTATAACGACAAAACCCTCGACATAAAATCACATATTTTGAACCCCAAACGACCCAACCTTTGCCATTTCTTTTGTCCATTTTATCCGCCACAAAAACACACCTACAACTCCCTTTTGAACCAACACGTACAACAACTATAATGACCCAACATTTGCTCACATTAGACCCTTGCTTCCCTCCATTTCCAGCCCCATTCGACCACATAAAATCACACATTTGAACTATCAAATCACCTCATGTTTTCACGCCTAATCCTTCCCTTTTCCCAGCCCACGACACACAATAAAACACACATGAAATAGTAACATATAGGTCCTAGTTTTAACCCTTTGTACTTGGCCCAATTACTGCCAATAATACACAATTTAACACAAGCAGATTCACAACCCATAACCAGCCCTTTCTATTCCTTTTTAAGCTGACTCAACCCAACCATTTCGACCCTTGTATAAGACCCACACACCATCGATCTAGTCTCATTTTATACGACAATATTATCTAGGTTTCGCAGTCCTCTTAACTCGACATACACCTCACACACATACACGTTAAATTCTCAAGTTATAAACCTTCATACACGTATATATTGGTTCCTTATTTCATGTACAATAAAGATCAAATTTTCATGCAGCACTCTGATCTAGATGGCCAATTATAACTCTTTTTCGACATGTATGCATGCACCATTTTACATAACTCCTTTCCAGATTTTATGTAATATTTAAATAATCAAAACAAGCACATAAAAACTAGACTATAGGCTCGCATATAAAGTGATCTGTTAACAGTTTAACTTCATCCTTTCTTGTGTGCACTTTCTTGGTTCCATCTTCTCCATATAACGATTTAATAGCAGATTAAAACCTTAAATATATCGATCTATATCTTCAATATTTCCTGCTACTAGAAGGTCTCATTTTATGTGACTTATGCATAACCTTTCATGTTGAGTATTTTAGATTGACATAGGTTAGTTTCGATGACAGATTTTATATGTTTCTTTATGATCATGACGAGAAGAAGTAAGACAAGAGTAGATTATACCTCCTGGATAACTCGAAGGGAGGACAAGAACAGAAAGTCATAACGCCAACCCAACCACAGAACTTGTTATGCCCAGAATTTGATTCAAACAACAATTGTCGTACTCAAATTAAACCATGATCAATACCACCTTACGCAGCCCTTCTTTGGATCACCTTGCTACACGAATGAAGGAACAGAAGTTGCTTGCCGCCACTTTTTTTGTGTCTAGGGTTTTGGAGTTTGTGAATATTTAGGTTGGTATAAAAATCAGTAGAATGGAGAAATTATAGGGGATTGACAGCCGAGTATTAAGTAAGGTTTTAAAGCCCATGATTTCCTTTCCACATTCACATTTTATTCTAGACTTTTCTTTGTAATATGTTGTGTACAAAAATAATTTCTTTTGGACTAGATATGGCCGTGTGACATAAGTATGAAATATACTTGTGTTGCATTTTTACAAGGTTTATTTATTTCTTGTATGATGTATAGATCTCATGCATTAGCTTGCAAATTTCTTAAGCTTGGTTCAAAGCTCAAATTTATACGTATTTTTGTGTTTACATTTTTTTAGGTTATTATAGCTGATCTTCAGCTTCGAGTTCAGCATTTAGAGGAGATTGTGGTCGCCATGTCTAGAGATAATTGGAGGATTAGTCGTCGACTAGGTGGAGCACAAGGAGGTGCCTAGTGTTATACAGTCACTACAACATTTACCTTATTCCCCATCGACATTTCGGCACTTTCCCAAGCGACATGTCGCTGGGGATTCTTTTCCCCAGTGATTTCTCGCTGTGGAATCTTCGCTGGGGAAGACTCGACAGGGATTGTATCCCCAGCGATAATCCCCGGCGACGATGTGGGTCCCACTCATTTTTCAGTTAAAGAAGTAGTGCCACGGTGGCATTCGTATCCCCAGCGACATGTCACTGGGGAATATTCGGGTTATGCTAAAGTAATTAGCACTAAACGTTGACAAGTCAACGAAAAAACACAGTTTCCCCAGCGACTTGTCGCTGGGGAAACTATGTTTGTCATTGACAAGTCAACGAATAAGCATAGTATCCCCGGCGACAAGTCGCTGGGGAAACTGTGTTTTTTCGTTGACTTGTCAACGTTTAGTGGTAGTATCCCCGGCGACAAGTCGCTGGGGAAAATCTGCAATTTTTTTTTTGTGCAGCCTGCACAGCAGGCAATTCCCAGATTTTTCCCCGAAAAAATCTACCAAATATCAAACCTGTACCAAAACCTGTATAGACTCACCACAACTTGTACCAAAACACAAATACTATATAACGGATCAACGCAATACAAATACATCACAACTTTTACCAAAACCGAAAGATAATAAAGCTAAATCGTCCAAAATCCGAATAAGTCTACAAAACGTTGCTTCCTAGTCATAAACATGGCTTACAAGTATATATTCAACATGATAGATAGGGAAACAAGTGTTTAAATGTCGCCAAGATGAACCTAAAGTACCAATGTAGCATACTAATAATATATAACACAACTACCTCTCGTCGTCGTCGTCGTCATTCTGATCCTCGCCATCCTCATGATCCTCGCCATCCTCATGATCGCCACTCTCCTCGTCATCACCACACCCGCCACTCCCGCTAGCACCACCTGACTCAAACTCCTTAAACATATCCGAGTATTTGTCGTCGCTTCTGAAAATACTCATCATAAAGTTTACCTTTCTCTGCATGCTCTTGAACGACTTGTCGGGGGCGGGCATACTTGGCCTGGATGTGGCCCGTGATGACACTACCCGACCCACACCAGGAATGTGCCCACGAAGCTTACCCCCTCTTGCCAACGCATTGATCTCATCCTCCGTGTACTCACCCGTAGCCTCAAGCCTTTTCATCTCCTCCTATGTAGTGACAAAAACACAAGATAGTAAATATATTAGTCGGGTTGCTACATTATTTCTCGATAATTCATTAAAGTGTGTTTTGAAACAAAACTTACATATATGCGGCGGTCCTCATCGTTAGGGAATACCCCGTCAACAGTATGTGTTCGCCAGAAGGTGTCAATGAGTGAAGGGTACTCCTTCGTGTCTGAGGCCTGCCTCTGTACATACACACGCATATAAGATGAAACTAATTAAAAACGACAAATCACAACACACCAAAGCGTATAATCAGATATATATATGTATATATGCATGTAAAATAATTATAATGTTTATTACCATCTCATCTCGAAGGCGAGCCAGCGACCGGGATCCCTGTCGAGATATGACCAGGCTCTTTTGCCGGTTTAGCCGATTTTGAGCGGCTCAAGCAAGGTTCTTGGGATTATTCCAAAACTGAATGTACTTATCCCACTCAGCCGCTGTAATCTCCTCGGGACGTGCCCGCCTGATCGCCTCCACATCGTAAGTCCCGGTGGTGGGGTCTGCCTTCCAATGCTTGGCCTTGAAAGAAGCCTTGTTGGTATTGTAGGCTTTTTGCAAATGATTATTAATGCCTTCGTAGATCTCTGTCCACCGGGAGGATTCCATGTGCGGCCGCAGGTTAAACATGGTCTGCAATCATATACAACAAAACGAAAACAGAGTTAGAGATATAATTTATATATTTATTTAAATTTGTTTATTTATTTATATGATATAAATAAATAAAAGAATTTAGATAAATATACACAATTAAATAAATGAACACGATAATGAAATAAACATAAAAGGATAACTGACCCCAATATCTGAAATGATTGCCGCCTTCCGCTCCTTCGGGACCTTCTCCCAAGAAGGGTAGTACAACGCACACTCCTAACGACCTCCCCGATGTAGTTTCCCCAGTGAGCCGATGTTACCGAAGGTTTAGGTTTGTTTGTCACCCACATCAAACTGGATCGAGACGGGGCCATCCGCATCCACGATTTCCTTTAGCAAAAGGTTTCGGGTCTTGTCGCGGTATGTCAGCCTGCCCGCTCCCCTGCCGCCCAAATTGGGCTTTCGTTTACCTTTGCCTGCAAAATCAAGTTAGTGATAAAGTCATAAAAATTCAAGGCAAGCAAGTTCAATATATGTATCAAATTTATGCTTGTATTACAATAATCCAGAAATTCTTACCTCGATTAATGAAGCAACCCCCGCAACCGGTGGGTACGCGGTCTGGAGGGGGACGATCCTCACCGCCACCGTCACCGCCGTGGGACCGTGCAACATCTGCTGACGACATCTGTACAAGTACAATTAGCATAACATATAGAAATTCATGAACAAAATAATATAAGCATGCACACATCCAAATACATACACATCCAAATAAATATACACATTTAAACAATCCACAACAATTTCATTCATTCATTCAAATATATAAGTGTATTTTGCAAGTTACAACTCAAGATCAATCTTCTTCTTCACTAGAATAAACTTTCTCAACACCATCATCATCAACATTGATGAGGTCTTCAACATCAGAATCTGCTAAATCATGAGGAAGGGCGTCTTCATCATCAATAATATCATCGTCTTCGTCAGGAACATCAATGATATCTGGCGGTGCGTCAACCACCGTTGATTGACCATCTATATGCAAGGTCGCATTATCCAAGTCATTCAAACTAGTAGAAAGTGGGAGATCAGATGAGTTGTCGAAATGTATAATATCAGGATCGTCCTCTACCACGATGACACCCCCGTCGGAAAACTTTTTATGATTAACATGTTCGACGACCTTCCGGTGGGGTTTGGTCGTATCTTCAAGGTAGAAGACTTATTTAACTTGTGTTACGAGAATGTATTGGTCATCTTTAAATGCCTCACGACTGCAGTCGACGATTTGTGTCATGTTGTTTCTAAAGACAAGTTTTTTGACTTTATGTCCTTTGTTGCTAGTGTCGAACCACTTAACTCGGAACAACGCAACTTTGAAC
The DNA here is from genome assembly GCA_021014915.2 of Artemisia tridentata subsp. tridentata. NCBI lineage: Eukaryota > Viridiplantae > Streptophyta > Magnoliopsida > Asterales > Asteraceae > Artemisia > Artemisia tridentata. Next base: position 206,937,194 of record CP139508.1, read on the forward strand.
AACAAATACTTAAACTCGAGGATTTCTTGAAGCTGACCATAATACATTTCTCCGTCAGGGCCAGGCGAACAAATGTCACTGTTTTGAGTTGTGCGACGTTCATCGCGGCTGTGCACGACATACCTCACACCGTTGACTACGCAAGAGTTTACTGAGATTGGAGTCCATGATGGTCCATTAGCCAAAGCGAATAACTCACTGGTTTCGCTAACCTCTGGGTCTTGGTCATTGTCTACGTGACGTTGACGGATCTATGAAGAAGATAGGATTAGATAGAGAACACAAAATATGATATTGTTATTTTTACAGTTAAGTACACAAAATAAGTCTTAAGTTTACTTGCGACCCAAACCAGTCGGGGAATTCTTCTTGCATGTCTTTGTTAGGAAATAAACTGAAAAACGTTCATGGTATTAGAATAAGTCGTCGAAATGGTAAGTTAAGAAAAAGAAGTTTGAAAATAAAAAAACGCGTACCTCTTGAACTGGGACCGGTACGTGTCGATCTCAGGACTGTTGTGAAGTACATACCATTTCACTTTTTTCAACTTTTGGGCATCAAACCAAATAAATGACCGTAAACTAATCGGTTTACATACCGATCGAAACACCTGAAACCGACATGTTGGGGGAGGGGGTCCACATTACGGTCGAGACGATTAAATTTCGTGGTAACATCCCAAAAATAATGAGAACTGAAAGTCAATGCTTCTTCAGCAACATAACCCTCCGCAATCGAACCTTCCGGCTTAGCTTTATTTCGAACATAACCTTTTAGCTTCTTCATGTATCTTTCAAATGGATACATCCACCGGGGGCGAATAGGCCCGCCTTCAAGAGCCTCTATAGGTAAATGGATAACCAAGTGAACCATAATGTCAAAGAGAGCAGGAGGGTATATGAGCTCAAGCTCGCACAAAATATCGACCACCTTTATCTGAGCTTTCAACATGTCATCCTCCATCAAAGTTGCAGAGCAGATTTGCTTAAAGAAGGAACATAGCTCGATTATTGGTTTTGCAATCTTATCGGGCAAGTAATTTTGAAGTCTGTTGGGAATAAAATGATCAAAGTCAAAGAGCCTGCCAATGATGAGAAGAGCCTGCTAGTTGATTTTGTAGTGTACGAAGATGTTCTACCAGTACCTTCTGGGTAGAAGGTACTGCTAGCTAATGAAGAGCCTGCCAAGCTTCTGTTTTGTCGATTAGATATTTTGTAATAGATATTTAGTTGAATTATTAGTCTTTGTACATTGTTATACGTTATGTAGAAGTAGAATAGTCTTCTGTGGTGACAGAAGAATATATCAGAGTGTACATGGGTAGTTGTATTTAATTGTAGGCGCCATAATAGTCAAAGTATAGTATTATATTCATCTACTTGACAACATGTAATAAGATATCCTTATCTTATAAAAGGATATCTTAGTCACTTCTTCATGCATGCATCTTTCACAACTAATAACCACGAACCAAACTATCTCTCAAGTAACTTAGTTACTTCGAATCACAAATCCTTTTTACAATCTTAGATTCAAGATTACTTTGTAATCCTGGTGATACTTAGATCATCCGTATTATTTCATCAATAATATTGAATCGTTTTGTTCTAACCAAAGTTGTGTTCTTTGTTCATTGCATTCTCTCATTTACTCAAACTCACCATCTTGTGTTCTTTTAAAGTGTGTTGTAGTAGATTCCGCATGCTAAACACATTCAATACATAAATATCTCAATCAAGAACAAACAAAACGTTCCACAAGTGGTATCAGAGCTAGGCTTGATATTTACTAATTTAAAAGAAAAATGGATGTTGAACATATTCAGACAAATGTTGCAGCTAAACTTCCATTACTGAAACAAAATGAGTTTGAAATGTGGCGACTCAGGGTTGAACAATACTTTCAAGTGCAGGATTATGCACTTTGGGAGATTATTGAACAAGGCAATTCATTTAAACCCCAAACCACCACAACAACAGTAAATGATGCTCTTATAACAACAATACAAACCCAACCATCGAATGCAGATGAAAGAATTCAGAAGAAAAATGATCTCAAGGCAAGGAGTATGCTACTGATGACTATTCCAAATGATCAACTTCTGATTTTTAACAAATACAAAGATGCCAAAACCCTCTTTGAAGCTATTGTAGCTAGGTTTGGTGGTAATGATGCTACCAAGAAAACACAAAAGACACTTCTCAAACAACAATTTGAGAACTTCACAGCCACAACCAATGAGTCTTTGGACAGTATGTTCAATAGACTTCAGAAGCTTGCAAGTCAGTTAGCCATCCATGAAGTGATGATAACTCAAGAAGATCTAAACTCTAAATTTCTTAGGAGTTTACCTTCAGAATGGTCTATGCATGTCATTGTATGGAAGAACAAGTCAGATATTGACCAGATGAGTCTCAATGATCTCTACAACAATTTCAAGATTGTAGAACATGAAGTTAAGAAGACTACTGGGTCAAGCTCAGGAAATATGGCATTTGTTTCATCCCCAAACATCTCAAAGGTTGATCATGAAGACAAAGGTGGCAGAGAAGAAGGTACTGCTAACACAACCTTTGGTACTGCTAGTACTTCTAGTAGCACTAAATCCATTTTGGATGAAACAATTGGGTGTGCTTTTCTTACATCTCAACACAATGGGTCTGTATTAACATTTGAAGACCTTCAAGAGATTCATCCTGATGATCTTGAAGTAATGGACCTAAAGTGGCAACTTTCACTTTTAAGCATTAGAGCTAAGCAGTTGATGATGAGGACTGGCAAGAAGATACTGATAGATGGAAGTGAGCCTGCTGGCTATGATAAGTCAAAGGTGGAGTGTTACAACTGCCACATGAAAGGTCACTACTCTAGAGAGTGTAGAAGACCTAAGAGGCAAGATGACAGAGGTAGAGGGTTTGACAACAGAAACCAAGGAAGCTTTGAGAAGAAAGGAAGCTTTGAAAGCAAGAGTAAGGTTGTTGAAGTTGCTGAGCCAAAAGCAATGGTTGCTATAGATGGCATGGGTTTTGACTGGAGTTTCATGGGTGAAGATGAGTCAACTTCTGATGAATTGGCTTTGATGGCATTCTCCACCCCTGAGGTACAAATTATCAAATGTCCTAATGATTGTGAATCTTTTAAAGAATTAAAAATCATAAGTAAAGCTTATGATACAGAAGTATTAGAACATAGAAAAACCATTCAAACCTTATTTGACCATAAGTGTGGTATGTCCAAGTTAGAAAAACAAATCACTCACTATAGAGAAAATGAACTTACCTTTACTGATGCTAAAAATGCTCTTCAAAGACAAATATTTTTGAAAGATATAGAAATAGAAATGGTAAGGACAGAGTGCACTAAAGTGACATTAGCTAGAGACAATATTCAACTGACTGTTACTAAATTGGAAAATGCTTCTGAGTGTACTAAGAGCATAGTTGAGACTCAGTTGAATAAGAGAATAAAATCAGGGATAGGATATAATAATTGTCCTCCACCTTATAGAGGAATTCCTTGTCCACAAGGTAGTGATCTTGCTGCATCAGGTTTACATGAATTTGTTGCAAAACCATTAGCTAAACCTGTAGTGATAGGTGAACCTTCTGAGAGTGCTAAGAATGTCTCACTCTCCAAGGTGCTCACTGAGAAGAGACCAGATGTCCTAATTATTGAGGATTGGGTATCTGATGATGATGAAGATGAGACTATTCCTATTAAAGGAATCAAAGTAGGACCATCCAGTCCTAAGAAAGTAGAAGTTAAAGCTAAAGCCAAAACTGTTTTGAAGACAGTTGAAAGTTGTAAAAAATGTAATAACAAACCTAGGGGAAGCCAAAGAAATTGGAACAACCTTAAATCACAACAATTAGGTGATAACTTTGTTATGTTTAATAAAGCTTGTTATTATTGTGGTAGCTTTAATCATCTTCATGCTTATTGTAATAAATGGGTTTCTGGGAGTAAATCAAAAGCTAAAACAAATGTTACTCAACCCAGAAAAAGTTTTGTTAAGTCTAACACTACAAAAGATAATCATACTGTTAGACAACATAAGCCTGTTATTACAAAATCAACTGAAAAGGGTACAAGAAACACTTTCAAAAGTGTACCAAAAGTTGAGAAGAATCCTATTCAAAAGATAAATGTGGTCAAAACAAAAGTTTGGAGTCCAAAAACCAAAGGTCCTGCTAGACCAAAAGGTCCTGCTAGACCACATGGTACTGCCAAAATTGGTATTGCCAAAATTGGTACTGATAGACCAAAGACCACACAATGGATTAGAAGGGAAAGTGCTGTTAAGGCCTCAGCATGTTGGATTTGGAAACCAATCCAATCAAAAGGTGCATCAACAATCCTGAAAAGGTTTGACTTCATTGATGCAAGAGGCAAACCCAAGTCTGTCATGGCTTGGGTACCCCAAGGAAACTAATGTGTTTATTCATGTGCAGGAACATTCATCTGATAGTGAAGATCAAGGGTATGTTGATAGTGGGTGTTCCAGGCACATGACAGGCAACATGTCATTCCTCTCAGATTTCAAAACATTTGATGGAGGATATGTTACCTTTGGGGGAGGAATTAAAGGAAAGATTACTGGTAAAGGTACTATCAAAACCAGTAAAATAGATTTTGAAAATGTGTATTTTGTGAAAGAACTTCAGTTTAATCTTCTTAGTGTCTCACAAATGTGTGACAAAAAGAACAATGTTCTATTTACTGACAATGGATGTATGGTTCTTTCTTCTGATTTTAAGATGCCTGATGAAAGTCAGATCCTTCTTAAAATTCCAAAAAGGAACAATATGTATAGTGTCAATTTAAAGAACATTGATCCCAAAGAAGGTTTAACTTGTTTGATAGCAAAGGCCTCATTGGATGAATCTATGCTTTGGCATAGAAGGCTTGGTCATGTAAACTTTAAAACAATCAACACTATTGCAAAATATGATTTAGTAAGAGGTTTACCCAAAAAGATTTTCCAAAACGACCAAACTTGTGTTGACTGTCTAAAAGGCAAACAACATAGAGCTTCTTGTAAGCCCAAGTCCCAAAACTCTATTACTCAGGCTTTACATATGCTTCATATGGATCTCTTTGGTCCTACTAATGTGTGCAGCTTGAATGGAAAGAAATATTGTCTGGTTGTTACTGATGACTATAGTAGATTTTCATGGGTTTTCTTCTTAAGATCCAAACATGAAACTAGTGAGACACTTAAAACCTATATCACTGAGGTAGAAAACCAATCTGATAAGAAGGTTAAGGTCATCAGATGTGACAATGGGACAGAGTTCAAGAATAGAGTTATGGATGACTTTTGCAAGGAAAAAGGCATAAAAAGAGAGTTTAGTGTAGCTAGAACACCTCAGCAAAATGGAGTAGCAGAAAGAAAGAATAGAACACTTATAGAGGCTGCTAGAACTATGTTAGTAGACTCTAAGTTGCCTATTTCATTTTGGGCTGAAGCAGTTGGTACTGCTTGTTATGTACAAAACAGGGTTCTTGTGACAAAACCACATAGAAAAACACCTTATGAACTTTTCTTTGGTAGAAAACCATCTTTAAGTTTTATGAGACCTTTTGGTTGTCAGGTTACTATTCTCAATACCAAAGATCATTTAGGCAAATTTGATGGAAAAGCAGATGTTGGCTTTTTGATAGGGTATTCCTTGCAAAGTAAGGCCTATAGAGTGTTTAACACATGCACTAGGCTAGTTGAAGAGAATCTTCACATAGAGTTTCAAGAGAAACTTACAAATGTGAAAGGAGTTGGACCAGATTGGATGTTTGATGTTGATAGGCTTTCAGAATCTATGAATTATGTGCCTGTTACAGGTACAAATGCTAATGAAAATGCAGGTTCTGAAGAAAATGTTGAAATTCCTAAAAATCAAGATTTCATCTGAATGCCAATTTGGAAAAGTATGGATCTATCTTCAAATGAAGAAGGACCTTCAAACACAACAAAAGAAGGCAATGAAGAAGATCAAGGAACTCAGAATCAAGAGAATCAAGAGAGTGGTGCTAATGACAATGGTACTGCCAGTTCTTCAGATGGTCCTGCTAGTACAAGTATTGGTACTGCTGAGCCATTGAATGTTCAAATAGATGATTCTTTTCAAGAAGAAGTTGGGATTAGCAATCTTCCAACTACATATGAAGTTCCTAAAACACCAAACACTAGAATTCTCAAAGATCACTCAACTGATGATGTGATTGGAAGCATAACTTCTGGTGTTAGAACAAGATCTCAAGTTGGTTTATCTCAAGTCTTATCCTCAAATGAAGAAGGGTTAATCTCCTCTCTTTATGAAGAAAAGAATAATGATAATTCCAATATATGCCTGTTTTCATGTTTTCTATCTCAGGCTGAACCCAAAAACATAAACAAAGCTTTAGATGATGCAAGTTGGGTGGAAGCTATGCAAGAAGAGCTTCTCCAATTCAAGATTCAGAAGGTTTGGATATTGGTTGATTTACCCAGAGGTCATAGGGCAATTGGAACCAAATGGGTGTTCAGAAACAAGAAGGATGAAAGGGGTATAGTGATCAGGAACAAGGCTAGATTGGTAGCACAAGGATATACTCAAGAGGAAGGGGTAGATTATGAAGAAGTGTTTGCTCCAGTTGCAAGACTTGAAGCAATTAGGCTTTTCTTAGCCTATGCTTCATTCATAGGCTTCACTGTCTATCAAATGGATGTTAAGAGTGCATTTTTGTATGGTGAAATTGAAGAACCAGTATATGTATCTCAACCTCCAGGCTTCATTGATGCTGAGTATCCAGATAAAGTTTACAAAGTTACCAAGGCTTTGTATGGCCTACATCAAGCTCCAAGGGCATGGTATGAAACATTGGCTTGTTTTCTACTAGAAAGTGGATTCCAAAGAGGCAGGATTGATCCAACTTTGTTCATCAAAAGGACAAAGAAAGACATCTTGTTAGTGCAGATTTATGTTGATGACATAATCTTTGGATCAACAAACCAAGGCTTGTGTGTAGAATTTGAAAAACTTATGCACAGTAAGTTTGAGATGAGTTCCATGGGGGAACTTACTTTCTTTTTAGGTCTCCAAGTGAAACAATCCAAAGAAGGCATATTTATCAGCCAAGATAAGTATGTAGCAGAGATCCTAAGAAAATTCAATTTTGCTGATTCTAAGGTTGCAAGTACACCAATGGATCCAGACAAAGGGCTAATCAAAGATGCTGATGGAGAAGATATGGATTTGCACAATTATAGATCAATGATTGGGTCTTTGATGTATCTTACATCATCAAGACCAGATATCATGTTCTCAGTATGTGTATGTGCAAGGTTTCAAATACATCCCAAGATCTCTCATCTCACAGCAGTCAAAAGAATCTTTAGATATCTTAAGGGTCAACCTAGGTTGGGTCTTTGGTATCCAAGGGAATCATCTTTTGAATTGGTGGCTTATTCGGATAGTGACTATGCTGGTGCAACACTAGACAGAAAATCCACAACTGGTGGATGTCAATTTCTTGGTTGCAGACTAATCTCCTGGCAATGCAAGAAACAAACAATGGTGGCCAACTCTACAACTGAAGCAGAATATGTTGCTGGTGCAAGTTGTTGTGGGCAAGTTCTTTGGATCCAAAATCAAATGCTTGACTATGGGTACAATTTTCTTAACACCATTATTTATATTGACAATAGCAGTACTATTTGTATCATTAAAAACCCAGTTCAACACTCAAAAACAAAACATATTGAAATCAGACACCATTTCATAAGGGATTGCAATGAGAAAAGGTTAATTCAAGTTGTTAAAATTGATTCTGAAAAGAATTATGCAGACCTTCTCACCAAAGCTTTTGATTTAGGTAGATTCAAATATCTTGTAGGAGGTATTGGAATGATAAATCTTTGAAAATCATATGTTTTTGTTCATAATATTAACTGGTATTGGATTTTAAACATGGTACTGCTAGTTAGTCAAAAGGTCCTGTTAGTTCATAATTGGTCCTGCTGATACAAAATTGCTATGTTTTGTTCATTTAAAGGCTTGAATACTTAAAATGTTATAGATCAAGTGTTCTACACTTTGTTCTTTTGGTTTGCAACTAACACATTTCAGGTTGATAACAAAACAAGAGTTCTTTCAAACAAAAGGGGCAACAAAAGTTTTATTCATTTCAGGAGAAATAACAATCTCAGGGGAGGAATTAATAGCCCAGAATGGAAGAAAGACCAATTTATGAAAAGACAAGAGCATACAAGATGATGCAGAGTTGAAAAAGAGATAGTTAGATCACATATCTAGAAGGGATGAAGCATTTCTCAAGGAGAAAGTTCTATCTAGATCAAACTAAGAAATGTTTTCAACTCAAAGGCATGCTATTAGATGATTTCACTTGTTGAGCCAATCATCCAAGATACACAGCATCAATGCCTGATTCAAATTTCCTCCATCCAAGGAAATTGCACCATCTTTTGGGCCATCATGGCTTTTGGTATTCATCTCACCAAGTTTTCACAAACTTAAGAGTTGACTAGTCCTTAAGCAAACGGCTTTTGGTAAAGACAAATCAAATCCGTTAATGGTTGATAGTTTACCCAAAACTATATGGTTGTTAACTGACCATACTTAATTGTAAATAGTTAGCTAGTCCTTAAGCAAACGGCTTTTGGTAAAGACAAATCAAATCCGTTAATGGTTGATAGTTTACCAAAAACTATATGGTTGTTAACTGACCATACTTAATTGTAAATAGTTAGCTAGTCCTTAAGCAAACGGCTTTTGGTAAAGACAACTCAAATCCGTTGATAGCTGGTAGTTTGCTAAAAACTATAAGGGATTTTTAAAAACTTTCAAAGGTACTGCTAGTACAAAAATGGTACTGCTAGAGTACAAAGGTACTGCTAGATAGCCGTTGAGCCTGTCAGAAAAAGTTTTAGCCTTTAGGCCTGGTAGTTAAAATTAGCCGTTGGGGTAGTTATGTAATTCACTGATGAATATATTATATTATATTTTACATATAAAAGATCTTTTTAACCGCCTTTTCACTTACTTATTTTAATCTTTATTATTGTCGGTTAAAAGTAATTCTCTCATATCTTCTTTCATCAGTCATTATCATAATTCACATACATCTTTCATCTTCTACCAGTACTACCAACAAATCCCACCATCATATTCAAAATTTTCATTATGGCTTCCACAATTGATCTAAACTTTGTTCAACGTCACAATCAGTTAGCATTTTTGGAGAAGTCAGAGGATAATGCCTCATTTCATCAAGTAGTGGACTTTTTAAACAACTCCTACATCAGGTTTGCTTTGCTAGTCAATCCCACTATTTATGAAAATCAAATTTTACAATTTTGGGAATCTGCTAAAATTAAAACTTCTGAAAATGGGGAACAAAGAATAAAAGCCAAAGTGGATGGTAAACATTTGACTCTTACTGAGTCATCCATAAGAAGACATCTTCATTTGGATGATTCTGATGGTATTAGTCAGTTACCAGATACTGAAATTTTTGAAAATTTAACAAGAATGGGGTATCATGCTGAGTTCAACAAACTCACTTTTCTGAAAAAGCATCTTACTCCACAATGGAGATTTTTGATTCACACAATCCTTCACTGTTTGAGCCAGAAGAAAACCTCTTGGGAGCAATTTAGTGGCAACATGGCTTCTGCTCTCATTTGCTTAGCTACAAACAGAAAATACAATTTTTCTAAATATATTTTTGAAGGATTGATAAACAATGTGGATATTAAAACAAAATTTTTGATGTATCCAAGATTCATTGGATGCATCATTGGAAAATTACAACATGTGTTGCTTCCCACAGACTCAGTTTATGAAACACCAAAACTTTCTCAAAAAGTATTTTCAAATATGAGAATTGGTTTTAGAGGGGAGGAAGTTCCACTTTTTGATGAAATGGTACCACAACACCCAGAAGAACCAACACCATCTGCTGATACACCATCATCCAGTTCTTCACATGGTTTCATTTCACAAACACATCAAAAATCACCAACACCATCTCCAGTACCATCAGCAACACCACCACCATCCCCACATCATACATCACAAACCCAATCACCTCAGACAATGCAAGAGTTGAAAGACAAGGTGAAGTTCTTAGAGAAAGCTCTTAAACGTCAAAATGAAAGGTTTTCTAAGATCAACATCAAATTGGTTAAGAGGGTTAAGAGATTGGAGGGTGAAGTGAAGAAGTTAAAAGGTAAAAAGTCTGCAAAGGTTGTTTTATCTAGTTCTTCACAGTCAGATGCTGATAGGATAGATCACTCTTCCAAAAAGGGGAGGAAGGATATGTCTGAAGATGAGGAAGAAGAGGAGGAACAGGCTCAATTTGAATTCCATGATGGAACTCAAGTTTATGATGAAGAGCCTGTTGGAGCAGGGCAAGAGCCTGCTAGGGCAGAAGAAGAGTCTGCCAGGAGAGAAAGGCTATTGGCTATGGGATATAAAGGATCTGCTGAGAGAGTGTACAAGAGAAAGAGGATTTTAATTGCTGATGAGCAATCTTCTGCTCCATCACAAGATTCACCTCCAAAGGATAAGGGCAAAGGTATTCTAATTGAAGATGAGCCAAAGTCCAAGAAGTTGAAAAGAACTCAGCAAATTCAGATGGCTTTAGGAGAAGAAGAGGCCAAAAGAGTTCAAGAAGAAGAGCTAAAAGCTAGAGAAGCTTCAAGAATGCTTGAAGAAATGAAAGAGCAGAAAGAAGCTGAAGAAGCTGCTCAAGCTCTTCTTGATACTCAAATTGCTCAAGAGACCTTTGATGCACAGATGTTATGGATTATTAACAATGATCCAATTGTGAAAGGTCATGCAGCAAATATAGTAAATGACAAGACACTCAATTCTGATGAGAAGACTGAAGCACTTGAATCTTTCATCAACAAGAAATACAAAGAAGCAGCTTTGGCTGACATTTTTGAGAAGATGAAGGAAAGTCAGAAGAGAGGTTTTAAAGTGGGCAAAACTAACAAAGATCAAACAATCTTTATGAAGAAATTTTTGAAGAATCAGGCAAATTGGACTGATTATCAACTTAAGAAGAAATCTGCTGATGAAATCTTCTTTTTATATCTTCAAGCCTACAAGAATCTTTACTATAATGTTCCATCTGATGTACATCCATCTAAGAAGAAGGAAGATGCTCAGAAGAAAGAAGTAGCAAAATTGGATCAAGGGCAAGTAAGTAAAATGTTGATTACTTTACCTACTATCATTCATGCTGATCCAATTAGGTCTAGACACCCTATAATTGATTGGGAAATACACCATGATAGATTTGGTAAGTCATGGAAAATATTAAGGGTTGGGGGACAGTCTGCTATCTTCAAGAATTTTGAAAATTTAGTTAGAGCATCTGATAGAGCAGATTTGGAAGAATTGTGGAATCTAGTGCAGATTAGGTTAGCTACAAATTCTAGTACAGATGCTAAGGAACAAGAGCTTTGGGTGGAATTCAATAGAATGTTTGATCCTGATCCCAAGGATGTTCATTGGAAATTTCCCTATTATGATCCTACAACAACTTGGGAATTTCTAAGTCATAGCCATACTCATCATCTTTTCACACAGAGTGGGATAGAACTTTTTATGTTAGCTGAGAAAGAGTATCCTCTTAGCTATGAAGTGCTTAAAGCTATGATCTCCAAGAGATTAAGGTGTGACAAGGATGAAGAAAACTCAGAGATTGTTCAGAGTTTGCTGAGGAGCATATCTGAGCAATATGAAAGAAAAAGGAAGGATAGAAAGTAAGGTTTTTGGAAGAGTTCTCAAATCCTCAAGGTATGTATTTTATTCATCAGAAACTTGTGTATTTTAATGGAAATAACAAGTTTAGGGGAGGATTGTTGGGAATAAAATGATCAAAGTCAAAGAGCCTGCCAATGATGAGAAGAGCCTGCTAGTTGATTTTGTAGTGTACGAAGATGTTCTACCAGTACCTTCTGGGTAGAAGGTACTGCTAGCTAATGAAGAGCCTGCCAAGCTTCTGTTTTGTCGATTAGATATTTTGTAATAGATATTTAGTTGAATTATTAGTCTTTGTACATTGTTATACGTTATGTAGAAGTAGAATAGTCTTCTGTGGTGACAGAAGAATATATCAGAGTGTACATGGGTAGTTGTATTTAATTGTAGGCGCCATAATAGTCAAAGTATAGTATTATATTCATCTACTTGACAACATGTAATAAGATATCCTTATCTTATAAAAGGATATCTTAGTCACTTCTTCATGCATGCATCTTTCACAACTAATAACCACGAACCAAACTATCTCTCAAGTAACTTAGTTACTTCGAATCACAAATCCTTTTTACAATCTTAGATTCAAGATTACTTTGTAATCCTGGTGATACTTAGATCATCCGTATTATTTCATCAATAATATTGAATCGTTTTGTTCTAACCAAAGTTGTGTTCTTTGTTCATTGCATTCTCTCATTTACTCAAACTCACCATCTTGTGTTCTTTTAAAGTGTGTTGTAGTAGATTCCGCATGCTAAACACATTCAATACATAAATATCTCAATCAAGAACAAACAAAACGTTCCACAAAGTCCGTAAGGAAGTAAACGTTGCATCATTATATGACAGTCATGAGACTTCAGGCCCTTTATATTGGTATCATTATCGGTCACTTTGTGCTTGAAGCATGATCCGAACCCATCTGGTATCATTATCGGTTCTCTGGTGTGAAAGAATACGCAGCCTGAGGCTTCAAGCACTTCCCGTTTTTGGTTTGGCCGAGCCACAAGCCACTTCGAATGCCCAACATTTGCAAGTCTTGTCTTGCCTTGGCGGTGTCTTTAGATTTATCAATCATTAACAAAGTGTTCAAGATGGCCTCCAACACATTTTTTTCGATATGCATGATGTCTAAATTGTGTCTTAGTGAAAGAAAAGACCAATACTCAAGCTCGTAAAAAATAGACCGTTTAGTCCAGTTAAGCTCGACATGAACATTGCGTTTTATCTTCACTCCCCCATAACTCGGATGTTTACCCTTCACACGCGTTGGCAATCTATCAAGTTGAGCCAGGATTACATCCCGGCCAAATTCTTCAGGAGGATTTGTGTTATCGGTTTGGCCATTGAATTCAAGTGAACGCCTCCATTTATGGGGCTTCTTTAAGAATCTTCTGTGGCCAACATAAGCTGTTTTGCCTAACACACGAACAGATGGAGTGTCTTTATTACATGTAGGGCATGCCTTGTAACTTTGCCCACTCCACCCAGACAAACTACTTCGAGCAGGAAAATCATTGATGGTCCATAAAACCATCGCTCTCATATTGAACTTCTGGCCTGAAGCAACGTCTATAGTCTCGACACCTTTCCGGTCCCATAAATCCTTCAGGTCCTCAATCAAAGGCCTCAAGTAAACATCAATGTCCTTACCCGGGGATTTAGGGCCCGGAATTAACAACGTCAGTATAAAAGAACTCTCTTTCATACATAACCACGGAGGCAGATTGTATGTTGTCAATATCATCGGCCACATGCTGTAGGCCTGACTAAGGTTGCCAAACGGATTGAAACCATCAGCAGCCAACCCTAGTCGAACATTTCTTGGTTCTTTTGCAAAATCTGGATACTTGGTGTCAAATTTCTTCCATGCTCCACCATCAACCGGGTGTTGCATCTTACCGGGCTCCGTACACTTTCCAGTAGCATGCCAAATCATATCCTTTGCAGTATGACTAGACTTGTACAAACGTTGTAGTCTAGGAATGATCGGAAAGTAACGCAACACCTTCTTAGGAACTTTCTTCCCCGGCATGTTACTGTCTTTCCATCTACTCGTATTACACACCGGACAAAAATCCAAATCTTTGTTATTGTCTCCCCGAAATAAGTAGCAATCGTGTTCACAAGCATGTATCAACTCGTATCCTAACCCAGTCGTTTTAAATGTCTTCTTTATTGCATAGTATGATGGTGGGAGCTTAAATCCTTTACTCATGGGAAATACATTTTGTAAAAACTCTAACATTTCATTGAATATAGAATCAGTCAATCTACCTTTAGCATTAAAATAGGTAAACTTTGCCATAAAGTCTAATCGAGTCACATAGTCACAACCGGGGTACAGCTCCTCGTTGGCACTGGCATATAACTCTTCAAACTCGTTACGTGTAGCTTGAGTCGGTTCGTTACTAGTCTCACCAATATCTCCTTGAGTTGGTTCATTGTGTTCATTATTCGGAGGAATATAGCTAAGATCATTAATTAACGCTGTCATGTCACTCATCAGAGGTTGTCTTGTGTTATCTATTACTGGCGGTGGCATAGGTGGAGCTGGTTCACCGTGTTCCACCCATATTTTATAACGTGGGTCCTACCCTTTTCTCATAACGTGGTCTGAAAGGTGTTTGATGTGTACCCATAATATATTTCGACAAGACTTGCATGGACATTTTATTTTCCCGGCACTATTCACTAACGGCTTGCAATGATCGACGAATTTTTCAAGACCGATAAAAAATAATGGTTCATGATGCTGTAAAAGTGTCCAAGTCTTATCTTCGAATACCATAACTGCGTTTTAACGATACATTTAGTTATTATATGCAACTTAATTAAACACATTCAAACGAGGAATACCAGATGGTTTGTTCACCTCGTGCAACTATGAAAGGCGATCCTAACCCACTCTTTGAATGATTCGTCTCATATATGAATGCGTATAACCAATTTTCTATTTGAGAAAATTTCGGCAGCATTTCCGCTCAACTCCCCAAATATGTGTTTAAAGACATATTCGTAGGAGTAAAGGAGAAACACTGTCGAAATCATCTCAAATAGTAAACCAATTATACGCATTCATATCCTAAATGAGACAAAACATTCAAAAAGCAGTCCCAAACGGGGGACTTTCCGAAATTAATTTCTAATAAATTAATTTCGGACGGGTTTTCTATAGGATGATTAATTTCAGACGGGGATTTTCCAAAATTAATCACTAAAATCCTAAAACATTCCTAAAGGGTTCAAACGGTGGCGACATGTCGCCGGGGAAAAGTGCACAATAATTTATCATTAACAACTTATTATAATTATAAACGAAAAAAAAAATTATAACATACCTTGGCTGTGGATTCGGCTCGGCTGTGGTGGTGGTGATGGAGGTGCTCGTTGTCGGCTCGGCTGTGGATTCGGCTAGTTGTCGCCGGTGGTGGTGGGTAAGGTTGAAGTGGTGGATGTGGTGGTGGTGGTGGTGATGGAGGTGCTCGAATTGTTGTCGGCTCGGCTAGCGATTCGGCTAGTTGTCGCCGGTGGTGGTGGGTAAGGTTGAAGTGGTGGATGTGGTGGTGGTGGTGGTGATGAGGTGCTCGAATTGTTGGTGATGGTTGATTTTATGGTGCTCGAATTATTGCAAAAATCGCCAAGGAATCCGATCTTTTTTTTTTTCGTCTTCTGCAGTGATAGATAAACAAGATCTACTTTTATCATTAAATAAGAATCCCCGGCGACAATCCCCGGCGACATGTCGCCGGGGAAAACTACTTTTTTTTGTCGTTTAGCGAAAATGGCGCGTTAATGAAATTTTTGGCTGGAAAGTATCCCCAGCGACCTGTCGCCGGGGAAACATAAAATATAAAAATTAATTTTATTTTATAGTATTTATTTATCATAAAAATTATTTATTTTTTTTATTTTTTTTTCAAATAGTTTATGAATGTGCAACTTAATTTTATTTTATAGTATTTATTTATCATATAAATTATTTATTTTTTTTCAAATGGTTTATGAATGTCCAACCCTAAGAATAGGGAGAACAGGCGACGAGATTTTTCCCGTGGACACAATGTCGACGGCAATGTGAAGAAAACGACAAAAAACAGGCTTGACCGAGCCCGGCAGTGTTGAATTTTCGTTTGGTTGTCGAGTTGTTTCGTTTGGTTGTCGAGTTGTTTCGTTTGAGTTCGTTCGTTTAACATCTCGTACGTGTATAACCATAGACGTTCAACGGATGAGTCGATATGTTAGGGTTACACATTAGACGTTCAACGTATGAGTCGATATGTTATGGTTACACATTAGACGTTCAACGGATGAGTCGATATGTTATGGTTACACATTAGACGTTCAACGGATGAGTCGATATGTTATGGTTACACATTAGACGTTCAACGGATGAGTCGATATGTTATGGTTACACATTAGACGTTCAACGGTTAGTCGATATGTTATGGTTACACATTAGACGTTCAACGGATGAGTCGATATGTTAGGGTTACACATTAGACGTTCAACGGATGAGTCAATATGTTATGGTTACACATTAGACGTTCAACGGATGAGTCGATATGTTATGGTTACACATTAGACGTTCAACGGATGAGTCGATATGTTATGGTTACACATTAGACGTTCAACGGTTAGTCGATATGTTAGGGTTACACATTAGACGTTCAACGGATGAGTCGATATGTTATGGTTACACATTAGACGTTCAACGGTTAGTCGATATGTTATGGTTACACATTAGACGTTCAACGGTTAGTCGATATGTTATGGTTACACATTAGACGTTCAACGGATGAGTCGATATGTTATGGTTACACATTAGACGTTCAACGGTTAGTCGATATGTTATGGTTACACATTAGACGTTCAACGGATGAGTCGATATGTTAGGGTTACACATTAGACGTTCAACGGATGAGTCGATATGTTAGGGTTACACATTAGACGTTCAACGGATGAGTCGATATGTTATGGTTACACATTAGACGTTCAACGGATGAGTCGATATGTTAGGGTTACACATTAGACGTTCAACGGTTAGTCGATATGTTATGGTTACACATTAGACGTTCAACGGATGAGTCGATATGTTATGGTTACACATTAGACGTTCAACGGATGAGTCGATATGTTATGGTTACACATTAGACGTTCAATGGATGAGTCGATATGTTATGGTTACACATTAGACGTTCAACGGTTAGTCGATATGTTATGGTTACACATTAGACGTTCAACGGTTAGTTGATATGTTATGGTTACACATTAGACGTTCAATGGATGAGTCGATATGTTAGGGTTACACATTAGACGTTCAACGGATGAGTCGATATGTTATGGTTACACATTAGACGTTCAACGGATGAGTCGATATGTTATGGTTACACATTAGACGTTCAATGGTTAGTCGATATGTTATGGTTACACATTAGACGTTCAACGGATGAGTCGATATGTTAGTGTTACACATTACACGAGATGTTATATCACACCATCTGTCAACAAAACATTTCCCACCAAAAATCTCCCACCAAAAATTCCCCCCAAAAATTTCCCTCCAAAAATTTCCCACCAAGATCTGCTCTTATATACTAACATCTTATCCACACAACTTCACAGCCTCTTATACTCAAAACCACTTAACCTCACAACCACAAACACACACTGTTATCATGGTGAAGATGGCGGAATTTGAAGCTTTTGCTTGTCCTTGTAAACGAGGAGACGTAATTCTGCGAGAATCGCATAAACCTTACTCCCGTGGTAAACAATACTATGCGTGTCCTTTATCAAAGGTGAACACCTACATACTTTTTTGTGTGTTATATAAATAATTTGGTTAGTTGTTAAAAATAATAATTTTTACTCTTTAACAGGGTGGGACAAAGGAGTATGGTTGCTATTTTTTTTTTATGGAAGGAGGAACGACTAGCCAAAATGACCGGTTCTCTTGGAGCTTCAACGCCTCCAACTCATTCCGCAGGACCATCCATAACTCCACCTCGTTATACCGCAGGATCTTCAACATCGAGTCCTGGAAATACAGAGTGGTCAAACTGCATCAAACTGAATCACCAGATAATGGTACTCAATAAAATGCTAGAAGTGTACATGCATCCAAACAAACACACAATTGATTCAGCTGCCTTATTTCACGACCTTTATAATGACATGGTAGGTGATATGGGAAATCTTCGTATGTAGGTTGTTGTTGTTGCTGTTATTGTTGTTGTTGTTGCTGTTATTGTCGTTGTTGTTGTTTGTTGTGTTATTGTTGTTGTTTAATAAAATGTTGTTGTTGTGAAAACTGATGTCGAACGTGCTTTATATTTTTAATTCGTACGCTTTAAAATGTTCCAACAGATGAGTCGATATGTTATGATTACACATTAGACGTTCAACGGATGAGTCGATATGTTAGGGTTACACATTAGACGTTCAACGGATGAGTCGATATGTTTATGTATAACGATATTATTGTGTTTATGTATAACGATATCACCTTAAAAACGTATATATATTTTTTGTTAAAATATACTGAATATCGGACCGAAACAAACCTAAAAAACGTAGTTTCATTAAAAGTCAACGAAGTCAAAAAGAATCCCCGGCGACATCTCGCTGGGGAAAATGTACTTACTTAATACGAAAGCGGAAAACTTAAGCCCAATTGCGAAACTTAAAGCCCAAAAAAAGTATCCCCAGCGACATGTCGCTGGGGAAACTATTGTCCACGTCACCATAAGAGTTATTAACACTAATTACAACTCCGTAATTAAACAAATGAATCCCCAGCGACATGTCGCTGGGGAAACATGAGCGGGAAAATTTCCCGCTGCATTTTGCGAAGAAATATTTGGTCAAAATGTAACGGTATTATCCCCGGCAACATGTCGCCGGGGAAAAGTACGAAATAATTTATTTGACTTTTCTACGAGAATTTGTGCCACGTAGGATCTATTTTTGTCGTTTAGTGAAGATACCCCAGCGACAAATGTCGCCGGGGAAAATGTCGATAGGGAAACTGGTATTTGTTGTAGTGTGTTATCATGTAGCTTGTACTACTATTATCCTAGTCCCGGGGTGTGGGACATAGTTAGGAACTTGTTGTCTTTTGCTTGTAGTACAAACAAATATTTCAAGTGTGACTCTACTATGCAGGATTTTTGTGCTACTTTATTATATCGGTCCACGTAGACCGAAATTTTCATGTATTATATTCATGTGTTGTGATTATATTTATGATATTTTGTGGTTGCTCTCGTTGTGATTTCATTGTATTTATACATGTGGTGGTTGTATTTATACGTGTTGTGGATGTATATACATGTTGTGGTTGTATATATTGTGTAGGATGATCATTTCTATTATGATTTCTCATTGTGGTTATCTTTTGTGATTGTGAATAATCATGCCACCCAAAAGAGCTACTACTGTATGACACCAGCCGAGATTAGTAAGCTTGTTGCCGACAGTATAGAGGCAGCACTAGTGATAACGCTCATTTTGTACATGTTTTTATCGCGTTATTTGTGTGTTTTTATAGTTATTTAGTTATGTTTATGATTGTTTTATGCTTAAAAGTTGTTAAAGATGTGTTCAAGTCTAGGTACAAGGAAATATCAAGAAAGACGAAGAAAAGTTACTAAACCAAGCAAAAATTGAAGAAAAGTTCGTCAACAAAGATATTGATTCATGATATGATTATTTCCATTGTACATGAGAAGGATAAAAAGATGAAGTCAAGATTAAGTGCAAAGAAGTGTTTGAAAAGTTGGAGTTATATGCTAACTTAAAGTTGAAATTTATGTGCAAAAGTTTATCTCGACCCAAGGTTCACATTCCAGACCCAAGGTCGAAGCTGGGACTTCAGACCCAAGGTTCAGGAACTCGACCTCAGGTTCAGCCACCGCTCAAACCAAAGGTCCATGGTCTAGACCGAAGGTTGGGAAAATTCTAAGATGAAGAGTTGCATTAACTCTTAACTTTAACTACCATAATGACTTGAGTCCGATCATTACCTTCTCCTTTATGATAATTGAAGTAATATGACAGTTTTTGGGCTGATTTACAAGCTTAAATAAGACCCTTAATCACCCATTTTGGATACAACACTTACAATCAAGCCTTACACCATAAGGTCTTGATCACATTACTTATCTAACCCAAAAGAGCTTAAAAATCTCTGCCCTTCTGAAGAAAGATCATAAGTAGACGCAAGGAAGAGTTGGAGAAACTTGTTAGAAGAGGTGAAAGATTCCCTTGTTCAATTGGAGGCCCCAAGGAGTGCTATAACTCTTTTATTTCTCATTGTAATCTTACTTTTGGGTAATTTTCTTTACTTTAATTAATTATGTTAAACCGTTTGATGTTGAATGCAATGTTATGTTTTATGATGATGCTTGTTATGGAATAATTAGTGATACTTGTTTGGGAATGATGTGACTTTTTTATGAATGTTAGATGTTTAGTTGTTTAAAAAAGTGATTATTTTCATGAGTTTGTTTAAATATAATTAGTGTTCTAAAACTTTTTGGTTAAACTCTATTAGATTTAAAGGGTGAAAAGATTTCTAATATGGTTTGATTCCAAGAGTTAGTGACAAATGGATTGGTATTTGATAAGTGACGAATATCAAGTATGCAAGTTTTTAAATGAATTCGGAAATATTTAATCACGAGATTCGGTTGAAAAGACTCATAAGAACTAATTTAACTAATCAACTTTTTCATACATTTGATCACAAAAAGAGCTAGCGTAGTGGCATGAGATTTGGCCAAAAGGACTCACCCGTGAAACTAGTAGAAACATGGATTTTCTTGATATGACCCATTGACTAGAAGTCCTTGTGAAAATTGACATGTGCCTTCTAAGTGTAACCCAAACATGTTCAACATTCTATCACGATTAGTCATGGTTCCTAAATAAGTATTTGGTTGTTTGATTGATTTGATTTGAAACAATTGTTCGTTTAATTACTCTTAAGTGCTTTAGACCGTGACAATCTTAAGTACTATTTCTATTGCTATTACCTAAATTGCCTAAACCAAAACTAGTAGTCTCTTGGGACGATCCTTATTTACCATCAACAATACTACAATCGAACGAGCACTACTAGAAAAATAGCCTTTAATGACACCTAAATTATGACACACGCATTTTAATGACAAGCAAAAACGTGTGTCATAAAAATACTGTCATAATTTGTAAAATCTGAAGGGTTTATGACACGCAATTTTTGGTGTCATAAAAAAAGGTAGTGTAACACGGGATACACTTTCTTTGCGTGTCATCCCTGGGTGTCGTCTTATAATTTTGTTACAAAAGCTTATATTCCCACTAAAACAAAAAAAACCTCAAAAAAAAAAATCAAAAAAAACCCCAATCGTTTCCTCTCTCAATCTCTCCCCTTTCATTTGCAGCCACCATTCGTTTCACCATCACCAAGGTCGCCGTCATGGATTCAGATGTGTAAATTGGGTAATCGACGCCGGCGTGAATCGGGTAATAAATCTGTTTTCATTCGGATCATAAATCTTTCAAATTTTCTTTTTAAGATTTGGGGGTTTCATCAATATATATGATTATAAAAATTTATTTTCCAAGTTTGTTGTTTTTGATATTTTGTTTTAATTTTCAGATCTGGAGTGAAGATATATGATATTTTGTTTTAATTTTCAGATACGGATCTACTAATATATATTTGTACTGTTAATTACAGAGTTAATCTGTTGAAAGTATATTTTTTTTATTTAAATTTGTTATGTTTGATTTTAGGAAGAAGCGGCCGAGGCAAGTAGATTTATCGGAAGTTATCGATTTTAAATCTATTTCAGAATCCTTTGATGATAACGGTGAACTTCCGAGTGGCGTATCAAAGCTTGAATGTCGATTCGATAGCCCGGTTTTCTGCTTGGATGATTGCCCTGGTATGCCTCATCCTTTTATCATTCTGATTTAGATTAGTACTTGTTTTTGTTCTTTCACATAGCATATGTAACTAATTTTGACTACATTGTCTCTCTGTATATAAACGAATTTATTTTTTTCGTTTGCTTAATGTAACCGACCTTTATTTTGTTACGAATGCAGGTACGTGACCTTTTATAGCTGCTAAAAGTGTCACGTAGTATGCATTGGTGACGAAATAAAAGTTTGTTACATAAACGCTAAAAATATAATGGAATTAGTTTTGTTTGTAATAAGTTCTTTGTTCATAAAAATATAATGGAATTAGTTTTGATTGAGTGATTTTGCAATGCAGATTGTGGTCAGGAGAATACGTTGAAAGTTGGTGATGTGATTCAGTGTAGGGAGTGTGGTTATCGTATCCTCTACAAGAAGCGTACTCGTCGAAGTAATTATCTATAACTCATTTCTTCTTTATTGTTATGCTTGTTTTCATTCTTTTGTTTTAGCTAGTTTCGCCTTTGCTTAATTGATATTGTGTTTAGAGATATGAACTGGTGAAAGCTCGATTTTTTTTTAATGTTAGAAAGCCGTATTTCCATGTTTTTGTTATTTAGCCTACGGAAATAGTGAACCAAATTCAACTTATGTTAGCTGCTCATCCATTGTCGTAATAACTTAGATATGCCTAGTCGTTAAGTAACATCTCATCCATGATAAATATAAAATTTCTGTATAAGGTGCTTTGTATGAGAATTTTACGTGGGTGATATGTTAGCTAGATACCGGGATACAGGGGAATAGGTATGATGTTTGTTTAGCACTATATTTGCGCAACTGGTTCTGTAGATTTTTGGTTTCTTGAGGCTTTTTTAGAGTAGGGTTATAATGCTTGTTCATGGCTTCGTGAACCTTGTTTTGTCTTGTTGGAATTTGGATTTTACGTAATGCGGGTGAAATTTCTATTAGAACTGTAATTGAGCTGATGAACTCGCTTTTAAACACGACTATATTGTTAACAATATTCATCTATATATGGCTGCTCATATATTGTGACCACTACTTGCAAACAAACAACTCTTAGTCTTAATGTCTTATATATGCAGACAATCCCAAATCTTTGCAATGTAGTCAGAGTTGAAATTGTCTTTGGTATACACGGTACCACAAACCATCCTGCTCCAACTGGGTGATTCTATATGAAGTTTGTTATATGTTATATCGTATCATGAACAGAGTCTAGTGTTGCTGTGATCTCTGGATTCCATGATGTAAATGTTTGTTTAAGCTTCTTATTGCTGCATGATAAGTTTAGCATGTCGTACTTTCTTTCACCTTATAGCAAAACATATTTCTGATCCTCGTTTACTATCTGCTGCTGCAGTTGTTCAGTACAAGGCTCGTTAAAGAAGACTCGACAAGGGAAGTGTGCAAGATATTATGCAGTTGTTCAGTACGAGGCTCGTTTACCATTACAAAGTAAGAAAGATTTCTTATGGTGCAGCTAACCTTCTTAAATAATAAATGTATGCGTACTTATGTTGCTAATTTCTTGTAATACATATATTGAATTATTGATCACAGATGGACTGCAATTACTCAGCTTGCTCACCATGGGATGATCTTCGTGCCAATTGGATATACTTTTAGAGCTGACATGTTCGAAATGGAGAAGGCGAAAGGTGGAAGTCCATATGGTGCAGGTACTTATGCAGGGGATGGGTCAAGACAACCATCTGAGCTCGAGTTGCAGCAAGCTTTCCATCAGGGTAAGCACGTTGCTACCGTCGCCAAGAAACTGATCAAGGGAAGCCCGTGATGTGCATCTAACTCACTGAAACAATGTCAAGCTAGATACAATTAGGTTACCTGTTACTAACTTGTGGTTGTATGAAACACATTGTTTTGATATATATGAAATTCGCTCTTTTGCTATTTGTGTATTTATTTGTATTATGAGATTAACTGTTATTTAATGTGTGGATATTAGTAATTTTATAAAAAATATTTGTTTTTTAAAATTTGAACCATGACACGCAAAAAAGGTGTCATAAAAGTGTGTCATAAATTTATGACGCGCGAAATGCGTGTCATAAAGCTTTATGACGGGTCGATTTATGACACCAAAAAGCGTGTCATCTGACCCCTTTTATGACACGCAATCGGTGTCATTAAAGGCATTTTTTCTAGTAGTGGAGTATACTTGCTCGTATGTGTTTCTTAGATAAACGGTAAAAAAGGTTTTTTAAAAATTTAAAATTTGAGTGAAATTGGGATATAATATATACATCTTCTAGGAACGCACATCAAGTTTTTGGCGCCGCTGCCGGGGACTATTACTCCTTTTTAGTTTTGTTTAGGTTAGTCTAGTTGTACATAGTAGCATAAGTTTGTTCTTGTTATTTGCGTAATTTTAGAGTTTGTTTCATGTTTTGTTTATGTGATTGTTTGGTTTGATTGGTTAATGGTGGTTAAGTGTTTTCTTTGTCCTAGTTTCCATGTGTTTCTCTCTTTTTTTTATTAAAATTATTAAGTTAAATATAAAAATAGAAAAACAAAAAAAAAGAAGAAGAAAAAGAAATTTTATTTTTTTGAAAATTTTGCTGCAAACCTTCGGTCCAGACTCTCGAATGCCGGTTTGAAGCCTTTCGACACTTAAAAAAAAAAATTTCCTGACCGACGGTCCTGACCTACCCCTCGGTAAAACTTTTCACAGCCCAAACCGCCGGTTTGAGTGTGAACCGCCGGTTCGGTAAAATAAATATATTTTTTTTTCTTTTGTTTTTCTTTGTACTTTTTTTTATTTATTGATTTTAATTGTTATTTAGTTTATTTGTTCTAGATTTTTGTACGATTTCTTTTTCAAGTTACTTAGATTTTTTCACTAACCCCTAACGTTTGTTTTGGATGTGTTGTCTATAAATGTCTAGCTTATTTTTAGTTATGGATTCACCTAGCGAAGTTTCGGCTTACTTGGAAAAATTGGAAATGGAATTGATGGATGATGATGATGCTATGTCTAGGATGGAAAAAATGGTTGATTTTGAAAAGGTGAAGTTGCAAGCAAAAGGAAGGGAAGTTGAACGTATGGAATATGAGCATGAAAAGCCTCGGGTAGTTACTTTTACGCGTGCAAAGTTATGAGAATATGACGAGCCAAGTATGAGGTATTCCACACCTTGTGAAATAGAAGGATTAGGAGCTTTGGATGCGGAATGTGACCTTGGACAAAATGATAGTTAAGTGAACTTTGCTTTCTATGAAAAATTTAGAAATGGGAAATATGAAGTTGACAAGTATAATAGGAGAATTGCACGGGATGTGAAAATTGACATTCATGGCTATACCTTTGCTATGGATTTGATTATTGATGAGTATGAGGACACGACGGATCCTTCCGTGGTGTTTGGATGAAATTTCTTGTTGGCAACAAAGTGCACCATTGATTTTGATTTAGGTGAAATGCAAGTTAAGGTTGGAGAATTACAAGATGATAAAGATGTTAATTGGTTACTTGAACAAATGGAGGAAGTTTGTGAAAATGAAGATGGTATGCATGGGAGTATGGAAATGGTTAAAATGGGAAAGGCCACCCGTTTGAAACAAAAATACCCACCTTTTAAAGGTCTGATACCTTCACCGTCATCATTACCACACCCTACCACACTTATCAAAGGAGAAAGTTCTTCTAACCAAACATCCTTACCAAAAGAAAAGCCAACCAAAGAACCAATTGATGAAGCAAGATGTGTTGAGGAGATTACTACAAAGTTTAAAGAATTGCTAAATGAAAAACCAATACTTCACGTGTTGGAACACTATGCTCACTATAGGAAGTTGTTGGATGAAATTTCAGTGGAGAAAATGTAACTTGATAAAACGAAGGAAATTGAAGAAGAAGATGATGAGAAAGTGATGGAGAAAGGATTACCTAAAAAGAAAGAAGATCCGGGTAACTACCTTATTCCACTAAAAGTGAATGGAACTATTGCAATCAATGCGTTGGCCGATACGGGGGCGAGTGTTAGTATAATGCCTTACAAGCTTTACAAGATTATGGAGTTGGGAAGGGCTTAGCCTTCCAATGATGTGTTGTTGATGGCCGATAATACCATGGCAAAGGCTTATGGTAAAGTGAAGAATGTGAGATTACAAATTGGATTCCAAACATATTTGTGTGACTTTTTGATTATGCATGTACCTATAGATAAAGAGACACCCATGTTGGTGGGACGCCCATTCTTGAGTACGATAGGAGCAATAATTGATAATGGAAAATGAACTATGGAAATTGATGATGGAGTGGCTAGAAGGATTTACCACGCCAAGAAAAGAAAAAAAGTTCTAGCAGATGAAGAATCAGATAAAGAAGATTGGTTGGATGTATTTGATATTAGCTATGACAATGAAGGAAATCCAAAATATGGGAAAACAGCCCCATCGTTTGATCATATTGAAGATGATATGAAGAGAGCATTGGCTATGGAGAATTACTTCAATCCCTTCAAGAACATTATTATTTACAAGAAAATGGTTGATTTCCTTGGTTCTATGCCAATTAAGCTTAAAAATATTGAATGGATATCGGATGGTTATAGAAAATATCAAAAGGTTGAAAGAGACAATGATTGGCACACTAAGATAGGGATTACTAGTCCGGGTGGTCGCCGTTTCACTCGTGAGTTCAAAACAAAGGAAACCGATAGAGTTCTTTCGGGGAAATTTCATTCGGAGGATATTCTAAGGTTTGGGAATTATTTTGATTAAAGGAAGCATGGAATGTGGAAGAATAAAGAAGCTTGTTGCTAAGCTTTTGCTCATTTTGTTTCTTATGAGTTTTATCTTGTGTGCTTATCGTTTATTGATCTTATTATATTTTTAATTTCTTTGTTAAGTTGAGTGTGTTTTAGCTCCTAAGCTTTATAAGCAATGATTAATAAGAAATATTTAAGTTTAAGTTTAGTTGTTTTTAGTTTATGTAGATTGTTTAATTTTAAGTTAAATGGAATGTTGGAAGTGTTTTGAGTTGTGGTGATAATCTGGAAATGATCAAGTAATGAAAGGACATTTTGTTTGAAACGATTTTGTTTTACAAACCACGGTTGAGAACCGAACCTACGGTTGAAGTACTCAACCTACGGTTGAGCCTTCAGATTTTTGCAAAGAAACCAAAGAAAGAAAAAGGAGGAGAAAAAACCACAATCACCAACAATTCTCATCATTCCAATTGAAGTTAAGTATCAAATTAAGGTTCTAACAATCCTATGGCATCAAAAAGAGTAAGTAACATCCATCCAACTACTTTGCATTGTTCTTAATTCGAATTTAATTTTTAGGGTTCTTAATTGGGCGAATTTGCTATAGTTCGTATTAAGTGAAATTACTTGATGGGATTACTAGAGGATTAATATAAGGATTGATTGGAAGTGGAATTTGATGAAATGGTTAAGAATTGAAAGAGAATTTGGTGCTATAAGATTTAGGGTTTATGTATGTCAAAAATTTGGGGATGAATTATCAAGATTGATTGGGTTTATTGTGGTATATGATTAAGAATTAGTGTTTGTATGCTATATGATTGATAATATGGAGCACTCCTTTGTTTGAATTGATTTTGATTCTTAGATTCTTGAAAATGAGACATGAAGAAGATATAGGAATAAGCACTAATAAGCTAATGGAAGAAGGAGTAGAATGTGGAAATGTTGAAAACTAGAACTAAAAAAAAATAAAAAAAAAAATAAAAAAAAAAAAATCTGTTGCTGCAAACCGACGGTCGGAGGTTCCAACCGCCAGTCGAATACCTAGAAAGAAGGCCAAACCGCCGGTCCAAGGGTGAACCTTGGCGGTTTGACTCTCGGTAAAGTTTTTAACGAACCAAACCGACGGTTTCAAAAGCAAACCGCCGGTTCAGCCCTTTATATATATATATATATATATATATGTATGTATTTATTTATTTTTGTTTTGCTAATTTATTTTACATTCTTACATTTAGTTCCAATATTTCTCGTGTGCTTATTTTGTTTGTTTTGTAGATATGTATTCGTCAAGATTAAGAAAACCCACTAGTTGCTTTGTACAAGCGACATAGTTAAGAAAGGGATGTTAATCTTATGCCGATAACAAGTGAACATTTGAGGTGGAAAAAAATTAAGTAAGGAAGCAAAAGCTTGTTACAACAGTCGGTTAGCAAAGTTGCAAAAAAAGGAGATTGCGGTACCAAAGCTAGTAAGTTGGAGTTTGATGAGAGGATATAACCTTAATAAGACTCTTGAGAAGTTATGGGAGGTTAGTACGGAATCTGAAAATGGAGTTTATGAAGATTTTAGTTTTGAATATGCAATTAGGAACACTGAAAAGCAGATTTTTAGAGAATGGTGTCTAGAGTTCTTTGCCACCATCCATTTCCACCAAGAGGTGAAGATGGAAAACATAATGAAAGAGAAATGTATTTGGTTTAGGTTGTGTGGGAACGATCATGCAGTTACTTTGCTGAAATCTGGGCAATTACTTGGATTGTATGATGAGAATGACTTTCAACATGTAGATTTTGAAGAACATCTGTCTAAGTTAGAGAAAGAACCACCAAAATATGTTGGTAGGGAGATATGGAATGAGATTGGAGATCTCAACAGTAGGAGATTTAAGGAAAAGGAGATACATTCACCGATGGCTCGGCTTTTACATAAAGTGATTGTGAACTCATTTGTGCATAGAGGGCATAGTCAGGACAAAGTTCATGGACCGGATTTGTGGATAATTGAGATGATTATGGATCCAAACAAGAAGATGAATGCGTTATGGACTTTGGCAGTTTATTTGTCAAAGAGAGCAACTTTAATTACTGAGCACGGTTTTATAAATGGGGGGCATTATGTGACGAAGATAGGAAAAAGTTTGGGATATGATAGTGAGTTGAAGAAGATAACGGTGATTAAGGAGTGTGAAAAGCTTGATAAAAAGAATTTGAAAGAGTTGCTTGATGATGATAGATATTGTTTGGCTGATCAAATTGCCAATGTGATTCGCCCACCACCACCACCGCAACAACCTCAACAACAAAATATTGGAGAATCTTCGGGGTTTAATTCATGTTCGGGTGATTGGCATGCAAATTTGCCACAAATGGAGAGAAGGGAAATGTGGAGAGATATGAGCTTGATGAGACTTGGACACCAAATGGACTATTGTGCGCCAATTCTCACTTACCTTCGAGAACATAGTGAACCACCTTATTCTTTTCCAATGACGTACGAACCATTTGGTGTTCCACCTTACCCATTCCCATACACGCCTTATCCATCAGGACATGTACCTTACCCGAAATCTAGCACAAGTCAAAGAAACGAGGGGTACAATATTAACAGGAAGCTTTTGCGGGGTATTATTCTAATGTAGGAGCACAAGGCTATGAAGCGGGAACGTCATCGGGTGGAGTTAGATTTGGAACGTTCGTTAACTATCCAGGAGACGATATGGAAGAATAGTGAGTTTGATTATCATTCGTGACTATGATGTGTGTTGAACAATATTTCTATTTTATTCGTACATTATTATTATGTTATGTCGGATTATAACTTTTATTATGTTTTAGAACTATGATTATCTTTGTTTAGGATTTTTAATTTGGTTATTAGTATTGTTGCATTTTGTTTTTGTGTGTTTGTGTGTTTGTTTATTTTTCAGGTTTGAAATTCCATGAGATCATTGCTCGTTCATATGGTTGGTATATTTTGGAGCTTGGAGTTTCCAACTCATGCGTTTAACACCAAATATGGATCTCGCTTGATTTCTCGGTGATATCATTTACTATTCTATTTTCCCTATTTCTTTTACTTTGAAGTTAATTTTTCACATTGAGGATAATGAAAAACTTAAGTGTGGGGGAGGGAAGTAAATAGTGAAAATGATTCAATTTTTTTTTTTGTTTTTTTTTGGTGACTATTTTGGAACTTGTTTTATTGTCCTTAAGGAAGTAGTTGTTTTACACGTAAAAGATTATATAATTGAAACAACTTAAAATTTTCCAATAGCATAAAATGGCAATTTGAAATTTTTAACGAATCTCGGTTAAGTGAAATGATCTGTTCTTAGGATTGATAACATTACTTGAGCATTTTTAGCCTATTCTACCAAGTATGTGAGGATTTGAGGCTATCATTTGAAGCATATATTTTATGCTTAAATTCTATTTTCTTGCTAAGAGTGTGCCGGTGATTGAATTGATTCTAGAACTTGTGCTTGTCATGCATTACGAATTCCAAAGTAAGGTCACATTCGTGTGATATAAATGAATTTAAGTGATAAGAGGCAACTTAAGATTTAAACCAAATGGCCTTCCATTTTACATATATTGATATATTAGCTAGCCGAATCGGTTAGTTAACCACCTATTCTATGGACCCATTTGTTAGCACTCATTTTTAGTGCTAGATACCCCTAGAACACCCTTTGAGCCTATCTTTTCATTTTTGTTACATCCAGAAAAATATACAAAAAGATTTTTAACCTTTAACCTTTAGCCTAACCCTTTTTAGTCAAGTCGAATCGATGAATTACTTGTTGTTGGGTTGAAGAAGTTTTTGATGATTATGAGCTTACACTTTGTATTTCGGATATACCTTTCTGACGAAGACGAAGGTAGCTACTTCTTATTTGTATTTTTTTGAGGTATATGCTCATCCAAAGTGTGGGGAAAAAAAAGGAAAAAGAGATATAAATAGCCAATGAGCTACACTTATGAAGATGAAGTATTCTTGAAGATTAGCCAATGCGCTAAGACTTGATACGAATGGTGATCGATGAATGAAATAGAGGAAAGAAAGAATTGTTATGAAGGCTATAATCATTTGGGGATACATGGTTCGATTGTTTTTGCAACAAGTGATTCTGGTATTTGACTTGATTCTTGTATATTATATTGACTAAAATAATCACATGTCTTATCCTAACCCTTTTTGCTTTGTGAAAATATTGATTGTATGAATATTATAGTGACCATCCGGTTTTTGAAAAGTTGGAAAACGTCGCTAGCGAACTAGAGCGTGTTTTGGTGACCATCCATTATGTAAGTAACGTTGTTAGCGAACCAAGGTACAAACTAGTGACCATCCGTTATTCAACTAATCAAGGATTCGTTGTTAGCGATCTATTATATTTGTACAGTAGTTATTTGAACATAAGTTTATATTAACCCTTAGCCTAACATTTCAACCCGAATAAAAGCCCTCTTTGATAAATTAATTTATTTCTTACATGATTTGGATTAGTTTTGATACTTGTACAAGCCTATGGTATGACATGAAATCACGACTGAGCGATTGAGTGAAATATATTCCCTACAAAAGAAATGAGTGTGAGTGAATTATATTAATTTTCTTTTCTTTTCGTGATGAGCTTAGTTGTGTTATCTAGCTTGATCGAGTAAGTCGTTTAAATTTCACATATTAAAAGTAAAAATCACTTTTTGACCTTTTGCCTTGGTATTAAGGAAGATTAGTGAAATTTTTAGAAAATCATGATTGGTGGCTATTGGAAAAATAATTTTTCAAAAGATTACATTGCTTGAGGGCAAGCAAAACTTAAGTGTGGGAGATTTGATAACGCTCATTTTGTACATGTTTTTATCGCGTTATTTGTGTGTTTTTATATGTTATTTAGTTATGTTTATGATTGTTTTATGCTTAAAAGTTGTTAAAGATGTGTTCAAGTCTAGGTACAAGGAAATATCAAGAAAGACGAAGAAAAGTTACTAAATCAAGCAAAAATTAAAGAAAAGTTAGTCAACAAAGATATTGATTCATGGTATGATTATTTCCATAGTACATGAGAAGGATGAAAAGATGAGGTCAAGATTAAGTGCTAAGAAGTGTGTGAAAAGTTGGAGTTATATGCTAACTTAAAGTTGAAATTTATGTGCAATAGTTGATCTTGACCCAAGGTTCACATTCCAGACCCAAGGTCGAAGCTGGGACTCCAGACCCAATGTTCGGGAACTCGACCTCAGGTTCAGCCGACGCTCAAACCGAAGGTCCATGGTCCAGACCGAAGGTTGGGAAAATTCTGAGATGAATAGTTGCATTAACTCTTAACTTTAACTACGATAATGACTTGAGTCCGATCACTACCTTCTCCTTTATGATAATTGAAGTAATATGACAGTTTTTGGGGTGATTTACAAGCTTAAATAAGACCCCTAATCACCCATTTTTGATACAACACTTACAATCAAGCCTTACACCATAAGGTCTTGATCACATTACTTATCTAACCCAAAAGAGCTTAAAAATCTCTGCCATTCTCAAGAAAGAACCTAAGTAGAAGCAAGGAAGAGTTGGAGAAACTTGTTAGAAGAGGTGGAAGATTCCTTTGTTCAATTGGAGGCCCCAAGGAGTGCTATAACTCTTTTATTACTCATTGTAATCTTACTTTTGGGTAATTTTCTTTACTTTAATTAATCATGTTAAACCGTTTGATGCTGAATGCAATGTTATGTTTTATGATGACGCTTGTTATGGAATAATTAGTGGTACTTGTTTGGGAATGATGTGACTTTCGTATGAATGTTGGATGTTTAGTTGGTTAAAAAAGTGATTATTTTCATGAGTTTGTTTAAATATAATTAGTGTTCTAAAACATTTTGGTTAAACTCTATTGGATTTAAGGGATGAAAAGATTTATAATATGGTTTAATTCCAAGAGTTAGTGACAAACAGATTGGTATTTTATAAGTGACGAATATCAAGTATGCAAGTTTTTAAATGAATTCGGAAATATTTAATCACGAGATTGGGTTGAAAAGACTCGTAAGAACTAATTTAACTAATCAACTTTTTCATACATTTGATCACAAAAAGAGCTAGCGTAATGGGATGAGATTTGGCCGAAAGGACTCACCCGTGAAACTAGTAGAAACATGGATTTTCTTGATATGACCCATTGACTAGAAGTCCTTGTGAAAATTGACATGTGCCTTCTAAGTTTCACCCAAACATGTTCAACATTCTATCACGATTAGTCATGGTTCCTAAATAAGTATTTGGTTGTTTGATTGATTTGATTTAAAACAATTGTTCATTTAATTACTCTTAAGTGCTTTAGACAGTGACAATCTTAAGTACTATTTCTATTGCTATTACCTAAATTGCCTAAACCAAAACTAGTAGTCTCTTGGGACGATCCTTATTTACCATCAACAATACTACAATCTAACGAGTATACTTGCTCGTATGTGTTTCTTAGATAAACGGTAAAAAAGGTTTTTTAAAAATTTAAAATTTGAGTGAAATTGGGATATAATATATACACCCTCTAGGAACGCACATCAACTAGCAACTGAAAGAGCTGCTGTAGCTGCAGCTGCTGCTGAAGCCGCTTCTCAGGCAGAAACCGCAGAAGCTGCAGGACAGACCACTAATGGTACTAATGGATGTAAATGTACGTACAAGGACTTCTAGAGTGGAGATCCCCCAAAATTCAAAGGCACTGATGGAGCCACTGCCATGATTCGTTGGTTTGAAAAGATTGAGTCTGTGTTTCTCCTATGCAACTGTCCAGAGGAGTACAAGGTAAAGTTTGCTACTAGTACACTTGTTGAGGAAGCTATATCGTGGTGGAATCCTTATGCAAAGCCCATAGGAATGAAAAATGCTCACAAGCTTACGTGGGATGAATTCAAGAAATTGCTAACTAAGAAGTTTTGTCCACGCACTGAAGTGAAAAAGTTGGAAACAGAGTTTTATGAGCTAGTAACAGCAGGAAATGACATCGAGACATACATCAGGGGTTTCAGGAGTTAGCCACATTATGTCCTACATCAGGTGGACAACCTAACAACATCCGTGGAGATGTGATTTCTTTTGACCCGCAGACATTGGATGAGGCATTCAGGATGTCTCAGAAACTTATGGCTCAGATAGTAAAGAAAGGAACTACTTGAAACAACAACAACAGTAACCGTAACTACAACAACAACCCCAGCAACTACCGAAACAACAAAAACAACTACAACAATAACCGAAACAATTCCAACAATAACAACAACAACAAAAGAAAGTGGGACAACAACCAGAGTGGCAATGCTACTCAACAACCACCCAAGAGACAAGAAACTGCAAAGGTCTATGCTGCAGGTCCAGCTGAGAAAAGAGGTTACTGATTTGATTTTTTATAGTGTATTTATTTTCCGAAGAAAATACAACGAATGTATTTCCCCGGGTCGTAGTCCCAACGAAGGTTGAAGTCGAGTTGTCGTTACGGTGTCGAATTGTGAATAAAAGAGTGATATTTTGGGGTTATTAAGCTACGAATATGAAATAACTAATAAAAACAAGTTATCAAGCTAGGGGTACAAGTAATCTAAGCACACGAAATCTAAAACGCAAATGGAACTTAAAAACTACGTTACAATTTCTAAAAACGTACCTAAATTGTGAAATTCTAAATTATAAGTCCTAAAAATGTAAAATTAATTTTCCTAAATCCTAAATATTAAAAGAAAATTAAAAAAAAAAAAGAAATATATATTTTTTTATTTTTATTTTATTTTTTATGAATTTAAAACTAAAAGAAACTAATTAAATGATTTAAAAATAGTAAATGATTTTAGAAAAATATGAAACTTTGCAAAAAAATCTAAAATGATATTAAGAATCTGAGAAAAATGAAAATAGAACTTTTCTGAACCATAATAAGCAGTATGGCTAAAAAGCAGTTTCTAATAAGCACTTGAAACAAGCTATATAGCACCAAAAGCTAAAAAATTGATTAACTCACTAATTTAAGCTTAAAACCACTAATTATGACCAGAGAAGTACTTAGAATAAGCCAATAAGCAGATAAGCAGTTGCTTAATTAAAGACAGAAGCAATGACTAACACCCTACTTTTAAGCTACTCTATAAACTAGACAAAAGCTAATTAGGGAAATCTAAAAGCAGATTATTGAAGCTAGCACTTCAGACTATTTCTAAACCAAAAATGCCCAAATTATCAAATCAATTGCTCACTAAAAATTACCCAAGAACAGATGCACATAGGAGCCAAAACTGATACAGGTTCAGAACAGCTCTAAATGGGCTTATTGCAGACCAAATTTAAGCTAATTATTAAGCTACCAAGTGAAATATAAGCTCAGATCTATGAAGACACTACTACTGGCTATTAGCAAACCAAATATCAATCAATGAGATCAATTAGATAAGCAGTTACAAGGCAAGCAAAAGCTGAGACAAGCAGACTTATGTGCAGGTCTGCACATATGAAACTGATGCAACAGTTTCGGTTAATTGAACTTAATTCTTTTAATACTTGATGGAACTGAACCAATCCTTGTAAATTCACTTAAAACACTGAATTACACCTAAAAATTCCAAAAGTTACCACCAGATCAAGCTCAGCTTATTGGGGGCTTATAAAGGCAGTTACAACTTCTATTTTTGCACTTATAAACTCAAATCCTCAAAAGTACTTAATACAACTTAAAACCAGACAACTACAGCTTATCTAACCTAAATTAAGCTTAATTAAACTTCAGCTAATGGTACATGAACAGTAGTGAGAGTTTTTTACCACAAACAGATCATATCCCAAATACCCTTTTAAGAAGCTTATTTGAAACTTAACACTACTAACCACTAATTTAAGTTATGATAACGATTAACTACTGATAATATGACTTCTAAATCACCTAAAAAGCAAATTGCAAAACCTCAATAAGCACTGATCAAGCTAAATCTGATTGGACTATTTTAAGCTATTTATGACTTTTTAAGATCAAAATGAAATCTATCCTAACAACTAATGATCAATAGGCACAAATTCACTAAATAAGCTACCAATTATCAGAATAAGAACTATAGTAATCAGAAATAAGCAATCACACAATTATAAGCTAGAAATTGAAAATCAAGTGAAGCTTACAAGGAGGGCTTATGGTGAAATAGATCTGAACCAATTCAATCTAATACCCAGGCTTATTTCATAAGCCAATAAAATACCAAATAAGCACTTCCGAACAGCTTATTCCTCCAACAGCTTAATGGAACAGTAATGTTGACTATTTTTGACTTTTT
This sequence comes from Artemisia tridentata subsp. tridentata, assembly GCA_021014915.2. Lineage (NCBI taxonomy): Eukaryota > Viridiplantae > Streptophyta > Magnoliopsida > Asterales > Asteraceae > Artemisia > Artemisia tridentata. The sequence continues at coordinate 206,972,954 of CP139508.1, forward strand.
GAGTTTTTGAATCTAAAATAGTTTTGAACCTTAACTATCACTCACAATAAGCTAAAAAGCTTATATGAGCTTGTTTTAACATGGAAATAGCTTATTGCAAGCTGATTTAGAATTTTTTTTTGTATTTTTGAATTATTTCAATATTTTTTTGGATTTTTGAAATTAGATGAACAAAGTTGAAATGAAAAAGTTTAGATAAGCTAATATGTTTAATATAAGCTACTGAAAAACTGAATAAGCTAATATGGGACTTAAAATTAAAGAGATAAAAATTATAGGAGAATCAAACCAAATTTCATTAATCAAACTTTAAAAATTACAAAAGAGAATTTTAAAATACAATTCTGTTAGGAATATGAATATTCAGCTGAAGACTCGGTCACCCCGAGTAATTATTAGTACATCATAGCTTGTAGGATTATCAGTAATATTATTAGTAGCTTAGTTAGTATTATTAGTATTGTGGAGTGGGTCGGGTCTTTACCCTCTGTCAGCTCACTCTACAGCCCGCTAGGGGCATAATATGTAGTAAGTATAAATACCCCTTCCCTAGCAAGGGAAGGGTTGGACTTCACTTTATTCTAAGCTAATATACACATAGTTTTCTCTCTCTAGAAGTTCCCACTTTCTCTCTCTAGTTCTTGTTCATTCGATCTAAATCCAAGCCTCAAACAAGTGTGTCTTGCATTGTGAATACCCTACAATTGGTATCAAGAGCCATGGTTAGGTCCATGAGAGTTGGTATTCACGGATTTGTTTAGTTTTTGAGGTTTTTGTGTTCGAATTGACAAGTAACAAAAAATTCATTTCGTGCATTGTTTAGTGATTAGAAGTTGTTATACCTTGTACTTTCTAGCTTAGGAATAGTATAAGAATGGTATTTGGTGCTTGGATTTACATATCTAAGAATTGTGTGGTGATTTTGGGGTAATTCGTGGGTGTTTGTTGAAGTGTTCTTCGCAGCGGTTTGTGTCCTTGGGACAAGTTCTTGGACTCGGTTTGTGTCACTTCGAAGACTCGGTTTGTTTTATTACTAGTTTAGGCAAAAAGACAAAAAGCAGTGAAAGCGACGGGTTTGGGAGTTTGTGTCTACTCGGTTTGTCCCTGCAGCGGGTACTCGGTTTGTGTCTACTCGATTTGTCCCTCCAGCGTGTACTCGGTTTGTGTAGACGCGGTTTGTCTCTGAGGAGTCTACTCGGTTTGTGTCTACTCGATTTGTCCCTCCAGCGTGTACTCGGTTTGTGTAGACGCGGTTTGTCTCTGAGGAGTCTACTCGGTTTGTGTCTACTCGATTTGTCCCTCCAGCGTGTACTCGGTTTGTGTGGACGCGGTTTGTCTCTGAGGAGTCTATTCGGTTTGTGTCTACTCGGTTTGTCTCTGCAGCGTGAACTCGATTTGTGTCTACGCGGTTTGTCCTAGCAACGTGTACTCGGTTTGTCTCTGAGGAGTATACTCGGTTTGTGTCTACACGGTTTGTCTCTACAGCGTGTATACGGTTTGTCTCTCAGACGTGTATGCGGTTTGTGTCTTGGTGATTTTAGAAATTCCCGCGAAAGATTCAATTTCTCGGTTAAATCATGTCACAACCCGTAATTTCAGGTCACTTTCCTAACCTCGACAAATCACCATTCATGTCCATCATTCATCATTCATCATTCATCTCAGCGTAACCGGTTTGGTTTAGCTGCAAAATTTATGCATCATCAGTAGAATCATTGCATACGGACTAGTAATAGTCTGCATATCATCATATTTACATTTTCATACTATTCCACTCGTAGGTTTATCAAATTAATATTTTTGTTACATTTAACGTTTTACGTATAATTACTTTTAATTAAAACGTTAACGCGCGATCGATAAATGTGACTAACACGTCCGACAATCCCCACGATGGTCCCGATATATTTTTATACTCATTTTAATGTCAAGAAAATTATAAAATTCATTTACCCGGTATTTTGCGAATTTATTTAATTTATATCGTTCATTTAATATAATTACGACGGTTTACGTATAAACTAAACAATAATTACCCGAACACCCAATATTTGTACCCAACATATTTTTGTAATTTTTATGACTTCGTCAAGTCCCGACTAACTCCGTTACATTTTATTTCTAGCAAACACGGTACCCGGTTACACCTAAAACTAACTAAATTAAACACTTAAACTTACATAAATCATCACATGGTTTAATTAAAAAGATGCCCCCCCCCCCTTTTTGTCCCTTTGTGCGCCGGCCTCACAACCCCCCAAGACCATCAAGTTGCAAACTTCACTTCACAATTAATACCCACTAATTCTTGTCTAATATATATAGTTAGCTACCACATTTTTCACTTCATTTTACAAAATATCTCAAGAAACTCTCTCATCTATATGTGTGTGTGTGTATGATCGGCCAAACAAGAACAAGAGGAAGAAAACATCAAATTTTACAAGCTCATTACATAAACAAGTCCATCTAGTATTCCTTTAAGGGTTTTGAAATACAAACTCAAAGGTTTCTTAGGTTTTTATCATCTTTTGCTCACTAATCTTTCAAGTAAGTTGCCAAAACTCATTTTCATAATTTTACCAAGTTAATATAATGTTCATATCATTTTTATGCAAGATCTATATGTATATGTTAGTTATACCACTCCTTTTAAATCTTTTTGCAAGTTATGAGCCCTAGAAGTGTTTTATACTTAGATCCTTGTTAGATCTACATGGATGATGATGTTTTAGGACCTTGACACTTTAAAAAGATATATGGTAAGTTTTAGAAAGATTGGTTGTTGTTTGTGACATTTTTGGACAAGATACTAACTAGAAAATCAAGTTTTAACAAGTATATAAAACATTCTGTCCCTAAAAGTGAAACGTGGAAAAATCAGTAGGTGTGAGATAATTTTTGGCCAAATATTTAGAAAATACATTCCGAGACGAAGCCGTGGCCAAAAACGGGGATAAAAACGAGTTAATAACGAAGGAGATATGATTTTTCAAAGTTTAAACGACGAAAACTAATTTTCCGGAAAACTACATGCTGTTACACGACTTTCGACGGACAAACTGAGGCGTTTAACGCGACCTAGATGACCCGAGCTACTGAAAATATATTAGTACATGTTTATACGAAACCACGGATATAAAGAACGTCGAAAACGAGCTAATAACGAACAAGATACACGCGTTTAAACATCGATAATATACCTTTTATTTTGACAGCTTTTTAACTAGAAAATGTTTACGTACTAGAAACTATATTTTTCACGTAACGACTATGGAGAACCGTAATCCTTACCCGTTGGATCACGTACGATCAAAGACTTATTAACACAACTATCATATTACATTTCATGTTTTCAAAACGCCGATACTAACACGAACGTTCTATACACTTTATTACATGACTAGTTTTGACGAAACAAGTTAACATATTTATATCAAGTTTTGGAAGAACCTTACATATTAACGATAACTATTATTTTCAAAGTACGAGTGGTATAGGTTACATATACATGTACATGCACTACATTGCCTCATAATCTAAGTAGATTATGCTCATTCATGATAGGTAGCGGCTAGTGTACGCGCCTTGTTGTTCCCGTTCATCACATACTCATAGCATTGTTGTACCATCACTTCAGGTGAGTTTTCATAGCCCCGTTTTTCAATTTATTATTTCATTTCAAATCCCACGGGGGAGAATACATTGCAACCATTTTTATATGCGAGCCCTAGTATCAAATTCCTTGTACATAGATTAAGTTACCTTGTTGCCATATGAAAGTCCCCTATATCATGAACCGTTAATTTACCTGTAAGCGAGAGTGAGTGGATAGATCTATCGAGGGTGACGCCTCCATCCGTGTTGGCTTCGACCAACAACCGATAGCGGATGCATTTCATGTCTTTTTATTAGAGTGCCTGGCAAAACACTCTGAGGGGCACCACAGATTCAGTCATAGTTTCGGGGTCATGAGCTTAAGTCTATTGTACACCATTTTTATGTGACTTATGTCATACACTTTATACTTGTGGCTATCGTATACCTTCATTTTATTAAACCTATGATCTCTCACCAACTTTATGTTGACCGTTTTTAGCAATGTATTTTCAGGTAATTAGCTAGCGTGTGGACATGCATTTGGCTATTTTGGAGTCGCGGGGTCGACTTGCATCACTTATTTTCATGCACTTATGTAACGTTTGATCTACTATGGTTTTGTTATATAAACATGCAACATCATTTGGGACCTATGTTTTGTAAACTCTGATTTTAATTATGATCAAACGTGTATTTTCAAAACGACACTTTAGGTCGTTCAATATATCCATTGTATGAGACGCCATGAAAGTCACACCAAGGTATTCATATCCGCTGCCATTAACAGGTAAATTCAGGGTGTGACAGATTGGTACCAGAGCAATGGTTATAGCGAACTAGGTTGTCCTTATACCCTAGACTATAACTACCCCAACGGTAGTGTCTCATCATTTCATCATAAGTGCATATTTATTATTTATGAGTTTCATTACATGAGTTATTCATTTCATTTTGCATTGTTTCCCCAGAGATATGTCTTCTAACTCCCGCCCGATTATCATACTTTCCGATGTGGACATTGAGGACGCTATGTCTTCCACTATACCCATGGTTACACCTGTTCAGCCTGCACCACTTTCACCACCTTTGGCACAGGATACCGAGGCTTTCTATGAGGATGAGGTTGCTCCTACTCCTCAGATTTCACCCATTGCACCACCTCTTGTTACCCGTCCTCTGACAGACTCATCATCCCATACTCCATCAGTTCCAGCCGAACCTGTTCTTATGTTTCCTCGTCGCAAGACGATCATTGGTGCTCGTAAGAGCGTGCGTCGTGTTACCACTACATTCAGGACACCAGCCATTCCTACACTACCACCATCATCAGATTTACCCACTACTACACCTGCTACTACTCCTTCACCTGCTTTATCCTTGCCGCCTAAAAAGCGTGCAAGATGCACTACCCCAGCCTTACCCACTACTCAGATTTCAGATTTACCACCACCTGCACATTACCATATTGGAGAGAGCTCGCGGGCTGCTGCTGCGAGGGTACCCACTGCTCTTACCTTGGATGCCCAGCTGACTGATCAGCAGGGGCAGTTAGCTAGATTGAGTTACCGAGTAGATGAGATCCTTGCGCCTCGACTAGATGTGGTTGAGGAGGATGTAGAGGATTTGGTTCAGGGTAGAGTTTCTATTGATGTGTCTTATCATGGACTGGAGACACGTCAGCTAGCGCATCAGGAGTTGATAGACCAGTTGAGGGATGAGCTACCCGAGATTCGGGACAGAGCCGAGCAGACTCAGGAGGAGCTACGCCGCCAGGCTATTGAGTTGGCATCAGTTAGAGCTGCTTTGACTGCATCACAGAGCAGAGAGACCGATCTTCAGTTGCGAGTGGAGCAGCTGGAGAAGGTTGCTATTTCCATGGCCAAAGTGGTCAAGACTTGGAGGCGTGGACCAGGTGGACCAGGTGGAGCACCAGGGAGTGCTTAGTATTAGACTTTATCATGTAGCTTGTACTATTATTATCCTAGTCCCGGGGTGTGGGACATAGTATGAACTTGTTGTCTTTTGGTTGTAGTAACAAACAAATGTATCAAGTATGACTCTACTATGTAGGATTTGGTTGTGCTATTATGATATCGGTCCACGTAGGCCAAAATTTTCATGTATGATATTCATGTGTTGTGATTATTCTATGAAATTTCATGTTGTGGTTGTTCTCATCGTGATTTCATTGTATTTATACATGTCGTGGTTGTATTTATACATGTTGTGTTTATATTTATGCTCGTTGTGGAAATATATATACAGGTTGTGGTTGTATATATTTTGTGCGATAATCATTTCTAGTATGATTGTGGTTGATGTATTCTGTTGTGATGTACCAGAATTATGGCACCTAGGAAAACAAGATCCAAGGCTACTACAACGGCTACCCCAGATATGACTCAAGCTGCTATCAGGAAACTCGTTAGGGACAGCATAGCCGAAGCTCTAGAAATTGAAAGAGCCGCTGTTGCCGCAAAAGCTGCCGAAGATGCTTCTCAGCTAGAGACATCGGGAGAAGCTAGCAACGGGACTAATGGAAAGAAATGTACGTACAAGGATTTCAAGAGTGGAGATCCTACTTTGTATAAGGGTACTGAAGGGGCTACTGCCATGGTTCGATGGTTCGAACATACCGAATCCGTGTTTATCTTATGCAACTGTCCGGATGATTCCAAGGTAAAGTTTGCCGTTAGTACACTCCGTGATCAAGCCTTATCATGGTGGAACTCTTTCGCGAAGCCCATAGGGATGGAGAATGCTTACAAGATCACGTGGGATGAATTCAAGAAGCTAGTGACTAAGAAGTTTTGCCCACGAACTGAAGTGAAGAAGTTAGAGGTAGAGTTTTATGATCTGGTAACCGTGGGGAATGATATCGAGACTTATATTAGGAGGTACCAAGAGTTAGCCGCTCTATGCCCATCTATGGTGCCTGATAATGAAAAGTTGGTTGAGAATTTCATTGGTGGCTTGCCCGAAAACATCCGTGGTGATGTGATTTCTTTTGATCCGCAAACTCTTGATGAGGCAATCAGGATGTCTCAAAAGCTCATAGCTCAAGTTCTGAAGAAAGTGACACCCGCCAACAACAACAACAACAACAATAACTCCAACCGAAACCGTAACAACAACAATAACACCAACAATTACCGGAACAACAACAACTACTCCAATAACTGAAACAACACCAACCATAACAACAACAACAAAAGGAAATGGGATAACAACCAAGGTAACAACGCCAACCAACCACCACCCAAGAGGCAAGAGACTGCAAAGGCCTATGCTGCAGGTCCGACAGAAAAGAAAGGTTACTCCGGTACTCTACCAAGGTGTAACAAGTGCCAAACGCATCATAACCCGGGAGATTGCCCTAGGCCTTGTAAAAATTATGGGAGAGTTGGTCATCAAGCTAATGGATGTAGGGCTGCTCCTGGGGGAAACAATCAGAATCCACCGCCAACGTGTTATAGTTGTGGAGAAGTGGGACACTTTAGGAACAATTGCCCGAAGGTAAGGAATCAAGGAGGAATAGCTCGAGGGAGAGCTTACGTCATGGGTGGAGATGATGTCCACGAAGACCCGAAGGTTGTCACGGGTACGTTCCTTGTCAATAATCGTTATGCTTCTATTTTATTTGATTCGGGAGCCGATAGAAGTTTCGTTTCACTTACGTTTGCACCTTTACTCAACACTACACCAACCGCACTAGACATTTCATTTCAAGTTGAACTAGCTAATGGGTCTTTAGTTAGCACAAATACTGTACTCCGTAATTGCACCATCAATTTCCTTAATCATCCATTCAACATAGATCTCATGCCCGTAGAACTTGGTAGTTTTGACATTGTCATCGGCATGGATTGGTTGTCCCGTCACCGTGCAAGAATTATCTGTGATGAGAAGGTTGTTCATCTTCCTTATGATGGGGAGACATTAGTTGTTCGTGGAGAGCGAAGCGGAACTAGACTTAGTATCATATCATGCATCAAGACTGCGAAGTACATCAAGAAGGGTTGTTATGCATTTTTGGCTCACATTACTGAGAAGAAGTCGGATGAGAAACGACTTGGAGATGTGCCAATTGTTAAGGACTTTCCCGAGGTTTTTCCGGAAGAATTACCTGGACTACCACCTACGCGTCAAGTTGAGTTTCAGATCGACTTAGTGCCAGGAGCCGCACCTGTTGCAAGAGCACCGTATCGTTTAGCGCCTTCCGAAATGCAAGAGTTGTCGAACCAATTACAAGAATTACTGGACAAGGGATTCATTAGACCGAGTTCCTCGCCTTGGGGAGCACCGGTTTTGTTTGTGAAGAAGAAAGATGGATCTTTCAGGATGTGCATTGACTATCGAGAACTGAACAAGTTGACAGTGAAGAATCGTTATCCACTCCCTAGGATTGACGATTTGTTCGACCAGTTGCAAGGTTCTAGTTATTACTCCAAGATTGATTTGAGATCCGGTTACCATCAGCTTAGAGTTCGGGAGGAGGATGTCCCGAAGACCGCATTTAGAACGCGTTATGGACACTATGAGTTTCAAGTGATGCCGTTCGGATTAACTAACGCACCTGCGATATTCATGGACCTCATGAATAGGGTGTGTAAGCCGTATCTTGATAAGTTTGTGATGGTATTCATCGACGACATCTTAATTTATTCCAAGAGTAAGCAAGAGCATGAAGAACACCTCAGAACGATTCTAGAACTGCTCAAGAAGGAGCAATTGTATGCCAAATTTTCTAAGTGTGATTTTTGGATACGAAGGGTTCAATTTCTTGGTCATGTCATTGATAGTCAAGGACTACAAGTTGATCCAGCAAAGATTGAGGCAGTTAAAGATTGGGCTACGCCCAAGTCTCCGACAGAAATTCGCCAATTTTTAGGACTTGCCGGATATTACAGGAGGTTCATTGAAGGGTTTTCCAAGATAGCTAAGCCGCTGACCAAGTTGACACAGAAGAATCAGAAGTACGAATGGGGAGATAAGCAAGAGTCCGCATTTCAGTTGTTGAAACAGAAGCTTTGTAGCGCGCCGATTTTAGCACTACCAGAAGGAATTGAAAATTTTGTGGTATATTGTGATGCCTCACACAAAGGGCTTGGAGCCGTGTTAATGCAGAACGAGAAAGTGATTGCTTATGCGTCACGTCAGCTTAAGAAACACGAGAGGAATTACACTACACACGATTTGGAATTGGGTGCTGTAGTTTTCGCACTCAAGATTTGGAGGCACTATCTTTATGGCACCAAGTGTGTGGTATTTACCGATCACAAGAGCTTACAACATATACTTGATCAGAAGGAACTCAATATGAGGCAACGTCGTTGGCTAGAGTTGCTTAGTGACTACGATTGTGAGATCCGATATCACCCGGGAAAAGCTAATGTTGTGGCTGACGCTCTTAGCAGGAAAGAACGACCCAAACCTTTGAGGGTCAGGTCATTGGGAATGACAATTATTTCACCTTTACCATCAAAGATCTTAGAGGCTCAGATTGAAGCACTCAAAGAAGAAAACCGACCACACGAGAAGATTTATGGTATGCCCAAGAACAAGAATGGTTTTGTAAAGAGGTCCGATGGAGTGTTATGCTTCAAGGACAGAAGTTGGATACCCCTTTATGGTGGAGTACGAGAGTTGATTATGCATGAGTCGCACAAGTCGAAGTACTCTATTCATCCAGGTTCTGATAAGATGTATCAGGATCTCAAGCAACTTTATTGGTGGCCCGATATGAAAGCAGAGATAGCGAGGTATGTTAGCAAATGTCTTACGTGTGCTAAAGTGAAAGCCGAGAATCAGAAACCGTCAGGGTTACTTCAACAGCCAGAGATTCCTCAATGGAAATGGGAGCGTATTACAATGGACTTTGTTACTAAACTTCCTAAGACTTCAGGTGGATTCGACGCTATTTGGGTCATAGTAGATCGTCTCACCAAATCAGCCCATTTCATACCAATTAGAGAGACTTATTCCATGGACCAACTCGCTAGACTTTATGTCAAGGAAATAGTCTCAAGACACGGTGCACCAGTCTCCATCATTTCCGACAGAGATAGTCGTTTTACTTCAAATTTCTGGAAGTCACTACAAAATGCATTCAACACCAAATTAGACATGAGCACTGCCTATCATCCTCAGACCGATGGTCAGAGTGAGAGGACGATTCAGACATTAGAAGATATGCTCAGGGCGTGCGTGATTGATTTTGGACATGGTTGGGCTAACCATTTGCCATTAATCGAGTTTTCTTATAATAACAGTTATCATTCGAGCATAAAGGCCGCACCATTTGAGGCATTGTACGGTCGTAAATGCCGGTCCCCAGTGTGTTGGGCCGAAGTGGGTGAAGCACAATTAACCGGTCCAGAGATGGTACGAGATACAACCGAGAAGATTGTTAAAATTCGAGAAAGGCTCGAAACAGCTAGAAGTCGACAGAAAAGCTATGCAGATGTTCGACGCAAACCATTGGAATTTCAAGTTGGAGATAAAGTCATGTTGAAGGTTTCGCCTTGGAAGGGCGTGATCCGATTTGGGAAACGCGGGAAGCTAAACCCGAGATACATTGGGCCATTCAAGATTCTGGAAAAGATTGGTCCGGTAGCCTACAAGCTTGAACTTCCGCCAGAACTCAGCAACGTTCATAACACATTTCATGTTTCAAACCTCAAGAAGTGTCTTTCCGACGAGTCGTCCGTTATTCCACTTGAAGAAATTCAACTAGATGACAAGCTTAGTTTTGTGGAAGAACCGGTAGAGATCATGGACCGTGAGGTCAAGCAATTGAAGCAGAGTCGAATTCCTATCGTGAAAGTTCGCTGGAATTCTCGAAGAGGACCCGAGTTTACTTGGGAACGAGAAGACCAAATGCGACGCAAGTATCCACACCTTTTTCCTGAACCTGCTTCTGAAACCAACAACAATTGAATTCAGGGACTGAATTCCCTTTTGGAGGGGCGACTGTCACAACCCGTAATTTCAGGTCACTTTCCTAACCTCGACAAATCACCATTCATGTCCATCATTCATCATTCATCATTCATCTCAGCGTAACCGGTTTGGTTTAGCTGCAAAATTTATGCATCATCAGTAGAATCATTGCATACGGACTAGTAATAGTCTGCATATCATCATATTTACATTTTCATACTATTCCACTCGTAGGTTTATCAAATTAATATTTTTGTTACATTTGACGTTTTACGTATAATTACTTTTAATTAAAACGTTAACGCGCGATCGATAAATGTGACTAACACGTCCGACAATCCCCACGATGGTCCCGATATATTTTTATACTCATTTTAATGTCAAGAAAATTATAAAATTCATTTACCCGGTATTTTGCGAATTTATTTAATTTATATCGTTCATTTAATATAATTACGACGGTTTACGTATAAACTAAACAATAATTACCCGAACACCCAATATTTGTACCCAACATATTTTTGTAATTTTTATGACTTCGTCAAGTCCCGACTAACTCCGTTACATTTTATTTCTAGCAAACACGGTACCCGGTTACACCTAAAACTAACTAAATTAAACACTTAAACTTACATAAATCATCACATGGTTTAATTAAAAAGATGCCCCCCCCCTTTTTGTCCCTTTGTGCGCCGGCCTCACAACCCCCCAAGACCATCAAGTTGCAAACTTCACTTCACAATTAATACCCACTAATTCTTGTCTAATATATATAGTTAGCTACCACATTTTTCACTTCATTTTACAAAATATCTCAAGAAACTCTCTCATCTATATGTGTGTGTGTGTATGATCGGCCAAACAAGAACAAGAGGAAGAAAACATCAAATTTTACAAGCTCATTACATAAACAAGTCCATCTAGTATTCCTTTAAGGGTTTTGAAATACAAACTCAAAGGTTTCTTAAGTTTTTATCATCTTTTGCTCACTAATCTTTCAAGTAAGTTGCCAAAACTCATTTTCATAATTTTACCAAGTTAATATAATGTTCATATCATTTTTATGCAAGATCTATATGTATATGTTAGTTATACCACTCCTTTTAAATCTTTTTGCAAGTTATGAGCCCTAGAAGTGTTTTATACTTAGATCCTTGTTAGATCTACATGGATGATGATGTTTTAGGACCTTGACCCTTTAAAAAGATATATGGTAAGTTTTAGAAAGATTGGTTGTTGTTTGTGACATTTTTGGACAAGATACTAACTAGAAAATCAAGTTTTAACAAGTATATAAAACATTCTGTCCCTAAAAGTGAAACGTGGAAAAATCAGTAGGTGTGAGATAATTTTTGGCCAAATATTTAGAAAATACATTCCGAGACGAAGCCGTGGCCGAAAACGGGGATAAAAACGAGTTAATAACGAAGGAGATATGATTTTTCAAAGTTTAAACGACGAAAACTAATTTTCCGGAAAACTACATGCTGTTACACGACTTTCGACGGACAAACTGAGGCGTTTAACGCGACCTAGATGACCCGAGCTACTGAAAATATATTAGTACATGTTTATACGAAACCACGGATATAAAGAACGTCGAAAACGAGCTAATAACGAACAAGATACACGCGTTTAAACATCGATAATATACCTTTTATTTTGACAGCTTTTTAACTAGAAAATGTTTACGTACTAGAAACTATATTTTTCACGTAACGACTATGGAGAACCGTAATCCTTACCCGTTGGATCACGTACGATCAAAGACTTATTAACACAACTATCATATTACATTTCATGTTTTCAAAACGCCGATACTAACACGAACGTTCTATACACTTTATTACATGACTAGTTTTGACGAAACAAGTTAACATATTTATATCAAGTTTTGGAAGAACCTTACATATTAACGATAACTATTATTTTCAAAGTACGAGTGGTATAGGTTACATATACATGTACATGCACTACATTGCCTCATAATCTAAGTAGATTATGCTCATTCATGATAGGTAGCGGCTAGTGTACGCGCCTTGTTGTTCCCGTTCATCACATACTCATAGCATTGTTGTACCATCACTTCAGGTGAGTTTTCATAGCCCCGTTTTTCAATTTATTATTTCATTTCAAATCCCACGGGGGAGAATACATTGCAACCATTTTTATATGCGAGCCCTAGTATCAAATTCCTTGTACATAGATTAAGTTACCTTGTTGCCATATGAAAGTCCCCTATATCATGAACCGTTAATTTACCTGTAAGCGAGAGTGAGTGGATAGATCTATCGAGGGTGACGCCTCCATCCGTGTTGGCTTCGACCAACAACCGATAGCGGATGCATTTCATGTCTTTTTATTAGAGTGCCTGGCAAAACACTCTGAGGGGCACCACAGATTCAGTCATAGTTTCGGGGTCATGAGCTTAAGTCTATTGTACACCATTTTTATGTGACTTATGTCATACACTTTATACTTGTGGCTATCGTATACCTTCATTTTATTAAACCTATGATCTCTCACCAACTTTATGTTGACCGTTTTTAGCAATGTATTTTCAGGTAATTAGCTAGCGTGTGGACATGCATTTGGCTATTTTGGAGTCGCGGGGTCGACTTGCATCACTTATTTTCATGCACTTATGTAACGTTTGATCTACTATGGTTTTGTTATATAAACATGCAACATCATTTGGGACCTATGTTTTGTAAACTCTGATTTTAATTATGATCAAACGTGTATTTTCAAAACGACACTTTAGGTCGTTCAATATATCCATTGTATGAGACGCCATGAAAGTCACACCAAGGTATTCATATCCGCTGCCATTAACAGGTAAATTCAGGGTGTGACAAATCACAAGATCTGTAAAATCCCGTAGTTACTATGGCTACCACATCAAGCACATCATCAGAAGATATTCAAGCAACGGGATCTGACACTCGTCCACCTATGCTAGATAGGACGGATTATGAGTCTTGGGCACAACGGATAAGACTTTACTGCTTGGGAAAAGATAATGGAGTTAACATTCTTAAGTCAATTGACGAAGGACCTTATCAGATGGGTACCACCAGAGACGTTGTTACAACTGGTGAAGATGGGACTGTAACTTGGGGCATCGACAAACCTAGAAACTACAATGATCTCAATGAAGAAGAAAAGAAGAGGTATGATGCTGACATTTGAGCTTCAAACATTGTCATTCAAGGTCTAACAAAGGATGTATACAAGCTCATCAATTTCAACACTGAAGCCAAAGCTGTGTGGGACAATGTCAAAATGTTGTTGGCAGGGTCAGAGCTTACAAAGGAAGATCGTGAGTCACAGCTATATGATGAGTTCGAGCATTTCAAAATGAATCCAGGAGAGAATATCACAGACTACTATGTGAGATTTCATAAGTTGGTGAATGATATGAGGATGATCAGAATGACTATGCCCAATATCCAACTAAACTCAAAGTTTGTGAACAACATGACTCCTGAATGGGACAGATTTGTTACTGCTGTCAAACTCAACAAAGGTTTAAGGGATACCAACTATGAACAGCTGTATGCTTACCTGCAACAACATGAGAAGCATGCTGTCTATGATCGGGTGCTGAGAGAAAAGTTTAATCCTTCAACTACAAATGATCCACTGGCGTTCATGACAAATGTACAACCAACAATCCAATCATCATCCAATCCAAGCTATCACCAACTTCACTCACAAGTACCTGCTATGAGTTCTCAACTTGACTCAGGCTACTCTCAGACCGACAAAATGATTGACAACCTCACCAATCAAGTATCTCTACTGGTTCAACAGTTTCAAGCATCACTCCCTCAGACCAACCATCAGTTAAGGAATTCTTCCAACCCACGCAATCTAGCAATGGTGGAGGATGGGAAAATTGTTGTTCAGAATGTGCAAGGGAGAGCTGGTAGAAACATGGGTTGAGGTTATGTGCAGAATAGAGCAGGGAATGCCAATCAGGGGCAAGGGAAACAGATCAAGTGTTATAATTGTGGGGGGCTTGGACACATTGCTAGAAACTGCAATCAACCTAAACGCCCTCAGAACTCAGATTACTTCAAAGACAAGATGCTGTTAATGCAAGCTCAAGAGAATGGAGCTGTATTGGATGAGGAAGAGTTATTGTTCTTGGCAGGAGATGGAGGAAATACTTTTGATGAAGATGTGGATGAGAAACCTGTTCAGGATCTAGCACTTAATGATCCTAACATCTTCAAGGCAGATGACTGTGATGCATTTGACTCTGATGTAGATGATGAACCTACGGCTCAAACAATCTTCATGGCTAACTTGTCTTCCCTGGTCTCATCTCCCCGTCAAGCTGGTCCTTCTAATGCATCCGTGATATCTGAGGTACTAAAAATTTATGACACATATAATATAGTCGAGGGACAAAAGAATCCCGAAGAAGTACATCAGGCAGATGTTTCTGACTCAAGTAATGTTGACATGGAAAATAGCAATATTGTTTCATATGAACAGTATTTGAATAGCAACAACTCGCCTGATGTACCAAATGGTGAATCTTGTGTCAATAATGATGTTTGTGTTATAAGTAATGTATGTGCCTTCGATAATGCGTATATTATAGATAATGCATGTGAGTGCCATGAGAACAAATTGCCTGTCCCTGATGATAACTTGATAACTAGACTAAACATCTATAAAGAACAAGTGGCCATGTATGAACAGCGTGCTAAGTTTGAGCTTAATGAACGTGAGCAGAAATTAGAAGGTCAAATGAGTACACTTATTAAAGAGTCTAGAGTGAGAGAAGAAACATTAAAATTAGAGTTGAGTTCTTTAAAAAGTCAGCTAGAACAGTCTGTCAAACAGAAACAGGAAGCACAAAAGTGTGTAACTACACTTAAGCAAGAATTCAAACAAAAAGAAACAACTCTTTTAAATGATTTCCCTAGACTCAAGACGTTAAAAAATAAGCTTGAAGATAAGTTGTACACACAAAATCAAACCATACAAACTGCTCAAATGATTCATAAGCACAGAAAGTTGAGTGATAAGCATAGTAAAATCATGATAGGTGAACCTAAGTCAACCATCCTTAGGGACATGAAAGTACTTCAACCAGCCCTATATGATGGTAATGTGATGCTTATGCCTATTCATGACCAACCTGAGCATATCTACACTAATGAAGAGGATGAGATAAGTGATAGAACGAGGGAAAAAATGAATGAGAAAATGAGGGATCCCGAGTGCATAGCCAGACGAATAATAATCAAACCCCATGATTATTATGAGGAGAATCGTTTGACTATGTTTGCTCCTCAAAAGAAGTTAACACCTGAACATATATTTTGGAAACAAGATAATGAAAAACTTAAGGTAGAAAAACTTAAGGCCAACACCCCCCTCATTAGAAAAGTTGCGTCCATAACGGTGTATCCTCCCAATACACCTAGGAATTTGGTGCCTTTGTCTCTTCCCACTGAATGCAAAACCTTTATTAGCTGATATGTGCTTTGGCAACTGTTTGCTGATTTCGATAAAACATGTAAGAAGAGAATCACACCCACTGGCATTACTGAGGGGGAAAGGTGTTTTGAACATGCAAAAAGGTGTTACTTAACTGAGGTCATGCCATTCTTTAAACTACTTAAAGAACATTTTGAAGGGTTGCAAACTGCCCTTAAAGCCGAAATAAAAGAAATGGAAGTAGTGTTTAAAGATATGGAAAATGAGGTGAATGAATATGCAATAGAACTTAAGAGTCGAGAGATTGAAAGAAAAAACATACTCATTACTAACGACAACTTGATTGCTAAATGTATTGCACAAGATGTATTTTACACTGTCACTGATTCTGCATTGTCTGCTTGTCAATTTAATGAGTATGCTATTGCGTTAAATGTCACCCAGAATCGTGTTGTTGAGCTTGAGGGGGAGAATTTAAAATTGCTTGAAAAAATTCAAAATGATGACCATGATAATATGGTTAAACGTTTTTCAAAATTGGAAGTTGAATATCTTAATTTGCAATTGAAATATCAACATTTAAATGAAAAACATAAAATATCAAATGACAAGACATCCTTGGATGCTCCTGAATTTGATACTTATTTTGAATTAAGCAAACGAGATGAGACAATTCAAGCTCACACGAACACGATTCGACTGCTGAGGGCCCAAATTGCCCAATTGAAATCCAACAAGTGTGAAGTATATGGCACCAATAAACCTTCGTCTTCAGATTCTCAGAATTTTCAATATCAAAACACCATAAATAAGTTACATTATGAAAATGAGTGTTATCGAGAAGAAAATTCAAAGGTTAAACAACATTTCAAAGAGTTATATGATTCTATTAAAGTTACAAGAAGCAATCACAATGATCAAATAACTTCTTTGACAAATGAAATTGAGAATCTGAAGGCTCGGGTGAAAGGTAAAATGCCATGCACCACTTGTAATTGTGATGCACCAAAGGCTACTGATAGTAAAAAGTATGATGTTGATGTTGGGCGTATTCCGTTTAAGCTTAGAAATAACAGCTTTGCCCATCAAACATATCTCGATCATCTTAGAGAGGGCCTTGACACACTCCGTGAGGTAGTTGAAGAGGATAGGACTGATAAGCCACTTGATAGGGCAGTTGTCTATGCATGCAAACTCACGAAAAGGATTCAGGAAAACTTAGAATATGCCATAGGCTCAATTCCTAAGTTTAGCTGCCATAGAGATAGATTTGTTGCATCATCATCCAATGTTGAGAACAAGCATGTAGCCTTTGATCTACCACCTAAAACATCAGAACCCAACACATCATTATCAGGAAGGCATGTGACAGAAAAACAAACTAATGTTACCTTCGATGCTTCTACAGGAATAAAAAGTGACACCCAAGCTAGCGGGTCAAGGTCTAGAGGAAATGAAAGAAAGGATAGGACTGCGCCAGCTAAGAATGATCACTTGAAGAATGTAGAAGCCCAACCTAGGAACAATAAGTTTGCAATGAGTAGGATGAATCGTGTTGATTCTAGTATCAAAAGTACTGTAATTAATTCGAATTCTAATGCTGTCTGTAAAACATGCGACAATTATTTAATTTCTGCTAATCATGATGAATGTGTTGTGTCTTTCCTGATGTCTTCTGCATCATCCCATGTTAAGAATGGTAGGATAACTGAAGCATGCAAAAAGGTTTGGAAAGCAACAGGAAAAACATTTGCTAGCATAGGCTATCAATGAAGACCCACTGGAAGGAAATTCAATTTAGGAAAACAGTGCACGTTACCTAAAATGAATAAGCATAAAATTGTGAAAGTTAAGGAATGGAGACCCACTGGAAGGAAATTCAATTTAGGAAAACAGAGATCATTGCCTAAAATGAATATGCATAAAATTGTGATGAATAAGGAATGGAGACCAACTGTTAGAATCCTGTCTTTAGAGTCACAATGCCTTCCATCTAGGTCTTGTCCTGCCTCTAGTTCTGTCTCCTCAGTAAAGACAGTAGCATCTGTGAAATCAGTGGTTCCAGAATATGTGTGTGCTGACAAAACGGACCCCAATTGCACTTGGGGATCCACATTTTTCAGTTATCCATTGTTGTCTGGTTTCAAATGCAGGTCGCACAAATCGTCCTGTGGTATTTGGACTCAGGCTGCTCAAAACATATGACTGGGGATCGCTCGCGGCTCAAGAACTTCGTGAAAAAGTTTATCGGGACAGTTAGATTTGGGAACGACCACTTTGGTGCTATTATGGGTTATGGAGATTATGTGTTTGGTGACAGTGTAATCTCAAGGGTATATTATGTGGAAGGACTAGGGCACAATCTATTTTTTGTGGGTCAATTTTGTGATTCAGATCTGGAAGTGGCTTTCAGAAAGCATACATGTTTCGTCAGAGAATTGGATGGTATAGATGTAAAACCCCAAAATTTATATTATCCGGAATGACAAAAATGCCCTCAAGTTTAAAATTTTGAGAACCTATGAATATCCTATAAGTAACAGCTATTATACTTAACCTAAAGTGATTATGACTTATGTTATGTAATGAATTAAGCTACGAATAAAAAACTTTACATTATAAGGTTTTGTCCAAAATTAAAATGTCTACATCTAATGCTAAGACTAGTCTATTCATATTGTAACATGAGACACCTAATTTTCGGCCCAAAAGAAATAGAAACAAGAAGAGATAAGCAAGCATTAGTCCATGTTAATTTGGCCCATTATGGAGCTTGATCCATTCCCTATATACCTAAATAAAACAATCGGTCCTCCCATAAACCATAATACCGAAAATCAAAAAAAAAAAAAAAAAGAAAACCCTAGCCATCAAAAGTTCGGCCTCCATTTTTGCTACTGCTTCTGTCGATCCAAACTCAGCCAAACCAAGGAGTTTTGTTGTGTTCTTGCTTCAAATAAACTAAGGTAAACATGTTTTCTTGTTGTTCAATCCATTCGAATGATGAAACCAACCCTAATCGACCCTTTTTGTCCTTGTCTTACTGCTGCTGTACCGAATCAAGGAAGAAGAAGGGATCCATTCGTGTGTTAACTTTGTTGTTGTCGTGTTCTTCGTGGTCTACGAGGGTATAGTATCACCCTCTATGTTCAATCAATATTCTTGTTTTTCTTTTGGTTCTAATCGAATTTATGCACATAAAATCACATGAAATAATAAAAGTTACAAAACCCTAAAACTATATATATGAATCGGCTGCCACTTTTGGTGTGAAATAATTCGTGAGAATCATGTTAAATATGTTATAGAATGACCAAAATATGTTATGGACTCAACCAAAATCGTTTGGGATGAAAAACTTATGATTTGGATATGAAAAACCCTAAATTGGTTAAGTTGCTGTGTGGACTGTTTCTGAGTTCGAATTTTGTTCAACTTTGAAGGGCTGTAACTTTATGATGGAATCGAGTTTTTGAGTGTTTTAAAATCCCAAAACTAAGTTTATTGAAAGAGCTATCTGGAGAAATTTATTTTGTAATTTTTAGAGGCCTGGAAGGGTACTTTTTGATTTTTAGAAAATTATATGTCTGGTCGGATTTGTGAGTCTGGAAAATCCGCCCGGGTTTTTGATTTTTAATTTTCAAGCCGTGTTGAGTTAGGAAGAGTCCTTTGAACTGGGTAATCTATAAGATGTGTGCTACTTCCTGGAATTTTTCTAGATTTTTGTGAAATTTTCTTAAAGGGTTTATAATTGATAAATTTTCGTATGGTAAAATTACTCAGAAATCTGGACGAGTTGAGAAAGTGGATTTTTAATACATAACTATACTACATAATAAAATCTGGAAAAATTTGATAAAATAGTTTAGACATATGAGCACCTCTGGGAATTTTGGGGATTTTAATACTGAGTTCTTATACGATTTAGAATTTATGGAAAACCTGACAAATTTGTACTTAAAACTGTGTGATGTTATAAAAGTGTAAAATTGTGAACTAAAGGGTGTGATGTGTTTATTGTGTAACCTTAAGGGTATAAATGGATATTTTGCTAAAATCAAAGGTCATAACTTATAAAATCTGTAACTTGATGATATTTTCATATTGAACCCTAAACTTATGATAATTACATATTGAACCCCTAAAGTTATGATAACTACTATATGACACTAAAACTTGTGAATGACATTATGAATCATAAGCTAAGAATATGATCATCTCTAATCTTTTAATTTGAAATAAGAGAACGTTAATGATCAAAGCTCCTTAATATGAAATGGAAACAAACATGAAACCATATGATTATACGAACTTAAGAGAACTTATGTTTATTTGTAGATCGGGTGAAGAGGGAGTGATCATTCATCCCTATTCTTTTGTTGCCTTGATATTTGGTGTGCTTTGTCGAGGTACGGATATTCTGTCTTACTCTAAGACACTTTGCTTCGTACATATATGCTTTCCCTTTTCTTTAGGGATATTTCTTATGATCCGATGACTGCTATGATTCCCTTTGGTTTGATTCTTGGCTCTCATTGTATGACTGCCAATCCTATATGATTCATTCTGACATTTATTTTAAATGTCTCTACTATGATATGATTATTTGTTTGCCATGCTTTGTTGAGATACACTTTCGTTTCTCTTGCTATGCTTTGATTATGATTATGTATGCTATGATATTCCGTGCCTGAGCTTAACTAGTTCTGGAGGTACCAGGACCATGTCTAGGATGGCACCCTAGGCATGACACTCCCGTAGAGATGTGATAGATCTACGGCGTTCCCCTTATGATATGATATGATTTTGTGTACACTATTGGCCATTTATGCGTGTGTGTGACCAGTCTAGTACTGGCATACATGCTTTTGTTAGGGAGCGTATGGATGCATCCTAGGATTTATGTGTATGTATGATTATGGTGACCAGGTGGTGTGTGCCTTGCACCCCTTTTCACACTTTTGGATTAGTACTTAGAGGTCTCCCCTCTTCGTGCACTTTTATGATATGATATGATATGATTTGACGGATTTATGTATGGAGTTCTTATGGCACATCCCTATATGACATTCTCTTTATTTCCCTTTCGTTCTTATACTCAGTTCTTATTCAGTTCTCATGCACTCTTATCTTTTGATATGCTTTGATTCGTAAGACTTATGATTATGCTTTCGTATCTTTCTTTCCTTCGTTGCTTATGCTTATTTACCCTTATGATTTGTTATTCGTATATATCCATTCACTGGGCTTTTTAAGCTCAGCCGCATTTCTTTTCATGCGGCAGGTTTTAGTAGGAAGCTGGGTATGAGTGGAGAGTGTCTTTGACTTAGAAGCCATTCCGGATTAGAGATGACTAGAAGAGACGATATTTTAGACTTAGTAATTATTGTAATTCATTTGTATTCTTGTAATTTCAGATTTTCCCTTGTAACATTTGAAATTCATTTGTATTATTTAAGTCTTATGCTTATGTTTGCTTTGATATGTCACCATAACGTAATACTTCTACCCTTATCGGGTTGGGGTGTTACAATTATGGTATCAGAGAACAGGCTGCGACTTGTAATACATTTACCCTTGGCCTGTGTAAGTTTGGACCACTAAGTTTCCACTGTAGGCGCTCGTAAGACAACTTTTGAGAAATTGCTTTAGGATCTTCCCATAGGAACATAAGTTATAACCGGTGAAGAATGGGTAGACTAGGACATCTATGTAAGTAGCACTGCTTCCGCATCACTCTGATTCGTGCATTTGCCTTAGCTATGCCTTATAAGAACATTTGTTTCAGAAAACATAAAGTTTTTCAACTTGAGCTTAGTAACCAAGTAAGTTTGGAAATCCTCGAGAACCGCAAATACCTTACACCATTTAGGTTTCGCTTCCTGATTCCGACCTCCATTTCCGATTTGTTTGATAAACAGTTTGATACCTTCTGACCATTCCGAAGGTCATTCAACCGTCATGTGTTTGACACATTCTGTGAATTCATTACTTATGTTGGATATGGAATGTATCATCTGATACTACTTGAATCTGCATAATCCATTGCTAATCCTATGAGAACTCTGAAAATTTTAACCACGGATATAGGAAGATTTGTTTCCTCCCTTAGTATGACCTGTGAGGATATTGGGTGGACATTAGGCTTCTCGTTGACGTGATCTTCTCCTTCGTATTTTGGTCCTAAAGTTTGATTTGTCTTCATTGTTCGTTTTGATCCCTATGTTCGGTTTCGTCTGAGTAGAAAAGTTGTGGGACCAGGTTCCATCTCCTCCATGTGTTGACTATGAGAAGTTTCATCTGGGTGATCGTGTTATAAGACGTTGGATGCCGATTTCAGTTGTAGTGTGATTGGACGTCGGACGAAAGAGTGTCCGAAGTGAATGGTAACAACCATAAGAATGAGAATGATTGATAGCAATCTGCCGAGGGTCGAGTGTTCGCTCTGACCAGGGACCAGGCTGCTGACACATCAAGTACCGTTTCGGTTATTCCTTACTTATGCGACCATGTTGCGTGGTTTTATTTGATACGAGAATGACATACCATGTGGTGTATTTTGCTTTTCCTAAGCACATTAAGTCCCCTCTGCATTATTAAATTGTTACTCCGTTACTCCTAATTCTATTTCTATGAGAATCTTGTGACTATCCATCACGAGTGTAGATTTTCGTGTTCGGTTGAGGATGTTTGAAGATAAATTTTATTCTGCTAATCTGATTTCTTTGGGAATGTTCGATTCGATTTTGGTCATGTAATTGTTGACTGAGCATTAAGATGCTAACAATAGTTATGATTTTGTCACCTCTGGCGACTTATGAAACTCAAATTCCGTGCCCAGGTTTCTGACCTAGCATACTATGATGATCACCTTGCTTTGAAATTCCGTATTTTAATCGCTCGCGTTTGTGAAGATATTCCGTTTGATGTAACTCGCTCGAGAATTTTCGATGATGAATTTCGCGATGTATTCTTTGATGGACTACCAAGATTTCCCTCGAATGTAATTGTTTGATCCGTTTATTAGAATGTGTTTTGTCCCGACTTGAGGTAGACAGTGATTGCAATAAAGGCATGTGTATATAATGCAAGTATTATGACGTCTGGCCAGCGTGATAATAGTTACATCATATACCTTGAACTTATTGGAATCATAGAATGTCTTGAGGAGTGCCTGGGGTCAGTGTGTATATTGGAATCAGAACGCCATTCTTGTGTAAGCGACGTTTTGCCTATTTCCGAAATCCCTTACGAACGACATACGTTGAATGAAGAATATTGAAGGACCTATTTCGAGGAAGTGGTTTATCCGTCTGTGTACGTCTCTGTGTTGTGTTTTAGTTTGGTTATGAAGAAGAATGATGGTGGTATGAGGTTGTTCATGGAATTCTGGAGTCTTAGTAGTGTGGCGATTAGGCTGATACTGTTATCGACGACTTATCTAATCAACTTCAGAGTGAAGTTTTCTCTATGATCGATTTGTAATCTGATTATGTCCATTTTCATGTGAAGGAGCAAGATGTTCCTAGCATTGATTTGTATCTGTTATAATCTCTATGAGCATTATGATGCCAATCGTATTGGCTACTGCTCCGACTATTCTTGTGAGCTTGATGAATCGTGTTTTTCATGAATGCTGGGACAATTGTCATTGTATGACGATTTAGTATACTCAGGGACGAGGTGGTGGAATTATGATCTACATAGCAGATTTGAATGAAACGGTTATGCTCGAAGCACCCCGTTCTTTTCGCTCTATACATATTAGTTGTACTATTATGTAGAGACTTGTAGCATAAATTATGACGGGATGGTATGACAACGAATGTGAACACTGTGATGGCAAGTGTCTAGCATGTCAGCAGATTGGGAGTTAGCATCAGCATGCGAGTGGTTTTTCCTCATTTTAGATGTTGGTATGAAGAAGTGGGATTAAAACTGTCAGCAACTTTGTAACGGGATTTAAGCGCACGTTGGGAATGACAAAATGATGTGGGTTGTAGTGAATCGTTCAACTTGGTGGCTCACTTGGAAGATCGGCAGAGATTTATTTCAACAGAAGAATACTCAAGCTCCTTGGCGCACTTGCAGTGATCGTGTCAGAAAAATCGAGTTTTGTTTCACACTTCCAGAAGAAATGCAGAAGACCTTCAAGACCGGCTCGAGATTTTATGGCGACTACTCACCTTCAGATGGATGGACGGACAGAGCAACTATGTAGGAATTGAAGATGTAAGGGACGGAGAGTTGACAAGTGTATTGGCATAATTGAGTTTGCCTACGGAGATGTAGAACACCTTTTGGATTTGATTAAGTTGGAGATTTACTGGTTTCAGTTCCGGGATTGATTACGGTGATTGGTGGACTATGAAATTTGTATGTTTCGTACGATGTTTCCGTTGTAGAGAGTTAGATGTTGGGCGTATGAAGAAGATCTGGTTCACGATGCGTTAATCCTTTGAGTTGTTGTTTTCCATACGATTATCCGACCTATTCCGTTATGCTCTCCGATACGTTTCGATCCTCCGTTATGTGCTTAGTTATCGTCTGTACGACTACGTTAGCTCTTTGAGGTGTTTTATTCGTATGATTGTTCGACCTAGTTTGTTTTGTTTTCTGAGGCGTTTTGATACTCCTACTTATACTCTATTGAACGTCGGTACAAATATGCTACTCATCTCATTATGTGTTTCAATACAAGTTGATATTTCGAGTTGTACTAGATTGATCATCTGTACAATTATACTACCTATCTCTTATAAAACACTTGATACATTTGATGATTCGTCACATGCTTCATTGACCGGTGGTACGTTCCTTAGTTCGATCAGTATCTGTCTGAAATTGATGAGTTCTTCTATGATGACGCGCTAGTTCCCTTTTCGTTAAGAATCTTGACCTAGTTGATGAGGTTCACTCTTTAGTACTACCTTCGTATTTGCTTCCAAGCATGAATGTCTCATGCATCTCTGTGTGAGATTTAATCGTTATCCGCTACGTTCTTGTTTCGTATTCCTTGGAACGAATTCGTTGTGAATTATGAGAGCCTAGGGCTTTTCGATGATTTTGATTTGGTTGGAGAGGTATCTCATCGCTTGGCGTTACCTCCCCATTTATCACACGTATACGATGTATTCCATGTATCACTTCTTCGTAAGTATGATTATCATCCGCTTCATGTTGTGTTTTGCCCATTCGATCAGATTCGGAAAAATCTTTCGTATAGTGAAGTACCTGAGGCTGTTTTGAGCGTCAGGAAAGAGTCATGAGAACTAAAACAATTCCGTTCGTAAAGATTCTTTGGAAGAACCATCCTGAGAGCGAAACTACTTGGGAGACCAAAGAATCAATACGATCTAGATATCCACATTTTTTTTTCTTTTTGACTTGGTACGTATTCATTTTGATATTGCCTTCGATTTCGCATTTTCATTTCGACTTTGCATTTCAATTTTCGAGGACGAAAATTCCTTTTTAAGAGGGGAAGAATTGTAAAACCCCAAAATTTATATAATCCGAAATGACAAAAATGCCCTCGAATTTGAAATTTTGAGAACCTATGAATATCCTATAAGTAACAGCTATTATACTTAACCTAAAGTGATTATGACTTATGTTATGTAATGAATTAAGCTACGAATAAAAAACTTTACATTATAAGGTTTTGTCCAAAATTAAAATGTCTACATCTAATGCTAAGACTAGTCTATTCATATTGTAACATGAGACACCTAATTTTCGGCCCAAAAGAAATAGAAACAAGAAGAGATAAGCAAGCATTAGTCCATGTTAATTTGGCCCATTATGGAGCTTGATCCATTCCCTATATACCTAAATAAAACAATCGGTCCTCCCATAAACCATAATACCGAAAATCAAAGAAAAAAAAAAAAAAAAAACCCTAGCCATCAAAAGTTTGGCCTCCATTTTTGCTACTGCTTCTGTCGATCCAAACTCAGCCAAACCAAGGAGTTTTGTTGTGTTCTTGCTTCAAATAAACTAAGGTAAACATGTTTTCTTGTTGTTCAATCCTGATATGTGTCGTTTTACACATATCTTTTCGTCCAATTTTCGAGTCAAAACAACCAAAAACACTTTAAAACGATCAAATAATGTTAAAAATATCTTTGAGATGTGTTTTTGTGTATTCCATATGCAAAATGATTGAAAACGATTGAAAAACAAACAAATTTGCATAAATGGCAAGTCTAGTCCCTCAAGCTTGAAAAAAGAAAATAAAATAAAAAAAATAAATTTTTGGTCCTTGGAATAATAAGCTTTGCAATTTTGGTCCCTGGATTAGCTTTGAAGATTCGGCAGAATTGGTCCTTGAGGTTTACATGTTTACAACTATGGTCCTTGTGTTTAACCAAATTTATCCTAACTCAAAAAAACAATACAACCGAACCTTTAACCCACCAAACCCCACACCACATCTCACACAAGCCCAACCCCTATTAAACCCCACCGGCCCAATCCTTAACATTCAAACCAAAAACCCGACCCATCCCTCACTTAACTAAACACGCAGGTAACAATTTGGTCAAATCCCCCTTTGGTTGGTCAAAATCCCAATCAACACCAAAATAAGAACCCTAAATCCCTACTTCGCTCTTGTCTTCTTCCCTTATCCCGCCAAAACACAATCACGAGAAACCACCATCACTATCACCACTTCTCCCAAAACTTTCACCTTTTCCACCCCTCCTCTTCCCCATTTCTGAAACCATTCCCCATTTAACCTTCTCCCTCATCCATGTCATCAATCCGTGGGATTTAGTGGCGCCAAGACCAAAATCAAGAGCTGAGATCATTTCTTTTTAATCCTACGGTTGGAAATTGAGTCCAAGAAGCACAGAAGCAAGCCAAGGCTGTTTTGTCTCACAAAACTAGCACAAGTGTTAGTCTTTTAGAAGTAGTATAAATAGGAATCATGTAAGCCTTTTCAGGCAGGTTTTATTTAGCTTTTTTTTCGGGTATGTTTTCATCTTTTTAGTTGTAATTTATTTTCAGAAATCGAAGGTTTATTTTTAGCTTTTTTTTAAGGTAATTTGTAATTTTCTTTTTAATGTAATTTAAATTCGGTTTTAATTTTAATGGTATTTCTGTTTTAATTTTTATTCGCTTAGTTTACTGTTTTTTTTTCGCTTATTAAGTTCTTGTTACTGCGTATTTTTATTTAGTTATTGTTTAGTTATTTAGTGTTTTTGAGGTGAATCGTTTAGAATTTCTGCTCTTGTTGTTTTGCTCTTGTTGTTCTTGTTAGTTTAGTAAACTCTTTTAGTTCTTGTTCTTGTTTGTGTTTCAGTAAGCGAAAAAGAAAAAAAGAAAAAAATAGTGTAAGTGTTGCTTTAGTTGAGATTGGATTTGGATCGATGCTTGTTTATTTGTTGTGCTAGGATTTGGATCAGTTATTGTTTATTGAGTTTGTTATAGTAAGGCTGTTTTGACTTTTAAAGTCAAACGGGTCAATAGGGTAGCACTAGTCGTATTTTTAGTAACTGCTTATTAAGATTGAACGTGTTATGTTTAATGTTTGTGTTTGAGTTGACTAATAGCAGGTTAATGTTTAATGTTTGTGTTTGTTTGGGTTAGTCTTGCTCTCTTGAATTTGTTATTAAGGTTTTAAGGTTGTGTTTGAATTGATTTATTATGTTTTGTTTTGATAAAAGTGGTCATTAGTTCGTGAAAGTGTGTTATTGATTTGTGTTTTGGGTTGTTCAAAAGATAATCAAGAAAAAAAAAATATTGAAAAAACTGCTCAACCTGGGACTCGAACCCAGGGCAGCAGCAACTCAACACATCAAACCAACCATCTGCTCTAAGCCCATTTGCTATTAAACTTTTGCAACAGCTTTATTTTAACCTAGTTTCTTTTTAAACTCATTAAGCTGTGTAGCTTTTTAACAGCTTATTCAGACAAGCTGTGTCATATTTGTTATTTTTCCTAGTTACTTTTTATCTCAAAGTATTCATCCAAAAATTTTCAGATTTTTAAAATTAGTTTTAGTATTTTTAGAAATTTAAAATAGTTTAAATAGTTTTTAATTTATAAAAAATTATTAAAAAGTCAAAAAAATATTTTTCTTTTTTCCAAAATTTTCTTTTTATATTCAAGTCGTAGGAAAATTAATTCGGTACTCATAGGGCTAATATTTTTTTTAGAGTTCACATTTATTTTTGCGCGTTAACGTTAATTTTAATTAAAACGTGCGTTTTTTTAGTTTTAAATACCTTTTGCGTCTCATTGCTTTGTGTAATATTACCACAACACCAAATAATCTCTAAATCAAATCATCAAGCATTTTAATTCCGAACCTAAAACAAAATCCTCGATTCACACCTCGCTGGGACACGACCCGGGTGATCACTTGCCCGGTATCACACATATCACATTCACGGGTTTTGCAAGTTTGACTTTTCCTAAGGTTTGACTTGTCATTTCCCAAAGTATCACGTGTGCACGATACTATATTTATTTATATATACTACACACGGATCAAATTTTGGCGCCGCTGCCGGGGAGGTTGTGTTGCGACAATATTGTTTAAGGTTTAAACGATTAGTGACTTGAGATCCTTCTTCACGAAGTTATCACTTCCAAAAAAAAATTATAAAACACAAAAATTTTTTCTTTTCTTTTGTATATATATTATCATATAAAAACAAAAATACAAAAAGATTTTCCGTTTTTCTTGTTGAATTAATAAAACAATAAAAAAAATTACCGTCGAAAACCAAGACAGAATACTACCTAACTGGGGGTATGACCATTAATAAGTTCCCAAACAAAAGATTAAAACTTGCCTTTATGTCGCTTGCGAATTCGGCTCACCTTTGATTGATAAACAACCTAATCAAGTGGTTTAAGGTAGGTCTTGACATTAAATTGCAGACCGAAGAGAGATCCATTCTTCTCTCCCGCCACTCTGCGCGTTTATCTTTTGAAGAGCTACCGTACGCTTGTTTGATTTAAGGTTTAAGTTCACTTGTGTTTTGCCTCGGTCTTGTTTTAATTGAAATTGTTTTTGATAGTGCATGCGCACTCGTTCTTCTCCGTCAACAAGTCCGTTACGTGAACTCGTGCATACCTCGAGAAGACGTAATCGTAGACGTAATCGTGGGCATTCCGCCCCAATAGCCGGACCCGAGATTCGTGCTATTCCCGTTCCTCCCATTGTCACAATGGCGGAGGAACGGACCATGTGTGAGCTTCTCCAAGCACCCACCGAGGGTTACGGAGATGCTATTGTTGTTCCGGCAATCGTTGCCGATAGCTTTGAGCTTAAGACCGGGTTGCTATCCTTAGTAACTTCGAGTCAATATTTCGGATTTGAGAGGGACGATCCTCATTCCCACATTCGATGGTTTAACAAGATCACCTCTACCATCAAATACCGAAATGTACCACAAGATGCAATCAAATTGCTTCTTTTTCCTTTCTCTCTCGAGGGGTCGGCCCGGACTTGGCTAGAAAAACAACCCCCTCGTTCTATTTTAACATGGGAAGATTTGGTGTCAAAATTTGTGAATGAATTCTTTCCTCCATAAAAAACCACAGCCCTTAAAAATGAAATCACCAAATTCACTCAAAAATTTGATGAATCCTTTAGTGAAGCGTGGGACCGTTTTAAAGAATTACTTCGCAAATGTCCTCACCATGGTTTCTCCGAGTTACATCAACTCGATACCTTCTACAATGGTTTGAACCATTCCGATCAAGACTCTCTAAATGCCGCCGCCGGTGGTAATCTCTTGTATCGGACGACTAAAGATGCTTTAGCCATCATTGAAAATAAGTCTAAGGTTCGCACTTCACGAAGCAAGCAAGTTGTTTCTCAAGTGAATGTTTCACCTTCTACTTCATCTCCCGTGAGTTCTTCTAGCACCGATGCTAAGATTGACAAACTCACGGAGGCTATTCAAGCTTTGGTTCTTTCCAAGCATAAGAAACAATCTTCCCCACAAACTTCTTCACCCACTCAAGTCAAAGCGGTGGAAGAAACTTGTGTCACTTGT
The DNA here is from genome assembly GCA_021014915.2 of Artemisia tridentata subsp. tridentata. Taxonomy (NCBI): domain Eukaryota; kingdom Viridiplantae; phylum Streptophyta; class Magnoliopsida; order Asterales; family Asteraceae; genus Artemisia; species Artemisia tridentata. Next base: position 207,002,975 of record CP139508.1, read on the forward strand.
GGTGGTCCTCATGCATATTACAATTGTACTGCCACCGATGGTAGTCATTGTGATGTTAATGCGGTATCCGGGTCTTTCAACCAAGGAGGTAATCAATACCGTCCTCAAGTTGACCCGAACTATCGTGTTAGCAATCAAAATGGACCACCCGGATTTTCTCAACCCAACAATCCAAATAGATTCAATCAAAACCAACCGAGAGGGCAAAATGTTCAAAATCAATTTCAAGCCCCGATCAATCAATACCCAAATCAAGGTGGTAATTTTAATCAAGGCTTTCAAGCTTCGAATTACCAAGCCCCAATTGCTTCCTCAAACGAACTTGCTAATTACATCAAAGCAAATGAAGCAAATATGAGGTCAATGCAAAGTCAAATCACCACCTTGAAAAATGATTTTCAAACTTCAATTTCAAAACAAGGTTATGAACTTAAAAATGAGCTTAAGAATACAAATCAAAAGATTGATCAATCTCAAAATAAAATTGAGAACATGTTTGCCAGTCTCATGTGTCAATTGAATCAACCTTCAACTTCGGGAACCCTTCCGGGAAATACCATTCCAAACCCGAAGGGTGAGTTGAAAGCTATTACCACTCGTAGTGGTAAGACAATTGATGGACCCTCGATTCCTACTCCTTCTCCGGTGAAGGAAGTGGAACGAGAACCCAAGGTGAAAAAGGACAAAGTGCAAATTACTAGCCCACAAAGTACCGCAAATGTCCAACCTTCGGTCGTCCAATCTCCAATTCCGGAACCCGATGTTCCGAAGACAAATTCTAAGCCCTCGATTCCTTATCCTTCGAGGCTTAATGAACAAAAGCTCCGTGACAAAACTAATAGTCAAATGATGAAGTTTCTTGAAATCTTTCAAAAGATACACTTCGATATTAGTTTTGCGGATGCTCTTCTCTACATGCCAAAGTTTGCTTCAACATTCAAAAGTCTCCTTAGCAATAAGGAAAAATTGTTGGAATTGGCAAAAACCCCATTGAATGAGAATTGTTCGGCAGTTATTCTTAAGAAGTTACCCGAAAAACTAGGAGATCCCGGCAAATTTCTCATTCCTTGTGACTTCCAAAAGCTTGATGAATGCTTAGCCTTGGCCGATCTTGGCGCAAGCATCAATCTAATGCCTCTTTCCGTATGGGCAAAGCTTTCTCTACCGGAACTTACTGAAACACGAATGACTCTCGAGCTTGCAAACCGATCGGTTACTGTTCCGAAAGGTATTGCCGAAGATGTCTTCGTGAAGGTTGGCAAGTTCCATTTTCCTGCTGACTTCGTAGTAGTCGATTTTGATGCCGATCCCCGTGTCCCCCTTATTTTGGGAAGACCATTCTTGAAAACGGCTCGTGCATTGATCGACGTCTACGAAGGTGAAATGACTCTTAGAGTCGGTGATGAAAAATTGGTCTTAAATATTGAGAGTACTTCAAAATATCCTCTCAAGCATGATAGCGAGTCAATTAACCAAATTGATATCATTGACACTACATGCGAGGAATATTTTCATGAAGTGCTAAGTGGCAATCCCACTTCTTCGGACCATACCAATGCTCTCTCTTCCCCTTCTCTCACTCCATTTGAGGGAAGTGACTTCATTTTGGAAGAGATTGAAGCTTGTTTAGCTTGTGATGTAACTCAATCGGAAATTGATGAAGGTGTGTTTGACATGGAGGGAGACCTTCGTCTAATTGAGAAGTTACTTAATGAAGATCCATCATCTCTCCCTCCGAAAGAACTTCATAATGAGGAAATCACATCTAGTGAGAATCCTATTGACCCACCGGAGGTCGAACTTAAGGACTTACCGCCTCATCTCGAATATGCATTTTTGGAGGGTACCGATAAATTACCCGTCATAATTGCTAAAGATTTAAATGATGAGGAGAAAACCGCTCTCATAAAGGTTTTAAAGTCACACAAGCGAGCCATCGCTTGGAAACTTTCCGACATTAAGGGTGTTAACCCGGAATTTTGTACACACAAGATTTTAATGGAAGATGACTTTAAACCAGCGGTTCAACATCAAAGAAGGGTTAATCCAAAAATTCACGAGGTTATCAAAAAGGAAGTTCTTAAACTCCTTGATGCCGGCTTGATTTACCCTATCTCGGATAGTCCTTGGGTGAGCCCCGTTCATTGCGTGCCTAAAAAAGGTGGCATTACCGTTGTTACGAATGATGAAAACGAGTTGATTCCTACTCGATTGGTGACGGGATGGCGTGTATGCATTGACTACCGAAAGTTAAATGACGCCACCCGTAAAGACCACTTCCCTCTTCCATTCATGGACCAAATGCTCGAAAGACTTGCGGGAAACGAGTACTATTGTTTTCTCGACGGTTTCTCGGGTTACTTCCAAATTCCCATTGACCCGCAAGATCAAGAAAAGACCACTTTCACTTGCCCTTATGGAACGTTTGCCTACCGACGCATGCCTTTTGGCTTATGTAATGCTCCGGGCACGTTCCAAAGGTGTATGTTGGCCATTTTTCACGACATGGTCGAGAAAACTATGGAGGTCTTTATGGATGATTTCTCGGTCTTTGGGGATTCTTTCACCACATGTCTCTCCCATTTGGACAAAATGCTTCAACGTTGTGAAGACACTAATCTTTGTCTAAATTGGGAGAAAAGTCATTTCATGGTCAAAGAGGGCATTGTCCTCGGCCATAAGATTTCTAAGAGTGGGATTGAGGTCGATAAGGCTAAAGTTGATGTTATCGCTAAGCTACCTCATCCCACTACCGTCAAGGGTATTCGGAGTTTCCTTGGTCACGCCGGTTTCTATCGTAGATTCATCCAAGATTTTTCGAAAATCGCCCGGCCGATGACCCGTCTCCTTGAAAAGGAAACTCCGTTCGTTTTCTCACAAGAGTGCATTGAAGCTTTTCAAACTCTAAAGAAAAAGCTTACTGAAGCACCGATCTTAGTTGCCCCCGATTGGGACCTACCTTTTGAACTTATGTGTGATGCAAGTGATTTTGCCATAGGTGCGGTCTTGGGGCAACGAAAAGCAAAACATTTTTAGCCTATACACTATGCTAGCAAAACTATGACCGAAGCTCAAACACATTACACCACGACGGAAAAAGAATTATTAGCCGTGGTATATGCTTTCGAAAAGTTTCGGCCATACTTAATCTTGTCTAAAAGCATAGTGTATACGGATCACTCGGCTCTCAAATATCTCTTTGCAAAACAAGATGCAAAGCCGAGATTGCTCCGTTGGGTTCTCCTCCTACAAGAATTTGATATCACCATCCGTGATAAAAAAGGAGCCGAGAACCTTGCTGCTGATCATTTGTCCCGATTAGAAAATCCTCATCAAAGTGTGCTCGAGAAAAAGGAAATAAATGAAACATTTCCTCTCGAGACACTTAACGTGGTGTCTTTTCGTGGTGATTCTGGTACCCCATGGTTTGCCGATTTTGCAAACTACCATGCGGGAAACTTTGTTGTGAAAGGGATGTCGTCCCAACAAAAGAACAAATTCTTCAAAGATGTGAAGCATTACTTTTGGGACGATCCCTACTTGTTTAAAGTGTGTGCGGATCAAGTCATCCGGCGGTGTGTTCACGGCCAAGAAGCCGTTGAAATTCTTAAGGCTTGCCACAATGGACCCACGGGGGGACATCATGGTGCCAACTACACCGCCAAGAAAGTGTTTGATTCCGGTTTCTTTTGGCCCACAATCTACCGTGATGCCCATGACTTGGTCAAATCTTGCGACTCTTGTCAACGTCACGGGAAGATTTCTCAAAAAGATGAAATGCCACAAAACGTCGTTCAAGTTTGTGAAATCTTCGACGTTTGGGGCATTGACTTTATGGGCCCGTTCCCGTCTTCACGAGGGAACAAGTATATACTCGTGGCCGTCGATTATTTGTCTAAATGGGTTGAAGCGAAAGCACTCCCCACCAACGACGCCCGAGTAGTGTGCAAATTTTTGAAAACTCTCTTTGCTCGGTTTGGAACTCCACGTGCTATCATTAGTGATCGTGGTACGCACTTTTGCAATGATCAATTTGCAAAAGTCATGCTTAAGTACGGTATCACTCACCGTCTTTCTACCGCGTATCACCCACAAACAAGTGGACAAGTGGAGGTTTCAAACCGTGGTTTAAAAAGAATTTTGGAAAGGACCGTAGGTGAAAACCGTGCGTCTTGGTCGGATAAACTAGATGATGCACTTTGGGCCTTCCGTACAGCTTATAAAACACCCATCGGGTGTACTCCTTACAAACTTGTGTACGGAAAGGCGTGCCATCTACCGATCGAGCTCGAGCACAAAGCCTATTAGGCCTTGAAGCATGCAAACTTCGACCTAAAGTCCGCGGGTGATCACCGCAAAGTTCAACTCAATGAATTAAATGAACTTCGTGATCAAGCCTACGAGAATTCTTTGATCTACAAAGAAAAGACAAAGAAGATCCATGACTCCAAAATCAAGAACCGCGTTTTTAACGTTGGTGACCGAGTCCTTCTTTTCAATTCTAGATTAAAAATATTCTCGGGTAAGCTCAAAACCCGTTGGACTGGACCATTCACCGTTGCCAAAGTTTTTCCTTATGGTACTGTCGAGTTATCTCAAAATGACGGACCAAACTTCAAGGTGAACGGTCATAGGTTGAAGCATTATTTTGGAGGGGACATACCATCCATGGTTGTCCCGGATCTCCAAACTTTCCCCATGGACCAATGAATTCGGGGTCGAGTCAAGCTAGTGACTCGGTTATCAAAAACATTAGCAAAACATGGGTTCTCACCCGTGTCTCTGTCTTCTTTCTATTTTCTACCACTAAGTGTGGGGGAGATGGTCTCTTCCACTCACTCCCCACATGTTTTATATATGAAAATTTTTCAAAAAAAAAAAAAAAAAAAAAAAAAAAAAAAAAAAAAATGTGTATATAAAATAAAATGGCTATTCATATTTCCCTTTCACGTTCTAAGTGTTGGTTTAACAACCGGTACTTTGAATATTGAGGGCAATATTCAGTTCTAAGTGTGGGGGGGAATTCTAGCGAATTTAATCAAATGTACCATCTAGCACCCCCATTTTAGCCAAATTTTAAAATTTTTTTTTTCTCTCACTTAGAACGAAATAAAATGGTTATCAGTCCGCCATGTCTAACCCACAAAAGGATTGGCTAATCCAAGAGCAAACGGCTCTTGGTAAAGATGTCTCAAATCCGTTGATGGCTTGCAATTTGCCGAAAATTGTATGGTTTTCGACTCACCATATCCTAAAAAGATGAAAAGTGGCTAGCCCGCAAGATTATGGCTTGTGGTAAAGGCAGTTGGAAAACCATAATTGGTCATCAGCTCACCAAAGATAATAAGTTGTTTTATCTAAGAGTTGGCTAGTCCAGAAGCAAACGGCTTCTGGTAAAGACAAATCAAATCCGTTGGCAGCTGATGATTTGCTCAAAATCATATGGTTATCAGTGTACCATAGTTCTTACTTGAACTGAAACATTTGGCTACTCCAGAGGTGATGGCTTCTGGTAAAGAGATACATCCATCAACTTTTCATAAAAAATTGCTAGGGACTAGCAATTGCTCAGTGTGGGGGATTTGATATGTGTCGTTTTACACATATCTTTTCGTCCAATTTTCGAGTCAAAACAACCAAAAACACTTTAAAACGATCAAATAATGTTAAAAATATCTTTGAGATGTGTTTTTGTGTATTCCATATGCAAAATGATTGAAAACGATTGAAAAACAAACAAATTTGCATAAATGGCAAGTCTAGTCCCTCAAGCTTGAAAAAAGAAAATAAAATAAAAAAAATAAATTTGGTCCTTGGAATAATAAGCTTTGCAATTTTGGTCCCTGGATTAGCTTTGAAGATTCAGCAGAATTGGTCCTTGAGGTTTACATGTTTACAACTATGGTCCTTGTGTTTAACCAAATTTATCCTAACTCAAAAAAACAATACAACCGAACCTTTAACCCACCAAAGCCCACACCACATCTCACACAAGCCCAACCCCTATTAAACCCCACCGGCCCAATCCTTAACATTCAAACCAAAAACCCGACCCATCCCTCACTTAACTAAACACGCAGGTAACAATTTGGTCAAATCCCCCTTTGGTTGGTCAAAATCCCAATCAACACCAAAATAAGAACCCTAAATCCCTACTTCGCTCTTGTCTTCTTCCCTTATCCCGCCAAAACACAATCACGAGAAACCACCATCACTATCACCACTTCTCCCAAAACTTTCACCTTTTCCACCCCTCCTCTTCCCCATTTCTGAAACCATTCCCCATTTAACCTTCTCCCTCATCCATGTCATCAATCCGTGGGATTTAGTGGCGCCAAGACCAAAATCAAGAGCTGAGATCATTTCTTTTTAATCCTACGGTTGGAAATTGAGTCCAAGAAGCACAGAAGCAAGCCAAGGCTGTTTTGTCTCACAAAACTAGCACAAGTGTTAGTCTTTTAGAAGTAGTATAAATAGGAATCATGTAAGCCTTTTCAGGCAGGTTTTATTTAGCTTTTTTTTCGGGTATGTTTTCATCTTTTTAGTTGTAATTTATTTTCAGAAATCGAAGGTTTATTTTTAGCTTTTTTTTAAGGTAATTTGTATTTTTCTTTTTAATGTAATTTAAATTCGGTTTTAATTTTAATGGTATTTCTGTTTTAATTTTTATTCGCTTAGTTTACTGTTTTTTTTTCGCTTATTAAGTTCTTGTTACTGCGTATTTTTATTTAGTTATTGTTTAGTTATTTAGTGTTTTTGAGGTGAATCGTTTAGAATTTCTGCTCTTGTTGTTTTGCTCTTGTTGTTCTTGTTAGTTTAGTAAACTCTTTTAGTTCTTGTTCTTGTTTGTGTTTCAGTAAGCGAAAAAGAAAAAAAGAAAAAAATAGTGTAAGTGTTGCTTTAGTTGAGATTGGATTTGGATCGATGCTTGTTTATTTGTTGTGCTAGGATTTGGATCAGTTATTGTTTATTGAGTTTGTTATAGTAAGGCTGTTTTGACTTTTAAAGTCAAACGGGTCAATAGGGTAGCACTAGTCGTATTTTTAGTAACTGCTTATTAAGATTGAACGTGTTATGTTTAATGTTTGTGTTTGAGTTGACTAATAGCAGGTTAATGTTTAATGTTTGTGTTTGTTTGGGTTAGTCTTGCTCTCTTGAATTTGTTATTAAGGTTTTAAGGTTGTGTTTGAATTGATTTATTATGTTTTGTTTTGATAAAAGTGGTCATTAGTTCGTGAAAGTGTGTTATTGATTTGTGTTTTGGGTTGTTCAAAAGATAATCAAGAAAAAAAAAATATTGAAAAAACTGCTCAACCTGGGACTCGAACCCAGGGCAGCAGCAACTCAACACATCAAACCAACCATCTGCTCTAAGCCCATTTGCTATTAAACTTTTGCAACAGCTTTATTTTAACCTAGTTTCTTTTTAAACTCATTAAGCTGTGTAGCTTTTTAACAGCTTATTCAGACAAGCTGTGTCATATTTGTTATTTTTCCTAGTTACTTTTTATCTCAAAGTATTTATCCAAAAATTTTCAGATTTTTAAAATTAGTTTTAGTATTTTTAGAAATTTAAAATAGTTTAAATAGTTTTTAATTTATAAAAAATTATTAAAAAGTCAAAAAAATATTTTTCTTTTTTCCAAAATTTTCTTTTTATATTCAAGTCGTAGGAAAATTAATTCGGTACTCATAGGGCTAATATTTTTTTTAGAGTTCACATTTATTTTTGCGCGTTAACGTTAATTTTAATTAAAACGTGCGTTTTTTTTAGTTTTAAATACCTTTTGCGTCTCATTGCTTTGTGTAATATTACCACAACACCAAATAATCTCTAAATCAAATCATCAAGCATTTTAATTCCGAACCTAAAACAAAATCCTCGATTCACACCTCGCTGGGACACGACCCGGGTGATCACTTGCCCGGTATCACACATATCACATTCACGGGTTTTGCAAGTTTGACTTTTCCTAAGGTTTGACTTGTCATTTCCCAAAGTATCACGTGTGCACGATACTATATTTATTTATATATACTACACACGGATCAAATCCATTCGAATGATGAAACCAACCCTAATCGACCCTTTTTGTCCTTGTCTTACTGCTGCTGTACCGAATCAAGGAAGAAGAAGGGATCCATTCGTGTGTTAACTTTGTTGTTGTCGTGTTCTTCGTGGTCTACGAGGGTATAGTATCACCCTCTATGTTCAATCAATATTCTTGTTTTTCTTTTGGTTCTAATCGAATTTATGCACATAAAATCACATGAAATAATAAAAGTTACAAAACCCTAAAACTATATATATGAATCGGCTGCCACTTTTGGTGTGAAATAATTCGTGAGAATCATGTTAAATATGTTATAGAATGACCAAAATATGTTATGGACTCAACCAAAATCGTTTGGGATGAAAAACTTATGATTTGGATATGAAAAACCCTAAATTGGTTAAGTTGCTGTGTGGACTGTTTCTGAGTTCGAATTTTGTTCAACTTTGAAGGGCTGTAACTTTATGATGGAATCGAGTTTTTGAGTGTTTTAAAATCCCAAAACTAAGTTTATTGAAAGAGCTATCTGGAGAAATTTATTTTGTAATTTTTAGAGGCCTGGAAGGGTACTTTTTTATTTTTAGAAAATTATATGTCTGGTCGGATTTGTGAGTCTGGAAAATCCGCCCGGGTTTTTGATTTTTAATTTTCAAACCGTGTTGAGTTAGGAAGAGTCCTTTGAACTGGGTAATCTATAAGCTGTGTGCTACTTCCTGGAATTTTTCTAGATTTTTGTGAAATTTTCTTAAAGGGTTTATAATTGATAACTTTTCGTATGGTAAAATTACTCAGAAATCTGGACGAGTTGAGAAAGTGGATTTTTAATACATAACTATACTACATAATAAAATCTGGAAAAATTTGATAAAATAGTTTAGACATATGAGCACCTCTGGGAATTTTGGGGATTTTAATACTGAGTTCTTATACGATTTAGAATTTATGGAAAACCTGACAAATTTGTACTTAAAACTGTGTGATGTTATAAAAGTGTAAAATTGTGAACTAAAGGGTGTGATGTGTTTATTGTGTAACCTTAAGGGTATAAATGGATATTTTGCTAAAATCAAAGGTCATAACTTATAAAATCTGTAACTTGATGATATTTTCATATTGAACCCTAAACTTATGATAATTATATATTGAACCCCTAAAGTTATGATAACTACTATATGACACTAAAACTTGTGAATGACATTATGAATCATAAGCTAAGAATATGATCATCTCTAATCTTTTAATTTGAAATACGAGAACGTTAATGATCAAAGCTCCTTAATATGAAATGGAAACAAACATGAAACCATATGATTATACGAACTTAAGAGAACTTATGTTTATTTGTAGATCGGGTGAAGAGGGAGTGATCATTCATCCCTATTCTTTTGTTGCCTTGATATTTGGTGTGCTTTGTCGAGGTACGGATATTCTGTCTTACTCTAAGACACTTTGCTTCGTACATATATGCTTTCCCTTTTCTTTAGGGATATTTCTTATGATCCGATGACTGCTATGATTCCCTTTGGTTTGATTCTTGGCTCTCATTGTATGACTGCCAATCCTATATGATTCATTCTGACATTTATTTTAAATGTCTCTACTATGATATGATTATTTGTTTGCCATGCTTTGTTGAGATACACTTTCGTTTCTCTTGCTATGCTTTGATTATGATTATGTATGCTATGATATTCCGTGCCTGAGCTTAACTAGTTCTGGAGGTACCAGGACCATGTCTAGGATGGCACCCTAGGCATGACACTCCCGTAGAGGTGTGATAGATCTACGGCGTTCCCCTTATGATATGATATGATTTTGTGTACACTATTGGCCATTTATGCGTGTGTGTGACCAGTCTAGTACTGGCATACATGCTTTTGTTAGGGAGCGTATGGATGCATCCTAGGATTTATGTGTATGTATGATTATGGTGACCAGGTGGTGTGTGCCTTGCACCCCTTTTCACACTTTTGGATTAGTACTTAGAGGTCTCCCCTCTTCGTGCACTTTTATGATATGATATGATATGATTTGACGGATTTATGTATGGAGTTCTTATGGCACATCCCTATATGACATTCTCTTTATTTCCTTTTCGTTCTTATACTCAGTTCTTATTCAGTTCTCATGCACTCTTATCTTTTGATATGCTTTGATTCGTAAGACTTATGATTATGCTTTCGTATCTTTCTTTCCTTCGTTGCTTATGCTTATTTACCCTTATGATTTGTTATTCGTATATATCCGTTCACTGGGCTTTTTAAGCTCAGCCGCATTTCTTTTCATGCGGCAGGTTTTAGTAGGAAGCTGGGTATGAGTGGAGAGTGTCTTTGACTTAGAAGCCATTCCGGATTAGAGATGACTAGAAGAGACGATATTTTAGACTTAGTAATTATTGTAATTCATTTGTATTCTTGTAATTTCAGATTTTCCCTTGTAACATTTGAAATTCATTTGTATTATTTAAGTCTTATGCTTATGTTTGCTTTGATATGTCACCATAACGTAATACTTCTACCCTTATCGGGTTGGGGTGTTACAGAATTGGATGGTATAGATCTCCTCAAGGGCATTCGGGGCACCAATCTATACACCATATCGATTGAAGAAATGTTGAAGTCCTCTCCCATATGCTTGCTTTCTAAAGCCTCTAAAACAAAATCATGGCTTTGGCATCGTCGTTTGAACCACTTGAACTTCGGTACCATAAATAATCTTTCCCGTAAAGATCTTGTTAGAGGGATGCCCAGACTGAAATATGAGAAAGATCATCTCTGCTCTGCATGTCAACTGGGTAAAAGCAAGAAACAAACCCACAAGCCTAAAACCATCAACACCAACTTGGAAGTTCTTCATACCCTCCACATGGACTTGTGCGGTCCAATGAGAATACAAACCATAAATGGAAAGAAGTACGTTCTGGTGATAGTAGATGATTATTCTCGGTTCACATGGGTAAAGTTTTTGAGAACCAAGGACGAAACTCCAGAGGTTATCATTAAACTGATAAAACAGCTGCAAGTAAGGCTCGATAAAACTGTCAGAATCATCCGCACTGATAATGGTACTGAGTTTGTTAACCAACAACTCCGTAATTTCTATGAAAGTATTGGCATCATGCATCAGAAAAGTATCCCTCGCACTCCTCAACAGAACGGAGTGGTTGAACGTAGGAACCGTACTCTGGTGGAGGCTGCAAGAACTATGCTTATATTTTCAAAGACACCGATGTTTCTCTGGGCAGAGGCTATTGCAACAGCATGTTACACTCAAAACCGATCCCTAATTCATCCGGTTCATGAGAAGACTCCCTTCGAGTTAATTCATAACAAGAAACCAGATCTTTCCTTTCTCCGTGTGTTTGGTGCACTTTGCTACCCAACTAACGATAGTCAAGACTTGGGAAAGTTAAGAGCTAAAGCAGATGTAGGTATTTTTTTTGGATACGCACCAGACAGTAAAGGGTATCGAATCTACAATCAGAGAACCCGTAAAATTATGGAAACCATTCATGTTACGTTCGATGAGCTGAGTGAGCAACCTGCTTCAGGACAAATTAGTTCTGGACCCGATCTTAACCTTTTGTCTCCTGGACCCATTAGTTCAGGACTTGTACAGAATTCCACGCCTGCAGATTCTTATGTACCACCTACATGCGAGGAGTTAAAGAAGTTATTCGATCCTATGTTTGATGAATACTTTGAGCCAACGAATAGAACCATCCCGAGTGAACCTGCTATACTTCCTATGACTGAGGTTCAAGCCCCACAAGGTTCAGAAGGCCCTACAGCTTCAGTATCAGTCAGTCACAATGCTCCAGCTGCCAGTCAATCGCCTTCGTCATCAAACGCTCAATCTTCTCCAGTAATGCAAGAATCTTCAGATAATCATTCTTTGGAAGTAAATCCTTTTGCTCCTGTTGAAGAGGTTCCTTTTGAAAACATATTTGCTCCTGAACATTCATTAGACACATCCTTACTTGAAGAACACAGCACTGCTACGTCTGTTCATAACCCTCAACCTCACGACCATCTCAGGAAATGGACCAGTGATCATCCAATCGACAACATCATAGGCAATCCCTCACGTCCAGTATCCACACGTAATCAACTAGCCACTGATGCACTATGGTGCTTCTTCAATTCCGTACTGTCCAAAGTCGAACCAAAAGATGCCAAAGAAGCAATGACTAAAGATTGCTGGTTCCAGGCTATGCAGGATGAAATCCATGAATTTGATCGACTTGAAGTATGGGAATTAGTGCCTCCTCCGGAGCTTGCAATGATCATTGCTTTAAAGTGGATCTTCAAAGTGAAGCATGATGAGTATGGTGATGTCTTAAAGAACAAGGCACGGCTAGTTGCTAAAGGGTTTAGACAAGAAGAGGGCATTGATTTTGAAGAATCGTTTGCTCCGGTTGCTAGAATTGAAGCTATAAGAATCTTCCTGGCAAATGCTGCTAGTCGTAATATGATAGTCTACCAGATGGATGTCAAAACGGCATTCTTGAATGGTGACTTAAAGGAAGAAGTTTATGTGAGTCAACCAGAAGGATTCGTGGATGCTGAACACCCTACTCATGTTTACCGCTTGAAGAAGGCTCTTTATGGGTTAAAACAGGCGCCAAGGGCATGGTACGATACATTGTCCAAGTTCCTCCTAGTGAAAGGATTCTCCAAGGGTGTTGTTGATCCCACACTATTCACCAGGAAGTCAAGAAACCATCTACTACTAGTTCAGATATATGTAGATGATATCATCTTTGCTTCAACAGATCCTAGTGAATGTGATAGTTTTTCAAAGGAGATGAATTCCAAGTTCCAAATGTCCATGATGGGACAAATGTCATTCTTCTTAGGATTACAAGTTTCTCAAAGTCCCGGAGGCATATTCATTAATCAATCCAAATATGCCAACGAGATCTTGAAAAAGTTTGGATTCTATTCAAGTGAACCTGTTGACACTCCCATGGTCGATAGAACGAAGCTAGATGAAGATCCTTCAGGGATTCTAGTAGATATAACAAAGTATCGAAGCATGATTGGATCTTTGATGTACATCACGGCTAGCAGACCAGATCTTCTGTTTGCTGTGTGTATGTGTGCTCGGTATCAATCCAGACCAACCAAGAAGCATGTTGAAGCAGTGAAAAGGATCTTTCGATATCTTCAAGGCACGGTTCATATGGGTCTCTGGTATCCTAAGGACACTGCAATGGAGTTAACAGCTTACGCGGATGCTGATCATGCGGGATGTCAAGATACTCGTCGAAGTACTTCAGGAGGAGCTCAGTTTTTAGGGGAAAAGTTAGTTAGTTGGTCTTCTAAGAAGCAGATGAGTACTTACATATCATCTACTGAAGCTGAGTACATTGCCATGTCTGCTTGTTGTGCACAAATCCTTTGGATGCGATCACAACTTTCGGACTATGGATTCTCATACAACAAAATTCCCCTATATTGTGACAACAAAAGCGCCATTGCTCTTTGTTGTAACAATGTTCAGCACTCCAGGTCAAAACACATCGACATCATGCATCACTTCATCAGGGAACAGGTGGAAAAAGGAATTGTGGAACTATACTTCGTGAGGACAGAGTTTCAGTTAGCTGACATCTTCACCAAGGCCCTCCCAAGAGAAAGGTTTCAGTTTATTCTCCCACGCCTTGGCATGAAAAGCATGACTCCTGAAACCCTCAAGTGTCTTCAGGAAGAAAAGGAGGAGTAAAGGATTGTCTTCTTATATCCTTGTACATAGTTGTATATATCTTAAATCAAAAAGAAAAATACAAAAATATAAAACCTATAAAAACCATAAAAATCGAAAAATCAGAAAATACCAAAAATAGTCCTACCTAGGCATGTCTTCTGTTTATCGATAACATTTACGGATCTAGAAATGTCATTCAACAATGGAACGGATTCTTAAATGAAGCTCGAGCAGAAGTTATACTAATCAGTTAAAACATGTCTTAATGGCTTGCAGTTACTTTATACTGCAACCCGCGCTGTTCAATGGGGAAAGCATGTCGCCAAAAAGACAGCTGTTCCTCCAACCGGGTGATGTTCACCTGGGCATGGATTACTTTACATCCATGTTTCCCCGGCTTGATGTACGTTTCAGTGCGTCTTGTCGTGTATAAGAAGAGAAATCTTCTTTTCATCAAGACTCTTTATCTTGTTTGATTCTTCTAGAGAGTCTTGATGTTACACAAGGTGGTAAATTGAAGTAAAATTTTCACAAATACTTGTCGCTTAATTGAATGACTACAGCTCCTTTAATAGAATATGGGTCATTAATTAAGGGGGAGAGTACTTGTTCAAATTTTTGACACCTTGCCAAATTTGTGCAACATCAGCAGTGACACTCTCTCGTGGTTTAAGGGGGAGCATCGTATGCTCCTAAATCAGAATACAGTTAAACCTGACCACATTTTCTCCCGAATTTTCTGAACTTATTTAAAACAATTGGGATCACAAATCTCAAATGGTTTGAAATTTTTGATAGGGGGAGAGAATGTGATTTAAATATGAAATTCTGATAAAATGTGATGACTTGGAAGTTAATGTAAGCTCTCCTGTATGTGCTAAACCATTTTGTATATCAAGGCACATATTGAGGGGGAGCAAAATGTTTTGGTCATAAAAGCAAGCTCTTCCATATGTGTGAAAATCTTTCTTATATCGATGCACATATTGAGGGGGAGCAAATGGTTTTAACAAAACAAAGGATTTGGCATCTCACGTGAGCAAGGCTCAGATTTCACCAATGAATTGACGAAACTTGAATTGCCATCAATCGAAAGGATACATCTTGGCCGGGTAATAATTTCAAGCTGGTCTAACCAGTGATGTAAGCGTGTCTCGAAAAAGATGTATCTGAATAGAGTGTACCGTTTCGAGAAACTTTCTGTGGACTTGACTAGGCCGGGTAATAATTTCAAGCTAGTCTAACTAGTGATGTAAGCGTGTCTCGAATCGGTCATGTTCACTAAAAGTTGATCAATTCAAAAAGTGCGAGCTCTACCTAACATGTGCAAATTTATAAAACTATCATTCGAGCACATGTTGAGGGGGAGCATTTGAAAAACATAAAACTCTCAAGTGTTTGCAAAAATGTGTTTCGAAATCATGAACACTTTGAGAGATTTTTCAAAGATTTGGTTTGGCAATTGTGGAAGAACACCAAAGACCGACCATTGTATTTCATATAATGAAGTTATAAGGATGGTAAGGTTAGGTACAAGTTCCCACGATCCCGCCAGAGCCGGAGGGATCTACCCAGGGACAATCCACTAGTTAGTGTAGAAGTCCTTAGGTATGATTAAAAAGGAGAAAAGTGAATGAGGGAATAGTGCCGACTGAGATGGAGCTAACACTGGAACAAACCCAACAAGGTGTTAGTTATGAAGTCTCGGTAAGCACTGAAGGGGTTGAAGAATGAAAAAGAATTGTAAAGAGAAAGGGTGAAAAGAAATAGCCCTCCTTACAACTTAGGCAGAAACCGGGTCAATACATATGCTGTCAGAATCACATAGTTGATTGCTGGCATTGAAGACAAAGTATCATGGACCCAGTGATACGCTGCACAACCCTCCCTAGCCACTCAAGGTCCCTCAAAGGATTCTTGTTTTAATTGTCACGGAGTTCAATACATTCCTATCGTCTCTCTCACTCCGAGTTAGATGATATTGAAAAGGTGGCAGTCCTCTCCAGCCTCCGCTCACTAAATCAAAGCGCACTATTGAGTCTAGAGCCACGAGATGCATAATAAGATCTCATAGGGACACGAATTACTTCTACACTGGTTGTTCAACATTAAGGACACCAGTTGTAAACTCATGAGTCCTACGCAGATCTTAGCAATTTGCCAGAACATTTATGAGAGAATTTACTAATGTAATTCTCAATGATTGAATGGAAATTCCTGCCAGGGTCAACATAAAGCAGCCCTGAAGGCAGGTCACTTCGGTAATTCCTCGTGGATTACGCTTAGTGGTCGCGGCGGTTTCAATCGGTCTACAGTCGTGGAGTGATCTCCAGCGACTCACCTAATCGTTGATTTACTACGGTAAAATCTTAAAAAGCCCTCTGTGGGTTTTCGATTAGGAACGGTCATGGTAAGGATTAGAGAGAGTTTTCACACTATGCTGTTGACTATCTCGAAGTCCAAACTTGTAAGTACCGGTCGAATTATTGCTAACTGTCGTATGCAGGAATCTCTGGCAGTTGTAGCAGTGAAATGCTGTAGCTAGTTGCTGTTGTAGCTGGTTGCAGAAAAGATGCCAATCCATCACCACATGTTCACTCTACCACATTGGTATGTGCTTAAACACATACCATTTCTCGACCAAAACCGGACCCAAAATGACCAAAAACCCGACCAAAATGCCAAATATATTGTGTTTTTGTGTTTTTACATATGCAGGCACGGATATCGAAGAAAAGGACAAAAATCAAGAAAGAACCGGAAAAACGAGCACGAGATATGGAAGTATTATTTTTAGCCGATGCCGGGAAGAAATTATGGTCAAAAAGTCAACCAAGGTCCTCCATCTATCAGAAGTTGTCAAATTCAGCCCTTGGATTATCTTTTAAATAATGGCAGCATTGGTCCCTCAAAAATCCAGAAATTACACAATTGGTCCCTTGAAGTTAAATCCTTAAAATCACTAAAAACACAAATCCTAAAACCACTACACCTTACCCGGATTTTCTATTATTCATTATCCAAAATCCATTCATCAAACCCAAATACCAAAGCCCAAGTCCAATACCCGAGCCCTTCCTATCACCGAAACCCGATCCACAATTAAAACCCGAGTCCAAATTATACACACACAGTCAATAAACTAAAACACCCACTCTCTCTCTCACTAAAAATCCCGTGCCCCCTTTTCTTCTTTAACCCAGACAAGTTACTATTCACCCGCAACCCGAATATTCACCGTATGAATTTAACAGCAATTAAGGGTATAGATGTCAATCATTGGCCCTTCTAGAAGACCCTGACGAGAAGAATGACACATGGCAGCGAGTGATTGGACCGAACACATCATCATTTTAATCGTACGGCCAGAAATGAAGGAGTGGAGAGCAAGGGTGATCTAAGGGTGATAGATAGCTGTGGACACACGAGGATCGCCAGCGTGGACAACCCAGAAGGATCGATCGAGTGCTATAAATAGAGGGATTTCTCCTCTTGTTAAAAGGCTTGTATTTTTTTTAGATAGATATGTTTTAATTTTAATTGTTTTATTGTTACTTTAAATTTTTCAGTCGATTTTAATTTTGTAACGAGGATGCTTGTAATTTTTTTTTATGTTTTAAATTTCTTGTTTAATTGTAATTTTTAAATCTCAAGTCGAATTTAATTTTGTATCAGTTTTTTTTATTGTCTTGTAATTTTTTTTTAATTTGATTAATGAAAATTTATTTGAGGTCTTTTTGATTCTATGATTATGGATTTAAGTTTGTTTAAATTTTTATTCTGAAGTTTCATTCTAAAAAAATAAATAAATAAAAAAAAAATAAGCTGCTGAAAAGCTTCTTGAAAAGCTGGGATAAGCTGATGATAAAGTAAGCTGGATATTGGGTATAAGATTGGCTTTCATAAGCCTGGGTAGTTTTGGGTTGATTATATTCTGAGATCATTTCAGCAGGAAGAGCTTGTGAGAATTATTACATCTAGTTTACTTTTTGATTTCTGCTTATTATTTTCTGTCTATTTAGCTGCTCTTGTTATGTTTTTAATTGGTTGTAAGTAATATAGTCTAAGAACAAGATTTAAAATAGATTTAGAGTTAAGATTATAAGTTGCCTTGGAAGAAATCTGTTTTAAAGATTGCTGATCTAGTAACTTTTCTGGCTTATTTAGATTAGGTTAGGAGTTAATTTTCAGTTCTAATAGCAGCTTACATAATAAACATTAGGTTTGATATCCGGGATTTGCCTTTTCAACTTATTTTAACGCTTATTTTGGGGCTGCAAATTCAGCCAACATTGCTGATCTGAATTGTCCAATAGTGCGGCAGTTTTGTGTGGTTTTTCACTACTGATCTAGGCCAAATTTAACTTAGCGATTAAGTTTTTGTGATAGGGCTTTTTAGATTTTAATAATTTCTGTTTGATAAGCTTTCCAAAACAGCTTTTATTTTAAAATTTGGTTGAGTTTTGAGCTTGTTTTAAGCTGTTGAAAGTAGCTTGTTAGGACTGATACAAAAAGAAAATAAATAAAGCTAGTTTCTGAAATTGACATTTCTGGTCCCTCAATTTTCTGTTGAAGTTAAAATCGAATCTAGGTAGTTTTAGAATAAAAATAGTTTGTTTTTCTGGCAATTCTAGTCCCTGTCTTTTATTAAGTCTATAATAGTTTCAGTTTTTACATTTTTAGTCCCTAAACTTTTAAACTTTTTGTTTTCTTTATTTTCTTTTATAAAATTAGTTTTAATAGATTACATTTTCAGCCCCTTGGGATTTTACTTTTGCATTTTAGTTTAAATTCACTAATAGTTTTATAAATTTCGGGATTAGCCCGGGATTTGCGTTATTTGATTTCTTTTTGTGTGCATTTATTTGATAACGTAGATTGTTTTTAATTTTCCATATTTTAGTGTAATCAACACCAAAATCAATCACTCTTTTTCTCATTCACTACACGAATCATGTTCCGGGAACACAAATTCCATTCGATCTTCGTCGGGACAAACGACTCGGGTTAACACATATTTCTTTGTGTGTTTTCCTTGGACTATAATTGACACGAATCAGTTTTTGGCGCCGCTGCCGGGGAAGGTTGAAGTGAGTTCGTGATTTCGTTCGTCGAATCGTGTTTTGAAGACCCTTCCTCGGAAGTTATCGTTTTTATAAAAAAAAAATAATAAAAAAAATAAAAATACAAAAATATAATAATTAAAAAACACTTTTCCTAAAGTGTTTTCATCTTAATAAACATCCTCGGTCTTCCGTTGAAGGAGGGCGGTTGTAAACCATTCCGAATAAACAACAAAAGAGATCGTGAAGTTAAACGTTTCTTGGATTATTTCTTTACTACAACCTAATTACGGGGTTTAAGGAGGTCTTGACATTAAATTGCAGACCGAAGAGAGATCCATTCTTCTCTCCCGCCACGCTGCGCGTAGTTTTGAAAGAAACGAGTACGGTTGATCAACGATCACCAAAAAGATAATAATTTTTCTTATATATAAAAAAATCCAAAAAGATTTTCTTTTCAAATTTATTTTCCCTTTTGTGTTTTTCAAAGTTTTCTAAATTACAAAACCCAAAAATAATCTTCGTATCCTCCTATCCGTTTAATTCTTATCTTCTTATCCTCTTAACCGTTTAATTCTATCTCTTTATCCCTCTATCCGTTTAATTCTTATGACGTCACTCGGCTATCACTGCTTTCATTGTAAAAGTCCAATGGGTGATAGTCTTCGTTGTTACAAGTGCTTGTGTGAGCGGTGTGGAGGCAATTGTCGTAATGGATTTTGTAATTGGTGTGAATTACCAATTAATCCAAATCCAAATTCCTTCAATTCTTCTCAAGATTTTTCCGAACACCCACCACAACCCCAGCCATCTTCACTCCCTCAGTATAATTGCTTTATATGTGGAGATCAGTTGGGGGACAATTCACTTTGTGACCGATGCTTTTGCGACGAATGTGAATTTAGTCGAGGACTTTGTATGTGTTCTTATTCGAAAGCTGAAACTGTATTCGCTTATCCAAACTCTTTCAATGAACCATCAAATTTCTCCGACTACCAACCACAGCCCGATATATCTTCGTTAAATCAACGTTATTGCGATGGGTGTGGAGATTCGATTGATCCGACATCGTCTTATTGTCAACGGTGTACTTGCGAGAGGTGTGGTAGTAATTTAATCAATGGATTTTGTTCGTTTTGTGCTTCGGAAGCCGAAAATTCATATGCTTATGATTTTAATCCGAACATTTCCGATTATCCTCAAAACAATTTCAATCACCCTCCTCAAAACTTTTATGAGCAAGAACCGTATTTCAATGATACGCTGAACTTTTCTTGTACAAATTGTGGGGGACCTCATAATGATTATCAATGTCAATCGTGGGGTCAAAATCACTATGAACCTAATCCTTGCTATAATACTCACGGTTTTGACAATTACCAACCCCCACAAAATCCCGTCAATTATCCAAATCATGTTGGAATGCGCGAAATTGAAAAACTTGTGGTTCGATATCGAGAGCAAGCGGCTAGTCTTAATACTCCCGGAAAGTCCATGGAAGAATTACTTGCCGAGGAAAGAGCAGCTAAATTTCGAGAGAGCTTAATTTACTATGACGATGATTCCGATGATGACGAGGAGAGATTTGTTCCGGTAACCTTCCCTCAAATAGCACCCGTCTTTCCTACCAAAGTACTCGAGGACTCTCTAAAAATGGGGGACGAGCTTCTCGACACTATTCCGGCAACGGAATCAGACAATGTTGAGAACCTTGTCCCAATCCCAAGTGAGTCCGAGGAAATATCCGACGGTGAAAGTGATTTGCAATCTTGTGGAGATTCTCTTGATATTTCCAAAGTTACTTCCGGGATTTTCTCTAACCCTCTTTTTGAATTCAATGATGAGTATACTTCTTGCAAAGTTAATCCTCTTTTCGATGAAGGGTTAGAGAACGTCGAGGACGAGGACTCTACATTTGATGAGTTGATTTTACCAATACCTCGCCCTGACGATTCCCATGACTCGGAAGGGGAAAATCTTTTTCTTGAAAGATTGCTTAATGATGATCCCCTTTCACTTCATAAAACTGAGTCATTACACGTTGAGCCATCACCCACTCGTCCGCCTGCTAAACCACCCGATGATATCAAGCCCGATACGGGTGTTGTGACTTCTAAAGTGGTGGATGAGATTTCTGAAAAGTATGATAATTTGCCCACCCAACCCACCCTTTTTATCTCTTCCGGGTGTGAGGATGACAATTTCTTTACAATTGTTATCATAATCTTTCTCCCTTTCTTCACCTACTCGGTGATTTCTTCTATCCTTCACTCCTTCGGGAGTGAAGACACCATCTTTGACCCCGGCATTTTCTTTTCTATCTAGAGCCGTGGGTATCTCATCGGAGTGGAACTTTCGTGTGCTTCAATGTTTATCTAAACATCTTGAACGAAAGTCCGATTGAGATTATTTCTTCCACTTGCTCCCCCAAGGACAAATAAATTCGGGGTCGAGTCAAGCTCATGTGACTCGGTTACAAAAAACAAGCGCTTCGTGGGAGGCACCCCATGCTTATCTATCTATCTTCTCATCTATTTTCTAATAAGTGACATGAGGAGGGATTCCCTCTTCCATATCTTGTGTTTCGTTGTTTACTGTGGTATGTCCAGGAATGCCCGATGATGAAGACTCTCGTGCTCGTAGTTTCCTTCACGCTACTCGAGTTTCATCATCCGTTGCTCTTCCGATATCCTAAAATCTTATCGTTTTACATCTATCTTTTGGCATAATTAATAAACGGCCTTAGATTTATGTAGGAGAACCTTTACCTTTAAGACATTGAGGACAATGTCTCGTTTTAGTCTGGGGGGGTAATCTTGCGATTTGATTTTTGCCTTGCATTTTTGCCGTTTTCTCATGCAACCCCGTTTTTCCTCCAAAATTGAAAAAATCCAAAAAAAAAATGAGAAAAATTTTAAAAATTTTTGCAAAAATATAATAAATTTTGACATTTTTGTTGATTTTCCGCTGGTGAGAGTAGGAATAAAATTCTGACTTGACCGGGCGTGTTGAGCCCTAGCTTGTCTCCTTAACCATTTATAATCTATAAGCTCGTGCTAGTCTCTTACACAAGGAGCTATAAAACGCGAATTCTTTTTAAGAATTTGCAAGTTCCCGTATTGACTTTATATATGCATGGCTTGATTATTCGGCTAAGCATTCGCGGATCTTATTATTTAAGATTTTAAATTTGCGAAGAACGAGAAATGATAGAGTTGTTTATAAGTTAGATTGCTAAACGTGGAGTAGTTGGATCTCTTTAGAGCTCATCGAAGTTACTTGTGGCTTTTTGTTCCCATAAGCTTGTTTCACTCTAAAATAGTAATCTAGGAATAATTAAAGGTATTTTGGTTTTGGCGATAATTAGTTTTTATTTCTTCCTTAGAAAATCCTTGCTTATGAAAGTTGGGTACACATCAAGGTACTGCCAGTGTTACGGTGTAATAGACTATTCCATCTTGCCGGCTCACAACCGATGTTGGGATTGTTATAAAAGCCGTAGGACTCGGGATTTGGCAAAATATATAATGAATAATAATAATAATCCAAAGCCATAAAAAGTTTTCTGCATCTTGCCGGTTCGCAGCCGATGTTGTAGACTTCTAATAAAGGCAGAGGAAAAATTCCAAGGTCATAATAGACTATCACATCTTGCCGGTTCGCAGCCGATGTTGTGATTGTTATAAAGGGCCAAGGATCAATAATAATATGTGCTTAATAATGTTAAAAATGCCAAATTTCGACTCCGAGGTATCCTAATAAAGGCTTCTGTCTCTGGACTCGTAGATGAGTTGTTTCGGTCGCAAATAAAAGGGATATTCTCAAAATCGTGTTAAATCAGAGACCTTGATGTGGACCTCATTTTTGTATGCAACGGTTTTCGAGGGAAGATGTGGAAACTACTTAGCGTCTAAACTAGGTATCTTTATCGGATTAAAAATTATCGAAATGAGAATTTGAAGAAATTCATTTCTCACCAAAAATAAAATAAATAGAGGAAAATAGGAATTTGGGAACAAAGAGTCCACAATTAGCTTTTTGAGTAGTGTTGGCAATCTAACTTGTAAATGACAATGATTTCGTTTTTAAGCTTAGTTTGGGGACTCGTGAAAAATCGGGGACGACGAATTTTATCCGTATGGTCACTTCTTCATGAGTCGTGTTTCCTACTCGAAGACCCTAAAAGTTATCGAAAGATAATGATTGTCAACAAAGCCGTCACATGAATAATAAGAAAAATACAAAAAATAGAATAAAATGGAAAATCGGGGAGTTTTTAGAACTTTAAGATTTCTTAATCTCTTTTGAAAATTTTGCTACTTCTCAAAGTTAGTAAAAAGAGATTGGAAATTTTTGGTTTCGAAAACGTGTTTTTATAACATTGCATGAGGACATTGCAATATCTTAGTCTGGGGGAATTTTGGTATGTGCTTAAACACATACCATTTCTCGACCAAAACCAGACCCAAAATGACCAAAAACCCGACCAAAATGCCAAATATATTGTGTTTTTGTGTTTTTACATATGCAGGCACGGATATCGAAGAAAAGGACAAAAATCAAGAAAGAACCGGAAAAACGAGCACGAGATATGGAAGTATTATTTTTAGCCGATGCCGGGAAGAAATTATGGTCAAAAAGTCAACCGAGGTCCTCCATCTATCAGAAGTTGTCAAATTCAGCCCTTGGATTATCTTTTAAATAATGGCAGCATTGGTCCCTCAAAAATCCAGAAATTACACAATTGGTCCCTTGAAGTTAAATCCTTAAAATCACTAAAAACACAAATCCTAAAACCACTACACCTTACCCGGATTTTCTATTATTCATTATCCAAAATCCATTCATCAAACCCAAATACCAAAGCCCAAGTCCAATACCCGAGCCCTTCCTATCACCGAAACCCGATCCACAATTAAAACCCGAGTCCAAATTATACACACACAGTCAATAAACTAAAACACCCACTCTCTCTCTCACTAAAAATCCCGCGCCCCCTTTTCTTCTTTAACCCAGACAAGTTACTATTCACCCGCAACCCTAATATTCACCATACGAATTTAACAGCAATTAAGGGTATAGATGTCAATCATTGGCCCTTCTAGAAGACCCTGACGAGAAGAATGACACATGGCAGCGAGTGATTGGACCGAACACATCATCATTTTAATCGTACGGCCAGAAATGAAGGAGTGGAGAGCAAGGGTGATCTAAGGGTGATAGATAGCTGTGGACACACGAGGATCGCCAGCGTGGACAACCCAGAAGGATCGATCGAGTGCTATAAATAGAGGGATTTCTCCTCTTGTTAAAAGGCTTGTATTTTTTTTAGATAGATATGTTTTAATTTTAATTGTTTTATTGTTACTTTAAATTTTTCAGTCGATTTTAATTTTGTAACGAGGATGCTTGTAATTTTTTTTTATGTTTTAAATTTCTTGTTTAATTGTAATTTTTAAATCTCAAGTCGAATTTAATTTTGTATCAGTTTTTTTTATTGTCTTGTAATTTTTTTTTAATTTGATTAATGAAAATTTATTTGAGGTCTTTTTGATTCTATGATTATGGATTTAAGTTTGTTTAAATTTTTATTCTGAAGTTTCATTCTAAAAAAATAAATAAATAAATAAAAAAATAAGCTGCTGAAAAGCTTCTTGAAAAGCTGGGATAAGCTGATGATAAAGTAAGCTGGATATTGGGTATAAGATTGGCTTTCATAAGCCTGGGTAGTTTTGGGTTGATTATATTCTGAGATCATTTCAGCAGGAAGAGCTTGTGAGAATTATTACATCTAGTTTACTTTTTGATTTCTGCTTATTATTTTCTGTCTATTTAGCTGCTCTTGTTATGTTTTTAATTGGTTGTAAGTAATATAGTCTAAGAACAAGATTTAAAATAGATTTAGAGTTAAGATCATAAGTTGCCTTGGAAGAAATCTGTTTTAAAGATTGCTGATCTAGTAACTTTTCTGGCTTATTTAGATTAGGTTAGGAGTTAATTTTCAGTTCTAATAGCAGCTTACATAATAAACATTAGGTTTGATATCCGGGATTTGCCTTTTCAACTTATTTTAACGCTTATTTTGGGGCTGCAAATTCAGCCAACATTGCTGATCTGAATTGTCCAATAGTGCGGCAGTTTTGTGTGGTTTTTCAGTACTGATCTAGGCCAAATTTAACTTAGCGATTAAGTTTTTGTGATAGGGCTTTTTAGATTTTAATAATTTCTGTTTGATAAGCTTTCCAAAACAGCTTTTATTTTAAAATTTGGTTGAGTTTTGAGCTTGTTTTAAGCTGTTGAAAGTAGCTTGTTAGGACTGATACAAAAAGAAAATAAATAAAGCTAGTTTCTGAAATTGACATTTCTGGTCCCTCAATTTTCTGTTGAAGTTAAAATCGAATCTAGGTAGTTTTAGAATTAAAATAGTTTGTTTTTCTGGCAATTCTAGTCCCTGTCTTTTATTAAGTCTATAATAGTTTCAGTTTTTACATTTTTAGTCCCTAAACTTTTAAACTTTTTGTTTTCTTTATTTTCTTTTATAAAATTAGTTTTAATAGATTACATTTTCAGCCCCTTGGGATTTTACTTTTGCATTTTAGTTTAAATTCACTAATAGTTTTATAAATTTCGGGATTAGCCCGGGATTTGCGTTATTTGATTTCTTTTTGTGTGCATTTATTTGATAACGTAGATTGTTTTTAATTTTTCCATATTTTAGTGTAATCAACACCAAAATCAATCACTCTTTTTCTCATTCGCTACACGAATCACGTTCCGGGAACACAAATTCCATTCGATCTTCGTCGGGACAAACGACTCGGGTTAACACATATTTCTTTGTGTGTTTTCCTTGGACTATAATTGACACGAATCACCACATGTTCACTCTACCACATCATCATCAAAGAAGTCATGATCAACCAAAAGACCTTCAACACAGCTTCTGCTAACTCTGATGCTGAAGATCATGACCCTGATTAGTGTGAGCATGTCGGTTCTAAGTATATTTCATCACATGGAGACCTACTACTAAAAGATGACTTGGAGACTCAAGTGGGATGATACGTTCAAAGATTACTCAAAGTTCATCCAAGACAAAAGAGAAGTCATCTTCAGATCACTGATGTTTGCACAACAATCTATGACATTGAAGAATCAATGATTACGAGCTATGATGTCAAGATCCAAGGAAGAAGTGCTGAAATTCAGAACATTACTTCTGGGGTGACCTCCCTTAGGGGGAGATTGTTAGGAATATGAATATTCAGCTGAAGACTCGGTCACCCCGAGTAATTATTAGTACATCATAGCTCATAGGATTATCAGTAATATTATTAGTAGCTTAGTTAGTATTATTAGTATTGTGGAGTGGGTCAGGTCTTTACCCTCTGTCAGCTCACTCTACAGCCCGCTAGGGGCATAATATGTAGTAAGTATAAATACCCCTTCCCTAGCAAGGGAAGGGTTGGAACTTCACTTCATTCTAAGCTAATATACACATAGTTTTCTCTCTCTAGAAGTTCCCACTTTCTCTCTCTAGTTCTTGTTCATTGGATCTAAATCCAAGCCTCAAACAAGTGTGTCTTGCATTGTGAATACCCTACAAATTCAGAAACTATTTTAACAGCATAACATTGATTAAAAACTACCTAAGAACTACTAGAAATTACATGAAAATGAAGAATGATAAGGGTTCTATTTATAGCCGAGTTGTGAAGCTTCTAGGCATGCCATGTCATCGATCCACACCTCCTCTGTGCTTCTTTGAGTAGATTACAGCCTTTAGATTTCCTTTGAACAACAATTTAACAATCTCAGCCCTTGGATCACTATTCCACGTACCTTCAACCAATCACAATGCTCGAATTACAATGGGATTGTTGACATGTCAGTCTGACATGTCAAATATCCTCCTAGAATTGCGTGCAAAGTACGAGAATACCCTTAGTTATGGTAATTATTGGGAAGGGTAATTAGGGTTCATCAGGAACTGGGTAAATTGGAGGGCGGGTAATGTTTGTGTTATTTTATTTTTGTTTGACTTGGTAGTTAAGGTGGGTTGACCGGGTGGGTTTTTTGATTGAATTCGGGTCATGGTTTAATGGTTGGTTGGCAGTGTTTATAATATGGGCTTTGGAAGTTTATTTTGGGCTGTGGGTTTATAATAAAAGAGGATTGGATTTAATAGAAATCCGATTGGTTTTAAGGGTTAGTGTTTTTAATATTTGGTTTAACAAATAAAGTACAAGGACCAATTTTGTAATTTCTGAAACTCCAAGGACTAAATCTGCCAAGCTTTAATAATATGATCCAAGGGCCTTTCTTGCCAATCTTTGAATCTTCAAGGACTTCATAGACTTTGACCATTTGCTTCCCGGCTTCGGCTTTAAATATCTTTTCCAAATCTCGTGCTCGTATTTTCCGGGTTTCTCTTGAATTTTTGTCCTCTTCGTTTATCCGTTGCCTGCACAAATATAAACACAAAAACACAATATCTTTTGGCATTTTTTGTTAGTTTTTGGTTATATTGGTATGATTTTGGTCAAGAAAAGGTATGTGTTTAAGCACATACTAGTTACAATGGTACTTTACCCAAGTACAACAAATGTCAAACCCATCATAACCCTGGAAATTGTCCTAATCCTTGTGGGAACTGTAAGAAGGTTGGTCATTCGACCAGGGATTGAAAAGTTCCATTCGTGGCTGATAATCAGAAACCCCCGGTAACATGTGTTGGTTGTGGAGAAGTAGGACACTTCAAGAGTAACTGTCCAAAAGGAAAGAACCAAGGAAGCGGGAACCAAGGTTGAACAGCTAGAGGAAGAGCTTATGTTTTGGGAGGAGAAGATGTCAAGGAGGACCCAAGTGTCGTTACGGGTACGTTCCTCATCAATAATCGTTATGCATCCATTCTATTTGATCCAGGAGCCGATAGAAGTTATGTTTCTACTACATTTGCACCTTTACTCAACATTGAACCAACCCCACTAGTCACTCCTTATCACGTTGAACTAGCTAATGGTTCATTAGTTGGCACCAACACCATTGTCCGTGGTTGCACTCTCAATTTTCTAAATCACCCATTCAATATAGATATCATGCCCGTAGAACTTGGAAGTTTCGACATTGTTATCGGTATGGATTAGTTATCCCGACATCATGCAAGAATCATTTGAGATGAAAAAGTTGTTCATCTTCCTTACGACGACGAAACCTTGATCGTTCGTGGCGAACGAAGTGGAACTAGACTCAGTATCATTTCATGCATCAAAACAAGAGAAGTACATAAAGAAGGGCTATTATGCTTTCTTGGCTCATATCACAGAGAAGAAGTCGAATGAGAAACGACTTGAAGATGTACCATGTAACACCCCAACCCGACAAGGGTCAAAATATCACATTATGGTGTCATACAAAGCAAACATAACGCAAGCGGAAGTCTTTTAAATAAATAATTAAGTCTCGAACATCAAGACAATTAACATTCACAATATTGAAATAACATTCACAATATTGAAATAAATGAATGTCCGAAACAATGGACCACGAAATGAAAATTTAATAGATCTTTAAGTCCTACTCTCTCTCTCATTCCCAAGCCCGTCGCCCCGCTTATTACCTGCCTCATGGAAAAGAAAACGCGGATGAGCTTAAAAAGCCCAGTGAACAGATATATACAAATAACAATACATAAAGGTAAATAAGCAAAAGCAACGAAGGAATAAGAATACAAACGAAAAGCATAATCAAGAAAGTCATACGAAATTAAAAGAGAACTAAGAGTCAAGAGTGCATGAGAACTGAATAAGTAATGAAACAAGAGAAAATGAAATAAGGAAAAATCATGTAAGGATGTGCCATACGAACTCCATATCATAATCCGTCAAATCCTACTAAAGCAAATACAAGTATACGAAGAGGGGAGACCTCTAAGTAAATAAAATAAAAGTGTGAGAAGGAGTGCAAGGCACACACCACCTGGTCACCATAAACACATAAAACATAAAACCTAGGATGCATCCATACGCTCCCTAACATAAGTATGTATGTCAGTACTAGACTGATCACACATAAGGTTGGCCAATAGTGATCGCGATATAATACATATACATAAGGGGGAACGCCGTAGATCTATAACACCTCTACGGGAGTGTCATGCCTAGGGTGCCATCCTAAACATGGTCCTAGTACCTATAGAACTAGGTAAGCTCAGGCACAGATCTATCATAGCATACAAACAAATATAATCTAGCATGGCAAGAGAAACAAGATAGTAACTCAAGTAAGCATGGCAAACACAACATAGCATGGCAGAGACATTTAAATAAATGTCAGAATGGATCAAATAGAATGACAATCATACAATGAAAGTCATGAGTCAAATAAAGGGAATCATGTCAGGCATAGGATCAATGGAAATATCCCTACTGAGAAGGGAAAGAATATATGTACCTTAACAAACACACAAGCAAAGCAAAGAAATGAAAATAAGCAGAAGATCGCTCCTCCTTCACCCGATCTACAATAATCATAAGTTTCATAGTCTCATAATCATAAGGTTTCATTTTAGTTTTCCTTCCGTTTAGGTAACTTTTCATACTTAGCAACTTTCCAGAAATAGCAAGTTTTCATATTTAGTAACTTTAGTCATTAACATTCAATTTTATCATTTAATCAATTTAAGGTACTAAGGATGATTATTTTAATAGGTTAAGGTTCATAATGCCATTTATATAAGTTTAGGGTTCATAGTGTAGTTTTCATAATCTTAGGGTTTATTATGCAAATATAATAAGTTTAAGGATCATTGTGTCATTAGGGTAAGATTAGGGTATAAAATGTAAATATTATAAAGTTACATGTTTTCACAAGTTAGGTCCTTTAATTTAAAATAATGACAATTTAAACCCTTTAGTTTAGAAAATAAACACATTGCACCTTTTTTAATCCTTTTTAATCCTTAACAGTTTTTATATGTACGAATTTATCATGTTTTGTCTAATTTATGAAAAATATGAGAACTCAGAAATAAAATCCCCAAAAATTCCCAGAGGTATTTCAATGTCTTAAGTATTTTATGTAATTTTTCCAGATTTTATTAAATAGCATAAGTACGAATGAAAAATCAATTTCCACAACCTGTTCCAGAATTGGATCTGATGAAACACCCGAAAACTTTATATTTCTTTGCCCCATCTAGAAAATTTATAAAAATCTACAAAAATTCCAGTAATTACTTGACATATGATATATTACTCAGTTAAAAGGGAACCTTCTAATTCGACATGGTCTACAAAATAAAAATCGAAAACACGGACTGTTTTTCCAGACATACGAATTCAGTTTGCCACTTGAATTTCCAAAAATCAAAAAGTTGCCTTCCCGACCTCTAAAAATTACAAGGTTAATTTTCCCAGAAATTTCTTTCTTTGAACTTAATTTTAGAATCTAGAAACACCCAAATACCCTTAGTTATCATCAAGATCCAATCCATTAAATTCGGCCTAAATTTTCTGATCAGAAACTGGTGTTCATATTTTATGTATAACTAATTCAAAAACTCATCAATTGATACAAAGCCTTCATATAAGATACAAAAACACATATAGGTTGATTCTTACAAGGTTTTAACATGTTCATATTAATTAAATTCATATTCATATTCATAAGACAGTTTATACATATTAGGGTTTTCATTATTTTATGTAAATAACTTATAATTTTATGTGACTTGTATCCATTATTTTATGTGATCAAAACTTTACAAAAACATCAAGAATGAATTGAACATATCAAGATTAAACAAGAAAAAGGATGATACACAATTACCCTTGATGACCAAACGAAGAACAAGAACACCAAAACTTCCTTTGTGGCTTTGTTGGATCGAACACTGTAAGAAAAAAAAAAAAAAAAAAAAAAAAAAAAAAAAAAAAAAAGAGAACCGAAGTTTTTGAGATGGAGAGGATTAGGGTTTTGGTGAAGTTCGGTTATATGGGAAAATAAGAACCGTAAATTGTTATTTAATTGTAGTAGGGAATGGCCACAATTTTAGGAAAAGATATCAATTTAATTTAAGTGTTATTATCTTCCTTTTTTTTCCCTTCCTATTGACGAAATATTAAAGGCTTTTTTTTTTTTTTTTTTAAATGTCGACCCATATATAATTAATCTATAGGATTTTATTTTGTGACCTTTTAATGTATAATGTAAAGTTCATATTAACTTGTTAGTTACCTTAGGTTAAGTTCAAATAATGTTACTTATTTAATTTTTCATAAGTTCTCAAAATTTAAATTTGAGGGCATTTTAGTCATTTCGGATTGAGTTAAATTTTGGGTTTTACAATTCTTCCCCTCTAACAAAAATTTTCGTCCTCGAAAATTGAGATAAGAAGTCGAAATAGAAGTACGAAAGCGAAAGCAATATCGAAATGAATACGTACCAAGTCAAAAAGAGAAATGTGGATAATCGGATCGTATTGATTCTTCGGTCTCCCAAGTAGCCTCGCTCTCAGGATGGTTCTTCCAAAGAATCTTTACGAATGGAATTGTTTTAGTTCTCATGACTCTTTCCTGACGCTCCAAAACGGCCTCAGGTTCTTCACTATACGAAAGATCTTCCTGAATCTGATCGTACGGGCAAGACACAACGTGAAGCGGATGATAATTATACCCACGAAGAAGTGACACATGAAAAATGTCGTGCACATGCGATAACTGGGGAGGTAGCGCCAAGCGATAAGATACCTCACCAACCCGATCAAGAATCTCAAACGGACCGATATAGCGTGGACTAAGCTTTCCTTTCATACCGAAACGCTTAACGCCTCGAAAAGGAGAAACCTTCAAGAAAACCCGATCACCAGAGTTAAACTCAACATCGCGACGATGACGGTCAGCATAGCTCTTCTGCCTAGTACGAGCTTCCTTCAACTTCTCTTTGGCCACAGCCACCTTCTCATTAGTAATCCTAATCAATTCTGGTCCCTCAATGAGTCATTCTCCGACCTCATTCCAACAAACCGGCGCTCTACACTTGCGTCCATATAACATCTCAAATGGAGCCATCCTGATACTAGCGTGCCAACTATTTTTTTAAGCAAACTCCACCAAACACAAGTAATCATCCCAGTGGCCTGTCCACTCTAAAGCACAAGACCTCAACATATCCTCCAAGGTCTGAATCGTCTGCTCCGAATGTCCATCTGTCTGAGGATGAAATGCCGTACTGAATTTAAGTCGCGTACCCCAAGCTTTATGTAACCCTTTCCAAAAATGAGACGTATAACGAGGATCACGATCAGACAGAATAGAAGACGGCGTACCATGTAACTGAACAATTTCCTGCTGAAAGATCTGAGCCAAACGACTCACAGAGTAATCAACGCGAATGGGGAGAAAATGCACAGATTTGGTCAGACGATCAACGACGACCCAAATCGCATCATGCTTTCGAAGAGTACGAGGTAAACCGGTAACGAAGTCCATAGATATCTCATCCCATTTCCATTTAGGAATGTCAAGAGGTTGCAAAAGACCACTTGCACGTTGATGTTCAATCTTAACATGCTGACAAGTCATACATCTAGCCACGTGCAAAGCTACATCCTGCTTCATCCCATTCCACCAAAAATGTTGCTTCAGATCACGATATATCTTAGTCGAACCCGGATGAATAGAGAACGGAGAACTATGTGCCTCAGAAAGCACAGCCTCACGAAGAGTAGGATTATCGGGAACACATAAACGATCACCATACCAAACGACACCTTCCGCATCCACACAAAATTCTGACTGCTTACCATCCTCCACATTCTGTACATTAGCCCATAACTCACCATCGTCCTTCTGGGCTTC
This sequence comes from Artemisia tridentata subsp. tridentata, assembly GCA_021014915.2. Lineage (NCBI taxonomy): Eukaryota > Viridiplantae > Streptophyta > Magnoliopsida > Asterales > Asteraceae > Artemisia > Artemisia tridentata. The sequence continues at coordinate 207,035,660 of CP139508.1, forward strand.
CTTAATTCTCAATATCAAATCAGACTCCACCTTCAAGCTAGCCCATAAACCATCATGACCCCGAACACACAGCTCAACTTCCATAAGCTCTAAGTCATTAAGAATCCTCGGCTCGAAGTCAAGACTAGCAACCATTCCCGACTTACGACTCAAGGCATCAGCCATGACATTGGCTTTTCTAGGGTGATACTGAATATTGGTGTCATAGTCCTTCAACAACTCTAACCATCATCTCTGTCGCATGTTCAATTCTCTCTGGGTAAAGATATACTTCAGGCTCTTATGGTCAGTGAATATATCACAACTCTCACCATAAAGATAATGCCTCCAGATTTTTAAAGCAAAGACAACGGCAGCTAATTCAAGATCATGAGTAGGATAGTTCGCCTCATACGGTTTCAACTGTCTAGAAGCATATGCAATCACTTTCCCATGCTGCATCAAAACACAACCCAAACCCTTCTTCGAACTGATAACCTCCCGAACCTGATGGTAGAGTAAGAATCGGCGTAGAAACAAGCCTCTTCTTCAACTCCTCAAAACTAGCTTCTCTCTCTTCGGTCCATACAAACTTCTCTCCTTTGCGCATAAGCTGAGTCAACGGTAATGACAAACGAGAAAAACCTTCAACAAACCTCCTGTAATAACCAGCCAGTCCAAGAAAACTCCTGATCTCAGTCACATTGGTCGGTCTTGGCCACTTGGTGATAGCCTCAACCTTAGCCGGATCCATGGTGATACCATCTGCGGAAACGACATGACCTAAGAATGCAACTTGTTCCAACCAGAACTCACACTTGGAAAACTTGGCGCACAACTTTTTCTGCCTCAAAGTCTCCAAAACAACACGAAGATGGCTCTCATGCTCCTCCTTATCCTTATAGTACACCAAGATGTCGTCAATAAACACGATCACGAACTTATCTAAGTATTCGTGGAAAATCTGATTCATCAAATCCATGAAAACAACTGGAGCATTCGTCAACCCGAATGGCATGACCAAGAACTCGTAGTGGCCATTTTAGTTTTCCTTCCGTTTAGGTAACTTTCCATATTTAGCAACTTTCCAGAAATAGCAACTTTCCATATTTCTTAATACTAGTTATAAACATTCAAGTTTATCATTTAATCAACTTAAGGTATTTAAGATGATTATTTTAATAGGTTAAGGTTCATAATGCTATTTATATAAGTTTAGGGTTCATAGTGTAGTTTTCATAATCTTAGGGTTTATTATGCAAATATAATAAGTTTAAGGATCATTGTGTCATTATGATAAGATTAGGGTATAAAATGTAAATATTATAAAGTTACATGTTTTCACAAGTTAGGTCCTTTAATTTAAAATAATGACAATTTAAACCCTTTAGTTTGGAAAATAAACACATTGCACCTTTTTAAATCCTTTTTAACCCTTAACAGTTTTTATATGTACGAATTTATCATGTTTTGTCTAATTTATGAAAAATATGAGAACTCAGATACTTCAATGTCTTAAATATTTTATGTAATTTTTCCAGATTTTATTAAATAGCATAAGTACGAATGAAAAATCAATTTCCACAACCTGTTCCAGAATCGGATCTGATGAAACACCCAAAAACTTTGTATTTCTTTACCCCATCTAGATAATTTATAAAAATCTACAAAAATTCTAGTAATTACTAGACATATGAAATATTACTTAGTTAAAAGGGAACCTTCTAATTTGACATGGTCTACAAATTAAAAATCGAAAACACGGACTCTTTTTCCAGACATACGAATTCAGTTTGACACTTGAATTTCCAAAAATCACAAAGTTGCCTTCCCCACCTCTAAAAATTACAAGGTTAATTTTCCCAGAAATCTCTTTCTTTGGACTTAATTTTAGACTACAGAAATACCCAAATACCCTTAGTTATCATCAAGATCCAATCCATTAAAGTCGGCCTAAATTTTCTGATAAAAAACTGGTGTTAATATTTTATGTATAACTAATTCAAAAACTCATCCATTGATACAAAGCCTTCATATAAGATACAAAAACACATATAGGTTGATTCTTACAAGGTTTTAACATGTTCATATTAATTAAATTCATATTCATATTCATAACTCAATTTATACATATTAGGGTTTTCATTATTTTATGTAAATAACTTATAATTTTATGTGACTTGTATCCATTATTTTATGTGATCAAAACTTTACAAAAACATCAAGAATGAATTGAACATATCAAGATTAAACAAGAAAATGGATGATACACAATTACCCTTGCTGACCAAACGAAGAACAAGAACACCAAAACTTCCTTTGTGGCTTTGTTGGATCGAACACAGTAAGGAAAAAAAAATAAAAAAAAAAAAAATAATAAAAAAAGAACCGAAGTTTTTGAGATGGAGAGGATTAGGGTTTTGGTGAAGTTCGGTTATAAGGGAAAATAAGAACCGTATATTGTGATATAATTGTAGTAGGGAATGGCCACAATTTTAGGAAAAGATATCAACTAAATTTAAGTGTTATTATCCTCTTCTTTTTTTTCTTTTTTTTTTTTTTCCTTCCTATTGCTGAAATATTAAAGGATTTCTTTTATTTTTTTTAAATGTCGACCCATATCTAATTAATGTATAGGATTTTATTTTGTGACCTTTAAATGTATAATGTAAAGTCCATATTAACTTGTTAGTTAACTTAGGTTAAGTTCAAATAATGTTACTTATTTAATTTTTCATAAGTTTTCAAAATTTAAATTTGAGGGCATTTTTGTCATTTCAGATTGAGTTAAATTTTGGGTTTTACAAACCAGTTGTTAAAGATTTTCCAGAAGTCTTTCCTGAAATGCAAGAGTTGTCGAACCAGTTGCAAGGCTCTAGTTATTACTCCAAGATCAACTTATGATCCGGTTACCATCAGCTCAGAGTTCGGAAGGAGGATATCCCGAAGACAGCATTTAGAACACGTTACGATCATTATGAGTTTCAAGTAATGCCATTCGGATTAACCAACGCACCAGTTGTGTTCATGGATCTCATGAACAGGGTGTGCAAGTGTAACACCCCAACCCGACAACGGTAGAAGTATCACTATATGGTGACATATCAAAGCATACATAATACACAGCGGAAGTCTTAAACATAATTAATCAAAGGAGTTAAGTCAACATGACTTAAACCAATACATAAGTTCAAATGAAAAGGAAAATACTTCAAAGGAAAGAACAACGGAATCCAAATTTAAACAAAGTCATAATATAATAAATGGTATCTAAGGTAAGGTCTCCAAACTAGCTCAACTCTCAACCCAAAGCAATCCCCAGCTCCTAGCTTAGATACCTGCCGCAGGAAAAGGAAATGCGGCTGAGCTTAAAAAGCCCAGTGAACAGATATATATAAACGAAATCGAAAGAAAATGAACGAACATATATAATATGATGCATTGGGGAAAGCATAAGGTATAGACAAAAGAGATCAAAGTAAGATATGTCAGTCATCTACCACGAGCCCGAACACAAATCAAATATAGTAACCATGGAGTAAAATAACTCCCGAACATGTGAAAGACGTGGATTGCACCCATGCATCAGTCACCGAACATATCATATAATATCATATCATGTTAAATCCACTAATACGAACCGAACCTAGGATGCATCCATACGCCCCCGAACAATAATATTGGCCATAATAAATAATAAGCGCGCATATTATAACAAAATGGGACGGTGTGGAACATCACTCAACCACACTAGAGTCATGCCATTTGTGCATCAATGACACGGCCATGTTACCTTCATGGCTAGGAAACGAACTTGGCTCGGGTGTCAAACTGAAAGGTCAAAGTCATATCATATCAAGGTCAAAATGTCTAAGTCATCAAAGGATATTAATCAAGTCCAAAAGTCAAAGGTTCATTGTCAAGGTTCACAAATCAAAGGGACCATATCAATATCACATCAAAGGAATCATGAAGAACGAAACAAAGCATAAGGGAAACATAGCAATGGCTTAGGGAATCTTATAACGAATCAAAGATCAAGATCAAAAGTCATGAGAATGAAAGCACCCTTACTGAAAAAAGGGTAGAATATCTATACCTTATTCAACAGCAAAACAAACACAAAAGATGGATCGCAAGACACAGGATCACTCCCGCTTCACGGAACCTATACGCATGAATAATCAAGTATTACTTTCAAGTCCAATTGAATTAGGTTACTCTTTTTAGTATACTTTCCCTTTTTAGTTACTTTTTATTTTTAGTAAGTTTCCACTTTAAGTAAGTTAACCATTTTAAGTAACTTTCGATTTTTTGCAGGTTTCCCGAATTAGTAAGTTTCGATAATTATTAGGTTTCCATATATAGTATCTTAGGGTTACTTTATTCTAATTAGGGTTAATAATGTAAGCTTCATAAGTTTTAGGGTTTGCTATGCAAGTGTAACAAGTTTAGGGATTATGGTGCCATTATTGTAAGATTAGGGTATGAAATGAAAATAATACAAAGTTACATGGTTTCACAAGTTTAGCCCTTTAGTTTAGAAAATGATAAATTCAACCCTTAAGTTTAATATTACACGAATAACCCTTTATTTTACCTTTTTAACTTTTATCAGCTTTTATTTATGAACAGATCACAACTTGTCGAATTTTTCTACCACATCAGGACTCCAAAATAAAATATCCAAAAATTCACACTGGTACTTTCATGTCTTAAGAACTCACACGAATTTTCCTAGAATTTATTAATTAGTTTAACCCCACAAGAGAAATGCTCCAACTCAGGCTACCCATAAAACGTAACTGTTGTGGTACACAGAAAGTATTCAATTGAACGACCCACTTATACATCCAGGAAAAATCTACACAAATTCATGACACTACTACACATATAGAAGTTACATACTGGAGAATTTCATGACCCAACTCCTCATGGTTTGAAAATGAAAAAATCGGCCAAGTGGACTGATTTTCAAAAACCCGAATTCAGTTTTGACACTTGAACTTGTAAAATCATAAAAGATATCTTCCCGACCTCTAAAAATTACAAGGCTTACATATTCAGAAAGCTATTTTCCTGAGCATGATTTTAGACCCAAGAATCTCTCAAAAATACGTTGATATCATCCATATAGACCCCTTGCATTTTGACATAAATTTCTTTCAGCAAACTAGGGTTTATTATATCATGTGATCGGTTAGGTTTATTCATTCCAATGATTAATCTCTTGATACAAACGATTATGAGTGACATAAAAACAGATATAGGTCGATTTATATGTGGTGATAACATGTGTAAAAAACTCGAATCAAAGATAACTTAGATGGGTCGATTAGATAGGGTTTTTCAAATCGTGATTTTATGTAGTTATGTATGATTTTATGTAACCTTCTTATGATTTTATGTGTAGAACGAGATCAAAAAAAAAAGAATCAAAAAACAAAGTTGAATTGAAAAAGGGTAGATACAAGTTACCCTTGATGCATGATAACAAGAAGAAATCAACAGAAGTTGATTCACCAATAACTCCAGCCGATCGAACCCTAGCTAGAAAAATCCCTTCGACAGCAAAAACCCACCATCCAACACACCCTCGAACCTGTTGTGGTATCACGATAGAACCACCAAATAGAGACCACGAGACTCACTTTTTGCTTTAGCAACTGATCGAACAGGAGGGGAACAAATGTAGCAGCCGAGCTTTGTTGTTTAGTAGGTTTTTAGGGTTTTCAAAAGAACACAAAATATTCGGTATTATAAGGAATGGGAAAACCGTGTGATAAGAGGAGGGCATATGGGCCAAGGTTGCAATGGTTTCTTAAAGGATTAGGGCCCAAGATTTAGCACTAGAATGACAAAAGAATTTTCGGCCCAAGGACACAAAGAAAACGTGTCCATGTTTGTAGTAGTAGCTTTCGTATGTTAGAGTTAGGTATTTTCTTAATTATGTCATAGCTTAAGGTTTTTGTAATCTTATAGTGTTTTAGGGATTTAATAACTTAGGTACATTTTGATTTCATAATGTTCTTATAGATTCAAGGTTTGAGGGGCAAATTTGGAATTCCCAATGTTTTAGATTTTAGGTTTTTACAACTCTTCCCCTCTAGAAAAAAATTTCATCCGCGGAATTGAAATGAGAACGGAACTGAAGACATACCAGACTACGAAAAGAAATGAGGATAACTTGTTCGCATCGATTCCTCAGTTTCCCAGTTAGCTTCACGATCTGGGTAATTCTTGCAAAGAATTTTCACAAACGGAATGACCTTGTTTCTCACGACTTGATCTTGTCGATCCATAATAGCCTCGGGTTCTTTCGGAAGAGACATATCAGGCTGAATCTGATCAAATGGGTAAGATACCACATGTAAAGGATGATAGTTGTATCCCCTCAGAAGAGATACATGGAAGAGGTTATAAACATGCGATAACTGTGGAGGTAGAGCCACACGATAAGAAACCTCCCCAATACGTTCAAGAATCTCAAACGTTCTGATAAATCGAGGACTAAGCTTTCCTTTAATCCCTAAACGTTTCACACCTCTGAATGGCGATACTTTAAGAAATACACAATCCCCAACACGAAACTCTAAGTCACGTCGATGCTTATTAGCATAACTCTTCTGTCTAGTACGAGCCTCTTTCAGCTTCTCCTTGGCAACCGCCACCTTCTCATTAGTGATCTCAATAATTTCCGGACTCTCAATCAAACGCTCACCCACTTCATTCCAACAAATGGGTGCCCTACATTTCCTCCCATACAAAAGCTCATAAGATGCTGCCTTGATGCTAGCATGCCAACTATTGTTGTAGACAAACTCCACCAAGCACAAAAACTCGTCCCAACTTCTAGTCCACTCCAAAGCACATGCCCTCAATATTTCCTCCAAAGTCTGAATGGTCCTTTCTGACTGACCATCAGTCTGTGGATGAAAAGCCGTGCTAAAATTAAGACGTGCACCCCAAGCATTATGTAGACCCTTCCAAAAATGAGAAGTGAACCGCGGATCTCTGTCTGAAACAATAAATGTCGGTGTACCATGAAGTCTAACAATCTCTTGCTGAAAAATCTCCGCCAATTTACTAACACGATAATCCATACGAATAGGTAAGAAATGAGCAGACTTGGTTAGCCGATCAATGACCACCGAAATCGCATCATGTCTTCTTCTAGTAAGAGGTAACCCCGTTCCAAAATCCATGGAAATCTCTTCCCACTTCTAGGTAGGAATCTCTAAAGGCTGTAACAAACCACTCGCCCTCTGATGCTCAATCTTGACTTGCTGACAAGTCATACACTTGGCTACAAAAGAAGCTACATCTTGCTTCATACCACTCCACCAAAATAGCTGCTTAAGGTCCCTGTACATTTTGGTATAACCAGGATGAATAGTGAATGGTGAACTATGAGCCTCAGATAAAACAACCTCACGTAGCTCAAGATCATTCAGAACACACAGCCGATCTTCAAACCATACTATACCAAAATCATCCACTCTGAACTCTGACTGTTTACCCTCCTGAACATTCTGAACCACAGCCCAAAGCTCACCATCATCCTTTTGAGCTTCCTTAATCCGCAGTATAAGATTGGACTCGACCTTCAGGCTGGCCCAAAACCCATCATAACCCCGCACACAAAGTTCAACATCCAAAATTTCCAAGTCATTAAGAATTCGAGGCTCAATCTCAAGACTCGCTATCGTACACGATTTTTGGCTAAGTGCATCAGCAACAACATTAGCTTTACCCGGATGGTATTGAATGTTCATGTCATAATCTTTTAGGAGTTCCAACCACTGTCTCTGTCTCATGGTAAGTTCTTTCTGAGTGAAAATATACTTGAGACTCTTGTGGTCAGTAAAGATGTCACATGACTCGCCATACAAATAATGTCGCCAAATCTTTAACGCAAACATAACAGCAGCCAACTTTAGATCATGGGTCGGGTAATTCTCCTCATATGGTTTTAATTGCCTCTAAGCATAAGCAATCACCTTTCCATGCTGCATAAGGACAAAGCCTAAACCCTTCTTCGACGCGTCACTATAAATCTGATAACCCCAAGAACCAGATGGAAGAGTTAAAATATGAGCGGACACCAATCTCTGTTTCAACTCTTCAAAACTATTTTCGCGTTCCTTCGTCCAAACAAACTTCTCACCCTTCCTCATCAGTTGCGTTAATGGTAACGCTAACCGCGAGAAACCTTCAACAAACCGTCTGTAGTAGCCAGCAAGCCCTAGAAAACTCCTAACCTCAGTCACAGTAGTAGCTCTTGTCCACTTGGTGATAGCCTAAACCTTAGCTGGATCCATAGTGATACCATCAGCGGATACAATATGACCAAGGAAAGAACCTTGACTCAGCCAGAACTCGCATTTAGAAAATTTGGCATACAACTTCTGCTTCCTAAGAGTTTCCTAGACAATCCAAAGATGCTGCTCATGTTCTCCATCAGACTTCGAATAAACATGGATGTTGTCGATAAAGACAATAACGAATTTGTCAAGATACTGGTGGAATACGTGATTCATAAGATCCATAAATACAGCGGGAGCGTTAGCCAAACCAAAGGGCATAACCAAAAAATCATAATGACCATATCGGGTTCGAAAAGAGGTTTTGGGAACATCTTGTTCCTTCACACGAAGTTGGTGATAACCGGACTTCAAAACAATCTTCGAAAAGAACTTAGCCCCTTGCAACTGATCAAACAAATCATTGATACGTGGAAGAAAATAACGATTACGAATAGTGATACGGTTAAGCTCACGATAGTCGATACAGAGTCGCATACAACCATCTTTCTTCTTAACAAATAAAACAGGTGCACCCCAAGGAGAAACACTGGGTCGAATGAAACCATTCTCTAAGAGTTCCTGTAACTGTTCCTTCAACTCCTTCAACTTGATAGGCCCCATACGGTACGGAGCTTTGGAAATAGGTTCGGCACCTGGAATGAATTCGATGCCAAACTAAACTTCCCTAACAGGAGGAATACCAGGAAGTTCATCGGGAAACACGTCAGAAAAATCACGCACGACTGGGAGACTATCAATACTCGGACTTTCCAAAGATGTATCTTTAATGGATGCCAGAAAACCTTGGCAGCCATGGAAAATCAAAGTTCGGGCTTTCATTGCCGAGATAATCTTAGCAGACTTAAGAGGTTGAGAACCATGATAAACAAAAATGGGGTGATGAACATTGCCAAAGATCACATTTCTGGCATGACAATCAATGGTAGCCCTATGAGAAGCCAACCAATCCATGCCCAAAATCAGATCAAAGTCAATCATATCAATAGGGAGCAAATTCGCCAGACGAATGCGGTCATCAAACCGTAAGGGACAATTCACATATTCGTGATCAATGATTATGTGGGTTTTCATTGGTGTTGAGATGGATATACGATTTGTTAATGGAGTTGGGGTTATATTAAGTTTCTTGGCAAACGAAATAGATATAATGGAATGTGTGGCACCGGTATCAAATAATACAAAACCAGTACGATCGCCAATATAAAGAATGCCGGTAATAGTACCTGATGAGTTCGCTGCCTGATCACGATCATAGCATAAACACGACCCATAGTGGGAGCTGGCCTTGCAGAGTTCACCGGTGCAATCCGTTTCTCCTGGGGACAATCCTTCACCTTGTGATTAGTGGACCCGCAAGTGAAACATCCCCCAGTAGCCTTGTGACAAACACCTGGGTGAGGCTTTCCATAAGTAGCACAAAGAGGAGGAGGAGGTAAAGTCTCAGTAGGCCTATTCTGACCCGAAGAACCTGAGAAACGACCCTGCTGAGAACCCCGAGTCGACTGATCCCTGAAATGACGCTGATTGTTGTTACCGTGACCCTGACGGTCATTCCCAGTCCTACCAGTAACCCTCTGGTCCTGACCCCTGTACTCCTGTCATCTCTGATCAAAACCCCATTCCTGACGACCCCTGTGCTCAACACTCTGGTCCTGACGACCCCTATACTCATAACCCTGGTCCTGACGACCCTGACTCTCGTAGCTAATACGGTTACCATCTCTGCCCCTCCTGTTTGAACCCCTATCAGCATGAAGTAACTCTATGTTACGGGCCGTGTCTGCAACTAGTGCAACATCTTCGTAATCAGTATTCACAATCCGGTCCAAAACCTAATTTTTCAACCCCCACTTAAAGTGCCTAGCCTGCCTATGAGCATCACCAGTAACCGCCGGTCCAACGAAACTAGCTAACGTCAGAAATCTATGCATGTACTCCCCAGATGACTCCCGATCAAACAGATATACAGCTCCATACTCGCGCTCATACCTTTGTTGCTCAGAGAAAGGAAAATACTGCTTATAGAAGATGTCACAGAAGGTATTCTATGAACAAGTGTCAGCAAAATTCTCTCCCTTAGCCCGAACATACGCTTTCCACCAACTCAATGCATCACCCTCCAACTTGAAGGTAGCCAAACACGTCTTAAATTTGTCACCACAACCCAAGACTTTGAACAACTTCTCCATGTGAGTGATCCAATCTTCTGCCTCCGTGGGGGTGGCAGCAGATCGGAAAGAAAGAGGCTTAAGCTTGTTGAATCTGTCAATCCAAACATGTATCCCAGTAGGTGGAGAACCACCACTTGACGAGCCAGCACCATTCCTGATGTCATTGGTGATTCTGGTCATCAATTCAGCAGAGAGATTCAGGAGAGCATTAACCAAAGCAGTGGCTATCATAGCGTGGAAATCAGGGGCATCCCTACCATCACCGTTTCTACGCGTAGCCACCATCTGAACGATTAGAAATAGAGAAAATAAGCACCAAAGGAAAAGATGAAACAGAAACCTAGTGTCTACCCAAATCTTCACCAGTCAAAACATAAGTTCTAAGGGTCAATCCTAGGGTCCATATGTTCACAGGCCATGACTTATGTACTACAGGTCACAGCCTGGGCTTTGATACCATAATTGTAACACCCCAACCCGGCAAGGGTAGAAGTATCACTATATGGTGACATATCAAAGCATACATAATACACAGCGGAAGTCTTAAACATAATTAATCAAAGGAGTTAAGTCAACATGATTTAAACCAATACATAAGTTCAAATGAAAAGGAAAATACTTCAAAGGAAAGAACAATGGAATCCAAATTTAAACAAAGTCATAATATAATAAATGGTATCAAAGGTAAGGTCTCCACACTCGCTCAACTCTCAACCCAAAGCAATCCCCAGCTCCTAGCTTAGATACCTGCCGCAGGAAAAGGAAATGCGGCTGAGCTTAAAAAGCCCAGTAAACAGATATATATAAACGAAATCAAAAGCAAATGAACGAACATATATAATATGGTGCATTGGGGAAAGCATAAGGTATAGACAAAAGAGATCAAAGTAAGATAGGTCAGTCATCTATCACGAGCCCGAACACAAATCAATGGAGTAAATTAACTCCTGAACATGTGAAAGACGTGGATTGCACCCATGCATCAGTCACCGAACATATCATGTAATATCATATCATGTTAAATCCACTAATACGAACCGAACCTAGGATGCATCCATACGCCCCCGAACAATAATATTGGCCATAATAAATAATAAGCGCGCATATAATAACAAAATGGGACGGTGTGGAACATCACTCAACCACACTAAAGTCATGCCATTGGTGCATCAATGACACGGCCATGTTACCTTCATGGCTTGGAAACGAACTTGGCTTGGGTGTCAAACTGAAGGGTCAAAGTCATATCATATCAAGGTCAAAATGTCTAAGTCATCAAAGGATAATAATCAAATCCAAAAGTCAAATGTTCATAGTCAAGGTTAACAAATCAAAGGAAACATATCAATATCACATCAAAGGAATCATGAAGAATGAAGCAAAGCATAAGCGAAACATAGAAATGGCTTAAGGAATCTTATAACGAATCAAAGATCAAGATCAAAAGTCATGAGAATAAAAGCACCCTTACTGAAAAGGGTAGAATATCTGTACCTTATTCAACAGCAAACCAAAAATAAAAGATGGGTCGCAAGACACAGGATCACTCCCGCTTCACGGAACCTATACACATGAATAATCAAGTATTACTTTCAAGTCCAATTGAATTAGGTTACTCTTTTTAGTATACCTTCCCTTTTTAGTGACTTTCTATTTTTAGTAAGTTTCCACTTTAAGTAAGTTAACCATTTTAAGTAACTTTCTATTTTTAGCAGGTTTCCCAAATTAGTAAGTTTCCATAATTAGTAGGTTTCTATATATGGTATCTTAGGGTTACTTTATTCTAATTAGGGTTAATAATGTAAGCTTCATAAGTTTTAGGGTTTGTTATGCAAGTGTAACAAGTTTAGGGATTATGGTGCCATTATTGTAAGATTAGGGTATGAAATGTAAATATTACAAAGTTACATGGTTTCACAAGTTTAGCCCTTTAGTTTAGAAAATGATAAGTTCAACCCTTAAGTTTAATATTACACAAATAACCCTTTATTTAACCTTTTTAACTTTTATCAGCTTTTATTTATGAACAAATCACAACTTGTCGAATTTTTCTACCACATCAAGACTCCAAAATAAAATCCCCAAAAATTCACACTGGTACTTTCATGTCTTAAGAACGGATACAAATTTTCCCAGAATTTATTAATTAGTTTAACCCCACAAGAAAAATGCTCCAACTCAGACTACCCAGAAAACGTAACTGCTGTGGTACCCAAAAAGTATTCACTTGAACGACCCACTTATACATCCAGGAAAAATCTACAAACATTCATGACACTACTACACATATAGAAGTTACATACTGGAGAATTTCATGACCCAACTCCTCATGGTTTGAAAATGAAAAAATTGGCCAAGTGGACTGATTTTCAAAAACCAAAATTCAGTTTTGACACTTGAACTTGTAAAATCATAAAAGATATCTTACCTACCTCTAAAAATTACAAGGCTTACATATTCAGAAAGCTCTTTTCCTGAAATTGATTTTAGACCCAAGAATCAATCAAAAATACGTTGATATCAACCAGATAGACCCCTTTCAATTCGACATAAATTTCTATCAGCAAACTAGGGTTTATTATTTCATGTGATCAGTTAGGTTTATTCGTTCCAATGATTAATCTCTTGATACAAACTATTATGAGTGACTTCAAAATAGATATAGGTCGATTTATATGTGGTGATAACATGTGTAAACAACTCGAATCAAAGATAACTTAGATGGGTCGATTAGATAGGGTTTTCAAATCGTGATTTTATGTAGTTATGTATGATTTTATGTAACCTTCTTATGATTTTATGTGTAGAACGGGATCAACAAAACAAACAAGAATCAAACAAAAAAAGTTGAATTGAACAAGGGTAGATAAAAGTTACCCTTGGTGCGTGATAACAAGAAGAAATCAACGGAAGTCGATTCACCAATAACTCCAGCCGATCGAACCTTAGCTAGAAAAATCCCTTGGACAGCCTTCAAAAACCCACGATCCAACACACCCTCGAACCTGCTATGGTATCACGACAGAACCACCAAATAGAGACAACGAGACTCCCTTTTTGCTGCAGCAACTGATCAAACAGGAGGGGAACAAATGTAGCAGCCGAGCTTTGTTGTTTAGTAGGTTTTTAGGGTTTTCAAAAGAACACAAAATATTCGGTATTATAAGGAATGGGAAAACCGTGTGATAAGAGGAGGGTATATGGGCCAAGGTTGCAATGGTTTCTTAAAGGATTAGGGCCCAAGACTTAGCGCTAGAATGACAAAAGAATTGTCAGCCCAAGGACACACAGAAAACGTGTGCAAGTTTGTAGTAGTAGCTTTCGTATGTTAGAGTTAGTTATTTTCTTAATTATGTCAAAGCTTAAGCTTTTTGTAATATTATAGTGTTTTAGGGATTTAATAACTTAGGTACATTTTGATTTCATAATGTTCTTATAGATTCAAAGTTTGAGGGGCAAATTTGGAATTCCCAATGTTTCAGATTTTAGGGTTTTACAGCAAGCCATATCTGGATAAGTTTGTGATTGTATTCATCGACGATATCTTGATTTACTCGAAGAGTGAAGAAGAGCATAGAGAAGACCTCAGAACGAAACTTTCAAAGTATGATTTTTGGATACGAAGAGTATAATTTCCTAGTCATGTCATTGACAGTCAAGGACTACAGGTTGACCCTGCAAAGATCGAGGTAGTTAAAGATTGGGCGTTACCCAAGACTCCCACAATAATTCGTCAATTCTTAGGACTTGCCGGATATTATAGAAGGTTCATAGAAGGGTTTCTAAGATAGCTAAGCCATTGACCAAGTTGACGCAAAAGAACCAGAAGTATGAGTGGGGAGAAAAACAAGAGTCCGCTTTTCAGTTATTGAAGCAGAACCTTTTCAGCGCGCCAATTTTGGCATTACCCGAAGGGATTGAAAACTTCGTGGTATACTGTGACGCATCACATAAAGGACTTGGAGCAGTGTTAATATAAAACGAGTAGGTGATAGCATATGCATCTCGACACCTTAAGAAGCATGAAAAGAACAACACCACACACGACTTAGAATAGGGTGCAGTGGTTTTCGCACTCAAGATTTGGAAGCACTACCTATACAGTACTAAGTGTGTAGTGTTTACAGACCACAAGAGCTTACACTACATACTTGATCAGAAAGAACTCAACATGAGGCAGCTTCGTTGGCTGGAGTTGCTTAGTGATTACGACTGTGAAATCAGATATCACCCGGGAAAAGCCAATGTTGTGGCAGATTCCCTTAGTCGGAAAGAACGTCTCAAGCCTTTGAGAGGTAGAACATTATGGAATGACGATCATTTCACCACTACCATCAAAAATCATCGAGGCTCAAGTCGAGGCACTGAAGGAAGAAAACCTATCGAGTGAGACACTTAAAGGGATGCAAGAGAATGCAAACAGTTTAGTAAAGAGGTCAGACGGAGTATTATGCTTCAAGGATAGAAGCTGAATACCTCTCTATGGTGGAATACGAGAGTTGATTATGCACGAATCACACAAGTCAAAGTACTCCATTCACCCAGGTTCTGATAAGATGTATCAGGATCTTAAGAAACATTATTGGTGGCCCAATATGAAAGCAGAGATAGCTACATATGTCAGCAAATGCCTTACTTGCGCTAAAGTAAAAGCCAAGTACCAGAAACCCTCAGGATTACTTCAACAACCCGAAATTCCCCAATGGTCTTCGTCACTAGACTTCCCAAGACAACAGGCGGTTACGATGCTATTTGGGTAATCGTTGATCGTCTCACCAAGCCCATTTCATTCCAATCAAAGAGACTTATTCTATGGATCAGCTCACCAGACTTTACGTCAAGGAAATAGTCTCAAGGCACGGAGCACCAATTTCCATCATTTCCGACAGAGACAGTCGCTTTACTTCAAACTTCTGGCAATCATTGCAAGATTCATTTGGAACCAAATTAGACATGAGTACTGCCTACCATCCTCAGACCGATGGTCAGAGCGAGAGAATAATTCAGACATTGGAAGACATGCTCAGGGCATGTGTGATTGACTTTGGAAATGGTTGGGCTAACCATTTGCCATTGATCGAGTTCTCTTACCATAACAGCTATCATTCTAGCATAAAGGCAGCACCATTCGAGGCACTTTATGGTCGAAAGTGCTGGTCCCCAGTTTGTTGGGCCGAAGTTGGTGATGTACAACTGACTAGTCCAGAGTTGGTTAGAGAAACAACAGAAAAGATTATTCAGATTAGAGAAAGACTCCAAACAGCCAGAAGCCGATAGAAAAGTTATGCCGATGTTCGACGCAAACCATTAGAATTTCAGGTTGGAGACAAAATCATGTTGAAAGTCTCGCCTTGGAAGGGCGTGATACGATTTTGAAAACGCGGGAAATTGAATCCGAGATACATTGGACCATTTAAAGTTCTGGAAAGAATTGGTCCGGTAGCAACGAAGAAGATACACGCGTTTGAAACCCGACAAACACACTAAAATTCCATCAGCTTTTAACAAAATATTTTCTAAGTATAGAAAAACTATTTTTTCACTACACTACATTGAGAGCTGATTTTCTCATTGATCGAGACGCGTACGGTCAAAACGACAAATATACGAACTCAAGATAAAGTTATAAGGTTTCTAAAAACATCAAGTTTATTCACTAACACTTAACGTACACTATTTCACGACTTGTTTCGTGAGACCATTTGGTCATATATTTTCACAGGTTAAGAAAAATAATAAACTCCGACGAAAACATTATATTTACCGATAAATCACCAAATGAGGATCATGGAGTATCATTTCGACATAGTTACACGAAAAATAGTTTATAACTTAACGAGACGTCAAAGATGTATTTTTTGACAATAAACATTATTTTCAAAATTAATGAGTGGTATCGATAACATACGTATTTGCATGAGTAACATAATTTCATTTGCTTATATTAGATTATATCATTCATAATAGGTCGCGGTTAGAGACCGAGCCTCATTTCATCATACCCACTATTGTCATTGTTGCTATCGCATCAGGTGAGTTTTTATAGCCCAGTTTTAAATTTATTATTTGATTTCTAAATTCTCGGGGGAGAATACATTGCACCATTTTTCATGCGGACCAAAGTATCAAATTTATTACATTGCTTAAGTTACATCATTTGCCCAGATTAAAAAGTCCCCTTTATTATCATGAACCGTTAATTGTGAGCAAGCGAGAGTGAGTGAACAGATCGATTGAGGGTGACTCCTCGTTTCGGGTTGGTAGCGCCAACTAGTCATACGAACGCATTTCATTTATGTCATATTAGAGTGATTGGCAAACACTCAAATGGGGCTTTTCATTTCAGTCTAGCTTCGAGGTCATGAGCTTAGGAGCTAATGTATCATTTTTATGTGACATTTTGTCATACACTTTATACTTGTGGTTACCGTAAAAACATTTCATTTACATAAACCTATGAACTCACCAACATTATTGTTGACCATTTTTAGCAATGTATTTTCAGGTAAATAAGGTATCGCATGTTGGCTTGCATTTGGACATACCATGGAGTCGCGGTGACGACGCGTCTCACTTTGTTTTATTCACTTAATTATCGTTTGATTTGTATGAACTTATTTTCGCAAACATGAAACATCTTTTGGGACCTTGTTTTGTAAACTTTGAATGTTTTAAATAATCAAACGATGTATTTTCTAAACGGCACTTTAGGTCGTTCAATATAACTGTAACTGTGGTGCTATGATCAGTCACGCCCTCAAGTGTTCCATTCCGCTGCAAGTCAGATAATTTGGGGGTGTGATAGTGTTCCTTTGCCTCGATCGCCATACGGATAGCTCTAAACATGGTATCAGGTTCTGATAAAGTGACCAACATCCGAATTTCACGGATGAGTCCCTTGATATACCTCTCAAGTTTCTTGCTTTCTGGTTCATCCATTGCAGGGCCTAGTCATGCTAATTCATAAAAACGATCAGTGTACTTGGCAACATCATCTCCTACCATGGTAAAGTCTAGGATTTTCTATTCCATTGCTCATAATTCGCTTCTTGAACAATATTCTAAGGTCATCATCCTTCTTAGTTTCTCCCAAGAGATTAAGTAAGCAGCGTTGACCCATACTATCTGAACATGTTTAGTCCACCATTCCTGGGCATGATCCCGAAAAGTGCAAGTGGTGAACTTAACTCTGTCTTCCTTGCAGCAGTCGCTACCTCGAAATATTGTTTCTACTTCTTCGAACCATTTGTAAAATCCATTCTCGCCTTCAGTTGCGCTAAAGGTGTGGGTTTGCGATCCATAAATTCCTCGTGAGTAAGATTTTTGGCGAGGGTTGTGGCTATGCTCTTGGCAACGATTTGCTCAACGGTGTCTTGTGTCATGTCTGGAGCGGCTTGCTTCGACATAGTTCTTCAAAATCACAAAAGATAACAATAATGAGAACTCACAATAGAAACGATCATCACACACATCGTGTATGAATACAATGCATTCACAATGAGAAACAACCCCGAAATATCATAAGCATAATCATAACACACATGAATATATAAAATGAAAATTTCGGCCTACATGGAATGATTTCATAAATAGCACAACCATATCCATATAGTAGAGTCAACACTTGGTAAGTTCATTGTACAACAACCAAAATATTACAAGTTTCTTTGAACTATGCCACACATCCCGTGGCTAGGATAATAGTAAAAGCTAGTAAAGATATAAGTCTAGTCTAGGGGTTCCCTGGTGTTCCTCTGTGATGAGTGTCTAAATACTCATCATTTTTACCTAATCTGAGCTGCCAAAACTCTCAAAAACACTCAGAAATGCATCATAATACTGAAATTATCCCAGAATTGTGTTTTATATGTTTCTAATGCAAAATGTTTAAAAACAGTTGAAAAATGAACAAAGTTTGCATAATTGGCAGTTTCAGTCCCTCAACTTTTAAAAGTTGTCAAATCTAGTCCCTGATCACTAAAAACTTGTACAAATATCATTTTAGGTCCTTGGGGATTCTTAAGTTGTTAAAAAAGTCCTTTGAAGTTAAAAATTGCATATTTACAACTTTGGTCCCTCAACTTTGAAAAATGTCAAATTTAGTCCTCGGGTATTTAAAATATGGAAATTATCAAATATAACCCTTGTACTATTCTTATATGGCATAATTGGTCCTTGTGTTAACTTTGGAAATTTGGCAGGTTCAACCCTTCAAGAAATCAGAAAGTTACAATTTTGGTCCTTGTGATTTTGCTATAAACCAAACCGGACCTAAATTAAATAAACAAACCAACCCACCCTTTGTATTAAATAACCCAACCCACTATCCTATTATCTAAACCCAGCCCAACAAGCCCAACTCCCTTTCTTTAATAAAACCCAACCCGACCCAAGCCTGGTTTTCAAAACCAGTTTGACTTCGGTCAAACTTATCTTCAACCTCACAAACGCGCCAAACCACCTAGCCCATGGTATCTCTGCTATACCACCCCCCATCAAATCCCACTCACCTAACAATGCCAAAAGCATTGAATGCTTCTTCTCCACTCCCCTGAATAGCATTAATTGCTATAACCTGCTCAATCCACTATATCCAATTTTGGCGCCAAAATGAGAAATCAATGGCTCAGATCGATTGAAGGCAATTCAAGGGTGGGGATGTGTTCAGAGATGTCTAATTAGGGTTTCCCATTTGTATTTAGTATAAATAGAACAATGTAATAGATAATTTAGTAGTAGCTAAATTAGTTTAAATCGCATTTTACTTATTCTAGTTGTAATCTTGTAATCTCTCATTTCCAGTTGTAATCAAAGTTTATTTAAGTTATAAGAATCTTGTTTCAAGTCATCTTGTGTTTGAATTCAATATTGTTCAAGTTTGTATGTTTCTGCTAAAAAGTTAAGTTCGAATCATCACTTAAAAGCTCTCACAAGCTCCCACACCCTTGTAATAAGGTTATATAAGCTTAATATAGCTTACTATAAACTTATTTAGTGTATCTCAGTTCTAAATCTCAAAATACAAGAAAGGTCAACCATGGTCAACATAAGCTCTTAAAAGCTTCCATGGGTTGTATAAGCTGATCAAGAAAGCTTTTTGTGGTTTTCTAGCTTGCTTTTAACAAGCTAGATAGTTCTGTCCTATGCATGCTATCCCTATAGCCACTCTTTCATTTGTAAGTTTTTGATCAAGTTTAGCATTTCACTGCATCAATTGCTTATTGCTTGAATCTTGATCTTATTATGTTTCTGTGGTGATTGTTAAGTGATATTAAGGTTAAAATCATTTGCTTGTTCTTTGATAATCATAGTTGCTAAAAATCTCATTATAGCAGTCAATATAGCATTTGGTCTATCCCTGTGTTTCATGCTTAAATCATTGATGTTTTATGCTTCATTGATCTTGTGTAATGATAATATAAAGGTGGAAATCAGTGTTTTGGTCTAAATCCATTTGTTGCTTTGAAATCCTTGTTTAACTGTCCTGATCAGGGGTGTTTGGATCTTACTGATTCAGTGGTGTTGTTGATTGTTTGTGTTGTTTTTGGTTGTTGTCACATGCTACTTTAGTCAAGAATAGCTCAGAGGAACCATAAAAACTAGTCCCTAATCAGCAAAAAGTCAAAATGACCTTTGATCCCTCTCATTTTGTTGTCTGATGTGGATTTAGGATCCATAATCATCCATATCAGTTAAAAAGTTGTTAATCTTGCTTGTTCTAGTCTTATCACAGCTTAACATATCATAATCAAGCATTAGATTAAGCCCAAAATCCACCAAAGTCAATCTCTTTGTTTTACTGAAAAAGTCAAAACTCAGTATATGCTGAGTGTTGAGACTGCTGATCTAGGCTTAAATTGGACCTCAATTAGTTAGATTGTGATGGGGCTTTTGTGTTTTTAAGATAATTCATAGTTCAGGCTAGCTTTTGCCCCCTTAATATTGCATCTCAGTAGCTTATTTCCTAGCTTAATTTGCTCTGCAAGTTTGCCTTTTTCTGTTATTTCTGTCTTAAGCTTTGCAACAGATTTGGAGTTGATTGTGCTTATTTGTTGGATTATCTGTTGGATTTAAGTTGATTTGTGCTTATTTAAGTTGTTTAAGCTTATTCTGATCATTTGGTTGAGTTTAGTGCTTTTTAGCTTATTTTTGGCTTATTTGCCAACTGCTTATCTGCCCATTTCTGCTTATTTGGCTTATTAAACTTTTCATTTTATTTTTCATAGCTTTATAATAATATTTTAGATTTACTCAGAAAATTTCATAATTTTCTGAATAGTTTTAATATTTTTAATCTTTTTAATTAGTTTATAATAGTAATTAAATCATAATAATTAGAATATTAATCAGAAAAATATAAATCCAATTTTCATAATTTTCTTTTGTCATTTTTAATCTAGGAAAAATATAAAAATATTTTTAGACCTTAAGAAAATCAAAAATAGAAATAAAGTGATAGCTTCTATTTAATAGAATTTATCTTTTTAAATTTTAATTAAGTAATTTTCATTTTTATAATTTTCTTAGTTTCTATTTACTTAGTAATATTTTTAGAAAAAGTTTTAGATTTTTCTTTGTCCATTTAGTATTTTTTATAATTTAAATTAGTTTAATTAGTATTTAAATAATTAATAATTAATAATAATTAAATAAAAAATATAAAAAATATAATTTAAGTTTTTAAATAAGTTTTAAGTTATTTTACATTTTTTAGGTTTTAAATTTTATAAATTTTAGTTTTTGTCCCATTTTAGCTTTTTCGTTACGCGTTTTGGTTTAATTTTATTCGCGTTTAATTTTTCTGTGCATATCTGTTTTTATTTGTTATTTAGAATTGTTAAATAAAGCAAAATAAAAAGCAATCTAAATCATCTATCACTCTAATCCTAGCTTTTCACAGTTTTCCATTCACATCTCGTTGGGAAACGATCCGGGTGATCACTTGCCTGGTTTCACACACTACACATGAGCATTCGTTCTGAGACTGTTTATATTTTATCATTTATTACGGTTGACCATTCACAAGTGGTTGACTTGTGTGATAGAGAAATAAAAGATATCCGGTTTGGAACGGATCAAATTTTGGCGCCGCTGCCGGGGAGGTTGTGCTGCGACTATTGTGAAGAATTTTAGCGATTAGTGATTCGAGATCCTTCTTCTAGAAGTTCCTATTTCCCAAAAACAATATAAAATGCAAAAATATTTTCTTTTCTTTTCTATATATATATTATTATTATAATTATCATATAAAAATTAAAAACCCAAAAATATTTTCCGTTTTCTTTAATAATAAACAATAAAAATTAACCATCGAGAACCAAGACTGAGTACTACCTAACTGGGGGTACGGCCATAATAAGTTCCCAAACCAAAGAATTAAAACTTTTCCTTTGTATCACTTGCGAATATCGGCTCACCTTTGATTGATAAACAAACTCTAACGGAGGTTCTAGGATAGTCTGACATTAAATTGTCGGACTGAAAGAAGCGGGTTTTTAAGGAGCGTAATTGCCCACCTTTGCTTCTCCGCCACTCTGTGCGTTTATCTTTTAGAGAGCTACCGTACGCTTGTTGATTGTTGGTTAAGTTTACTTGTGTTTTCTCTCGATCTTGATTTTAATTGAAAAAATTTGCTAAGTGCATGCGCACTCGTTCTTCTAGGTCATCAAGCCCTCTTCGTGAGCTTGGAAAAATACCTCGAAGACGTCGTAGACGTTCTGCTCCGTCAGTCGTACCCAAGTTACGTACTGAACCCATTACCACTATCATCATGGCAGAAGACCGCCCTATGAATGAGCTTCTCCAAGCTCCCACCACTGGGTACGGAGATGCCATTGTTGTTCCAGCCATCGTGGCTGAGAATTTTGAGCTTAAGACTGGGTTGATAAACCTGGTAACCCAGCGGCAATTCTATGGTTTTGAAAGGGACGATCCTCAAGATCACATTAGATGGTTCAATAAAATCACATCTACCATCAAATGCAAAAGTGTCCCTGAGGAATCAATAAAACTTCTTCTTTTCCCGTTTTCCATCGATGGGGCAGCCCGGATTTGGCTTGACAAACAACCCCCTCGATCGATAACAACATGGGAAGATTTGGTTCAGAAATTCGTGAATGAATTCTTTCCTCCTTCTAAAACCACGCATCTTAAAAACGAAATCATGAAATTCACTCAAAGGTTTGATGAACCATTTGGAGAAGCATGGGATCGTTTCAAAGAATTGCTCCGCAAATGTCCTCATCACGGCTTCACCGATTTGATGCAGATGGACACTTTTTACAGTGGGTTAAACCCATCTGACCAAGATTCTCTCAATGCCTCAGCTGGAGGTAATTTTCTGAGCAAATCCACTAAGGAAGCCATTGCTCTCATTGAAAATAAGTCTAAGGTCCGCACTACACGAAACAGGACATATAATTCCCAGGCTAGTGCCGGTCCTTCCACTTCATCTCCCGTGAGTCAGTCCAGTACTGATACTCAGCTTGCTGAACTCACGAAGGTTATTCAAGCTTTGGTTTCCTCCACACAAAAGAAAGAGTCCGCTCCGCAAACTTCTCACACTGCTGAGGTTAAAAAAATAGAAGTTTGTATTACTTGTGGTGGTCCTCACGCTTACTATAATTGTACTGCCACCGATGGCAATACATTTGATGTCAATGCTATAGCCGGAACATCCAATCAAGGAGGTAATCAATACCGTCCTCAAGTGGACCCAAACCACCGTGCTAGCAATCAATTCGGGCCACCCGGATTTCCTCCTCCCAACAATCCAAACAGGAATAATCCTAATCAACAGAGAGGGCAAAACATGCAGAATCAATTTAATGCCCCAAACAATCAATACCCACCCCAGAGGGGTAATCAAGGGTATTCAGCTCCTAATCACCAAGTACCTCTCCCAAATGAACTTGATAACTACATCAAGTTTAATGAGACCAAAATGAAGGCAATACAAAATCAGATATCTGGATTGAGGAATGAATTTCAAACTTCAATATATAAGCAAGGAACTGAGCTTAAGAATGAGCTTTCTAATAAAATTGATCATTCTCAAAGCGAAGTTAAGAATATGCTTACCAGTCTCATGAATCATATCAATCCACCTTCTACCTCGGGAGGTCTTCCTGGTAATACCATTCCAAACCCAAAGGGTGAACTGAAAGCTGTCACCACACGCAGTGGTAAAGCTTATGATGGACCCACTATTTCTACTACCACTTCTTCTCCTCTCCCCAAGGTAGTGGAAAGTGAACCTGAGGTAACTGAGGACAAGGAACTTCCTATTAATAACGGAGGTGCCGACAATGTCCTACCTCAAGTTGTCCAGACACCAAAACCCACACCAGGAGTTGTTTTTGAAATCTCTGTTGAAAACCCTAAATCCAAACCTTCTATCCCTTATCCATCACGTTTACATGAGCAAAAGCTCCGCGAAAAAGCCAGTCAACAAATGGAAAAGTTTTTCAAAATTTTCCAGGAACTACATTTTGATATAAGCTTTGCGGATGCTATCATTCTGATGCCCAAATTTGCATCCACAATCAAACACTTGTTAAGCAACAAGGAAAAACTGTTTGAAATGGCAAAGACTCCATTGAATGAGAACTGCTCAGCAGTTATCTTGAAAAAGCTTCCGGTGAAGCTTGGAGATCCTGGAAGATTTTTACTACCTTGTGTCTTTCCAGGAATGGTTGAATGCTATGCCTTGGCCGATCTTGGTGCAAGCATTAACCTGATGCCTTATTTAGTCTGGGAAAAACTTTCTCTTCCTGCACTCACTACTACCTGCATGACTCTTGAGCTTGCAGATCGTTCCACATCTCTTCCTCGCGGCATTGCTGAGGATGTATTTGTGAAAGTGGGAAAGTTCCATTTTCCGGCTGACTTTGTGGTTGTTGATTTCGATGCTGATCCCAGGGTTCCTCTCATTCTTGGAAGAGGATTCCTAAAAACGGGACGTGCTCTCATTGATGTATTTGAGCATGAAATCACATTACGTGTGGATAACGAAGCTGTCACTTTTAACCTCGATCAAACTTCGAGGTACTCTTCAAATAATGATCCTGAATCGGTTAACCGAATCGATGTCATTGATATTGTTTCAGAGGAGTACTCTCAAGAGTTTCTTGGTTATTCTCATAATTCTGTGAGTGGGGATACCACCACATCTTCTTTACCTATCATTTCCGACTCTTTCCCTTCTCTCACTCCGTTTGAGGGAAGTAATTTCAATTTGGAAGAGATCGAGGCTTATCTCGAGTGTGATTCATTTCTGGAAGGAATTGATGACGCTGAGATTGATCTGGAGGGAGATATTCTTCTTCTTGAGACATTGTTAAATCAGGACAATTCTCCTCCACTCCCTCCCGTTGAACTTCATAATGAGGAAATCAAATCGGTTGAGAAAAACGATGAATTTCCTGAGGTCGAACTCAAAGACTTGCCACCTCATCTTGAGTACGCATTTTTGGAGGGTGATGATAAATTACCCGTCATTATTGCTAAAGACTTAAGTGATGAGGAAAAGACTGCTCTAATAAAGGTCTTGAAGTCACACAAGCAAGCAATTGCTTGGAAACTCTCCGACATAAAGGGTCTAGACCCTGAATTTTGTACTCACAAAATATTAATGGAGGATGACTTCAAACCAGCAGTCCAACACCAGCGAAGGGTAAATCCCAAAATCCACGATGTTATCAAACAAGAGGTTCTCAAACTTCTTGATGCAGGATTGATTTACCCCATCTCTGATAGTCCTTGGGTTAGTCCCATCCACTGCGTTCCAAAAAAGGGTGGCATAACTGTTGTCACAAATGAGGAGAATGAGTTGATCCCAACTCGATTGGTTACTGGGTGGCGTGTTTGCATTGACTATCGTAAGTTAAATGATGCCACCCGAAAAGACCATTTTCCTCTGCCCTTCATGGACCAGATGCTTGAGAGATTAGCGGGAAACGAGTACTATTGTTTCCTTGATGGTTTCTTGGGCTACTTTCAAATCCCTATTGATCCACAAGATCAAGAAAAGACCACATTTACATGCCCTTATGGAACCTTTGCTTATAAACGTATGCCTTTTGGCTTATGCAATGCTCCAGGCACATTCCAAAGGTGCATGATGTCCATATTTTCCGACATGATTGGGAAAACGATGGAGGTCTTTATGGATGACTTCTCAGTCATTGGGGATTCATTCGAAACATGTCTCTCCCATTTAGAAAACATGTTGAAACGGTGTGAAGACACCAATCTTTGTCTAAATTGGGAGAAGAGTCACTTTATGGTCAAAGAGGGCATTGTCCTCGGCCATAAGATATCAAAGAACGGGATTGAGGTTGACAGATCTAAAGTTGATGTCATTGGTAAATTACCTCATCCCACTACCGTCAAAGGTATTAGGAGTTTTTTGGGTCATGCCGGTTTCTATCGTCGATTCATACAAGATTTTTCTAAAATCGCCCGGCCTATGACTCATCTTCTTGAAAAGGATGCTCCTTTTATCTTCTCACCCGAGTGCATCGAAGCTTTTGAAACATTAAAGAAAAAGCTTACTGAAGCACCCATTCTGGTTGCCCCCGACTGGGATTTTCCCTTTGAGCTCATGTGCGATGCAAGTGATTTTGCTATTGGTGCAGTCTTGGGGCAACGAAAAGCCAAACATTTTCAGCCTATCCACTACGCAAGTAAAACCATGACTGAAGCTCAAACTCATTACACCACTACAGAAAAAGAATTGTTGGCTGTGGTGTATGCCTTTGAGAAGTTTCGGCCATATTTAATCTTGACAAAATGTGTAGTGTATACGGATCACTCGGCTCTCAAATATCTCTTTGCAAAACAAGATGCAAAGCCGAGATTACTCCATTGGGTTCTCCTCCTGCAAGAATTTGATATCACAATACGTGATAAAAAAGGAGCTGAGAACCTAGCTGTTGATCATCTGTCCCGATTAGAGAACCCACACCAAGATGTTTTCGAGAAAAAGGAAATAAATGAAACATTTCCTCTTGAGACACTCAGTGCGGTTGCTTTTCGAGGAGATTCTACTACCCCGTGGTTTGCTGACTTCGCAAATTACCATGCGGGTAACTTCATAGTGAAAGGGATGTCGACCCAACAGAAGAATAAATTCTTCAAGGATGTTAAACATTACTTCTGGGACGACCCCTACTTATTCAAAATCTATGCGGATCAAGTCATCCGGCGGTGTGTTTATGGACAGGAAGCTATTGACATTCTCAAAGCTTGCCATGCTGGGCCCACTGGGGGCCATCATAGTCCAAACTACACCGCCAAAAAGGTGTTTGATTCCGGGTTTTATTGGCCCACAATCTATAAAGATGCCCAAGAGCTCATCAAAACTTGTGAAGCTTGTCAGCGTCACGGTAATATTTCGCAACGAAATGAAATGCCACAAAATGCTATTCAAGTTTGTGAAATCTTTGATGTCTGGGGCATTGACTTTATGGGGCCATTTCCATCATCTCGAGGAAATAAATACATTCTCGTGGCTGTTGACTATTTGTTAAAATGGGTTGAAGCAAAAGCTTTACCCACTAATGATGCCCGAGTTGTTGTAAAATTCCTGAAAGCTCTGTTTGCCCGTTTTGGAACTCCACGTGCTATAATCAGTGATCGTGGTACGCATTTTTGCAATGACAAATTTGATAAAGTCATGTAAAAGTATGGTGTAACTCACCGTCTTTCTACTGCGTATCACCCACAAACAAGTGGACAAGTAGAAGTTTCAAATCGAGGTATTAAAAGAATCATGGAAAGGACTGTAGGAGAAAATCGTGCATCCTGGTCGGATAAGTTGGATGATGCACTATGGGCCTTTCGTACAGCTTACAAAACACCCATTGGGTGTACGCCTTACAAACTTTTGTACGGAAAGGCATGTCATCTACCGATCGAATTAGAGCACAAAGCCTACTGGGCCTTGAAACATGCTAACTTTGACCTCCAAACTACGGGTGATCACCGTAAAGTTCAAATGAATGAACTAAATGAACTGCGTGATCAGGCCTACGAGAACTCTTTGATCTATAAAGAAAAGACAAAGAAGATTCATGACTCAAAAATAAAGAACCGCGTTTTTAACGTTGGTGATCGAGTCCTTCTTTTCAATTCAAGATTAAAGATCTTCTCAGGCAAACTCAAATCCCGTTGGACTGGTCCATTCACTATCACAAAGGTTTATCCATATGGTACCGTTGAGTTATCTCAAGCTGACGGTCCTAATTTCAAAGTGAATGGTCATCGTTTAAAACACTACTTTGGAGAGGACATACCATTCATGGTTGTCCCGGATCTTCAAACTTTCCCCATGAACCAATGAATGCGGGGATCGAGTCAAGCTAGTGACTCGGTGATCAAAAACATTAGCAAAACATGGGTTCTCACCCGTGTCTCTGTTTTCTTTCTCTTTTCTACCATCTAGTGTGGGGGAGATGCCCCACATGTTGTATATATGTAAAGTCAAAAAAAAAAAAAAAAAAAAAAAAAAAAAAAAAAAAAAAAAAAAAAGAGGGAATTTGCATGCCTTAACGGCTTAAATGCAAATTAAATAAAAATAAAATAAATAACTATATGAAATAAAAGGCTATTAGTATTTCCCTTTCACGTTCTAAGTGTTGGTTTAACAGCCGGTTCTTTGAATATTGAGGGCAATATTCAGTTCTAAGTGTGGGGGGGAATTCTAGCGAATTTGATCAAATGTACCATCTAGTACCCCCATTTTAGCCAAAATTTTAAAAATTTTTCTCACTTAGAACTCAATAAATGGTTATCAGTCTGCCATGTCTAACCCACATAAGGATTGGCTAATCCGAGAGCAAACGGCTCTTGGTAAAGATGTCTCAAATCCGTTGATGGCTTGCAATTTGCCGAAAATTGTATGGTATTCGACTCACCATATCTTCATAAGTGAAGAGTTGGCTAGCCCGCAAGGTTATGGCTTGTGGTTAAGGCAGTGAAAATCCATGATTGGTAATTAGCTCACCAAAGATAATATTCATAATTTATCTAAGAGTTGGCTAGTCCAGAAGCAAACGGCTTCTGGTAAAGACAAATCAAAACCGTTGACAGCTTGTGGTTTGCTCAAAATCACTTGGTTATCATTGTACCAAAGTTCTTACTTGAACTGAAACAATTGGCTACTCCAGAAGTAATGGCTTTTGGTAAAGAGTCTTTCAAATCCATTAAATCTTCATAAAATATTGCTAGGGACTAGCAATAGTTTAGTGTGGGGGATTGATGAGTGTCTAAATACTCATCATTTTTACCTAATCTGAGCTGCCAAAACTCTCAAAAACACTCAGAAATGCATCATAATACTGAAATTATCCCAGAATTGTGTTTTATATGTTTCTAATGCAAAATGTTTAAAAACAGTTGAAAAACGAACAAAGTTTGCATAATTGGCAGTTTCAGTCCCTCAACTTTTAAAAGTTGTCAAATCTAGTCCCTGATCACTAAAAACTTGTACAAATATCATTTTAGGTCCTTGGGGATTCTTAAGTTGTTAAAAAAGTCCTTTGAAGTTAAAAATTGCATATTTACAACTTTGGTCCCTCAACTTTGAAAAATGTCAAATTTAGTCCTCGGGTATTTAAAATATGGAAATTATCAAATATAACCCTTGTACTATTCTTATATGGCATAATTGGTCCTTGTGTTAACTTTGGAAATTTGGCAGGTTCAACCCTTCAAGAAATCAGAAAGTTACAATTTTGGTCCTTGTGATTTTGCTATAAACCAAACCGGACCTAAATTAAATAAACAAACCAACCCACCCTTTGTATTAAATAACCCAACCCACTATCCTATTATCTAAACCCAGCCCAACAAGCCCAACTCCCTTTCTTTAATAAAACCCAACCCGACCCAAGCCTGGTTTTCAAAACCAGTTTGACTTCGGTCAAACTTATCTTCAACCTCACAAACGCGCCAAACCACCTAGCCCATGGTATCTCTGCTATACCACCCCCCATCAAATCCCACTCACCTAACAATGCCAAAAGCATTGAATGCTTCTTCTCCACTCCCCTGAATAGCATTAATTGCTATAACCTGCTCAATCCACTATATCCAATTTTTGCGCCAAAATGATAAATCAATGGCTCAGATCGATTGAAGGCAATTCAAGGGTGGGGATGTGTTCAGAGATGTCTAATTAGGGTTTCCCATTTGTATTTAGTATAAATAGAACAATGTAATAGATAATTCAGTAGTAGCTAAATTAGTTTAAATCGCATTTTACTTATTCTAGTTGTAATCTTGTAATCTCTCATTTTCAGTTGTAATCAAAGTTTATTTAAGTTATAAGAATCTTGTTTCAAGTCATCTTGTGTTTGAATTCAATATTGTTCAAGTTTGTATGTTTCTGCTAAAAAGTTAAGTTCGAATCATCACTTAAAAGCTCTCACAAGCTCCCACACCCTTGTAATAAGGTTATATAAGCTTAATATAGCTTACTATAAACTTATTTAGTATACCTCAGTTCTAAATCTCAAAATACAAGAAAGGTCAACCATGGTCAACATAAGCTCTTAAAAGCTTCCATGGGTTGTATAAGCTGATCAAGAAAGCTTTTTGTGGTTTTCTAGCTTGCTTTTAACAAGCTAGATAGTTCTGTCCTATGCATGCTATCCCTATAGCCACTCTTTCATTTGTAAGTTTTTGATCAAGTTTAGCATTTCACTGCATCAATTGCTTATTGCTTGAATCTTGATCTTATTATGTTTCTGTGGTGATTGTTAAGTGATATTAAGGTTAAAACCATTTGCTTGTTCTTTGATAATCATAGTTGCTAAAAATCTCATTATAGCAGTCAATATAGCATTTGGTCTATTCCTGTGTTTCATGCTTAAATCATTGATGTTTTATGCTTCATTGATCTTGTGTAATGATAATATAAAGGTGGAAATCAGTGTTTTGGTCTAAATCCATTTGTTGCTTTGAAATCCTTGTTTAACTGTCCTGATCAGGGGTGTTTGGATCTTACTGATTCAGTGGTGTTGTTGATTGTTTGTGTTGTTTTTGGTTGTTGTCACATGCTACTTTAGTCAAGAATAGCTCAGAGAAGCAATAAAAACTAGTCCCTAATCAGCAAAAAGTCAAAATGACCTTTGATCCCTCTCATTTTGTTGTCTGATGTGGATTTAGGATCCATAATCATCCATATCAGTTAAAAAGTTGTTAATCTTGCTTGTTCTAGTCTTATCACAGCTTAACATATCATAATCAAGCATTAGATTAAGCCCAAAATCCACCAAAGTCAATCTCTTTGTTTTACTGAAAAAGTCAAAACTCAGTATATGCTGAGTGTTGAGACTGCTGATCTAGGCTTAAATTGGACCTCAATTGGTTAGATTGTGATGGGGCTTTTGTGTTTTTAAGATAATTCATAGTTCAGGCTAGCTTTTGCCCCCTTAATATTGCATCTCAGTAGCTTATTTCCTAGCTTAATTTGCTCTGCAAGTTTGCCTTTTTCTGCTATTTCTGTCTTAAGCTTTGCAACAGATTTGGGGTTGATTGTGCTTATTTGTTGGATTATCTGTTGGATTTAAGTTGATTTGTGCTTATTTAAGTTGTTTAAGCTTATTCTGATCATTTGGTTGAGTTTAGTGCTTTTTAGCTTATTTTTGGGCTTATTGTAAACTGCTTATCTGCCCATTTCTGCTTATTTGGCTTATTAAACTTTTCATTTTATTTTTCATAGCTTTATAATAATATTTTAGATTTACTCAGAAAATTTCATAATTTTCTGAATAGTTTTAATATTTTTAATCTTTTTAATTAGTTTATAATAGTAATTAAATCATAATAATTAGAATATTAATCAGAAAAATATAAATCCAATTTTCATAATTTTCTTTTGTCATTTTTAATCTAGGAAAAATATAAAAATATTTTTAGACCTTAAGAAAATCAAAAATAGAAATAAAGTGATAGCTTCTATTTAATAGAATTTATCTTTTTAAATTTTAATTAAGTAATTTTCATTTTTATAATTTTCTTAGTTTCTATTTACTTAGTAATATTTTTAGAAAAAGTTTTAGATTTTTCTTTGTCCATTTAGTATTTTTTTATAATTTAAATTAGTTTAATTAGTAATTAAATAATTAATAATTAATAATAATTAAATAAAAAATATAAAAAATATAATTTAAGTTTTTAAATAAGTTTTAAGTTATTTTACATTTTTTAGGTTTTAAATTTTATAAATTTTAGTTTTTGTCCCATTTTAGCTTTTTGGTTACGCGTTTTGGTTTAATTTTATTCGCGTTTAATTTTTTTGTGCATATCTGTTTTTATTTGTTATTTAGAATTGTTAAATAAAGAAAAATCAAAAGCAATCTAAATCATCTATCACTCTAATCCTAGCTTTTCACAGTTTTCCATTCACATCTCGTTGGGAAACGATCCGGGTGATCACTTGCCTGGTTTCACACACTACACACGAGCATTCGTTCTGAGACTGTTTATATTTTATCATTTATTACGGTTGACCATTCACAAGTGGTTGACTTGTGTGATAGAGAAATAAAAGATATCCGGTTTGGAACGGATCACTCTGACTGAATCCTGGTTTGCGGCATCTTGGTGTTGGGATTAGTCCTGATGTGGGGTCTGGAGTTGTGCATCGATCCTATCTGAGATAGCATAGATTTCAAACCATTCCTGGGGAATCTGCTGATGTTCCTGTTTAGTCGGTGATCTTGGTACTATCCACAAAGTGTCATCTAGTTCCTGATATTTGGGAATGGAAAAAGGGAATGACAATGGTGGTAGTGGGAAGGTAGGGGCAGTCTCCTTAATCTCAAAAGTCTCGGTGTCATATCTGGTAGTCTCATCTAAGTCTGGTTCAGGCAGTGCTAACAACTCAAATGGGTAGGAGTTATCATCTCACAATGGTGAGTAATATGGGAATATCAAGGTATAGGAAGGTGAGAGTGGTGGTGTAGGTGTATCAGTGGATGAAAAAGCATCCTCGATATCCGAGTCTGCTAGAATGATAATAGGGTGGTTGGGTGAAGACATATCGCTGTGAACCAGGTCAATATATATATATATATATATATATATATATATATATATATATATATATATATATATATATATATATATATATATATATATATATATATATATAAGTATAAGTAACTTGCATAGTGTGTGTGTGAAATCGCATGTACAGTGAATATGCACTTATGATGAAATGATATGATGCTGTGATGATGTGGTTATAGTCTAGGGTCCAAGATACAACCTAGTTCACTATAACCTTAGCTCTGATACCAATCTGTTACACCCCTTAAATACCTGATTTGCAGCGGAATGGAATACCTGGGGCGCGATTGCCATAGCATCACAGTTACAATTATATTGAACGACCTAAAGTGTCATTTTTAAAACGCATCTTTTGATTTCATAAAACATTCAGAGTTTACAAAAGATAGGACCCAAAAGATAATTCAAGTTGCAGAAATAAGTTTGTCACAAATCAAACGATAGTTTGAGTGCATAAAAATCCAAGTGAAATGCGTCGTCATCGCGAATCTATGATAAGTCTTCGTGCATGTCATGATGCGAATGTCTTAATTATCTGAAAATACATTGCTAAAAACGGTCAACAAAAATGTTGGTGAGAATCATAGGTTGATGTAAAAGTTAAATCTGTACGGTAACCACAAGTATAAAGTGAAATGATAAAGATATTACATAAAAATCATACATTGGCACTTAAGCTCATGACCCCGAAGCTAGACTGATTATGAATGCCCCACCAGAGTGTTTTGCCAGATACTCTGAATCTGATATTAAATGAAATGCGTTCGTATGACTAGTTGGTGCTACCAACCCGAACGGAGGCGTCACCCTCAAGAGATCTATTCACTCAGTCTCGCTTGCTCACAATTAACTATTCATAATAAATAAAAGGGGACTTTAATCTGGGCAATGATGTAACTTAAGCAATGTAAATGAATTTAATACTTTGGTCCGCATAAAAATAAATGGTGCGATGTATTCTCCCCCGAGAGTTTAGAAATGAAATAATAAATTGAAAAACGGGGCTATGAAACTCACCTGATGCAATAGCAATAATGACAAAATTGGATACACTAAAATGAGGCACGATCTCTAACCGCAACCTAATATGAATGATATATCTAATGTAAGTCATGAAATGATGCTACACATGCAATTACGTATGTTATCGATACCACTCGTGAATTTCGGAAATAATGTTTATCGTCGAAAAATATATTTTTGACGTCTCGTTAAGTTATAAAACACTTTTCGTGTAAATGCGTTTTAACGATACCCCACGATCTTCGTTTGGTGATCTATCGATAAATATGGTGTTTTTCGTCGTAAATTAACATTTTTCACAACTTATAAAAATGACCAAATGGCCTCGCAAAACTAGTCGCGAAATGGTGTACGTTAAGTGTTAGGAAATAAGCTCGACGTTTTTATAAACTTTGTAACAATATCTTGAATTCGTAATATTGTCAGTTTGCCCATACGCGTCTCCATCAATTAGAAAAACGGCTCTCAACATGGTGTCTCGCAAAAACAGTTTTAGACTTAGAATTATTTTTCTATTAAAAGCTGTTAAAATGTTTTGTGAATCGTCGGTTTTCAAATGCTTGTACCTTGGTCGTTATAAGCTCGTTTTTTACGTTCTTTATGTCCTCGAATTCGCATTACAGTGAACTAATATATTTTTGATATGTCAGCTTGTCTAGATGGCGTTCAATGCCTCGTTTTACCTGTTGAAATTCGTGCAACAGCACATAATTTTTCAGAAAAAAATAGTTTTCGTCGTCAAACTTAGAATTAATATATCTTTCTTGTCGTAAGCTCGTTTTTGCTCATTCTAGTGGCTACAGTTTCATTTTTGAGATTATTTTCTAAATGTATAAGCCAAAATAGTCCATGGTCTACTGAGTTTTCCAGATTTCACAAAAACGGACAGAACCTTTTCGATAACTTGTTAAAACCCATTTTTCTAGTTCAAGACTTGTTCAAATCACTTCCAATCAACACCAAGCTATTCTAAAACCTACCATACACTTTCTTAGGGTGTCATTGGTTCCTAATGTTCACCAAAAATGATGGATCTCTTAAGCTTACTCATAAAATTAATTAAACTCCTTTTAGTGACAAAATTTTGTGTTAACTGGTATATAACATATGTACATTTGCATGATTTGTTACTAGAACATGAAAATATTAAATGAAAGTATGAAAGATTAGAAAAGTTGACTTGAAGCTTACTTGAAGTTTTGATGAGTTTTGAAGCAAAATACTTAATTATCCTTGGGGTTTTTATTTCAAAACCCTAACTTGGATGTAAATGAGACTAGAAATACTTGATCTTGAAAAATTTAGTGAACTCTTGCTTGTTCCTTGTTCTTGGCCGAACCACCAAAGGAGAGGATGAGATGAGAGAAAACTTTGGTTAGTTGTTTTTGGTATATAAATGTGTTAATGAAATAAAAGAAGTATGAAATCTATTAGTAGAGATTGTAGTATTAATTTTAGTCAAGATCATCAAGTGAAAAATAGACTAGGGGGGAACATTGGGCGGCGAACAAGGGTAAGAAAAAGTGTGTGTGCTATTTAATGAAGTTGTCCCATGGTTGATAAGATTTACTTAGATATTGATATGTATTAGGTGTTACCGGGAGTGTCGGGTATATTATTCGTAGTAATGACTGAGTGGTAACGTTTATTAAATAAATCAACATATGTTAATTGAAATTATGCAAACCCGTAAATGACCTAACATGCAGATGATGTTACTGATGATATGTAGACTACTCCAGTCTATATGATGTGTCCTTAATGATGATGCATGAATACGAAGGTAAACCATAATGGTTACGCGAATTTGAATACCCGTAAACCTAGTTTACGAACTGATTTTGTGATAACCATGAATAGTGACTTCCCTCCGAGAATGAATAGTATTTCGTGAATAGTAATTTTTTTGAAAACATCTCAAAGTTGCAAATTGACTTCAAAAACAATGATAGTGAAATGATAAATAGTGAATGATGAATAGTAACTTGTGAATAGTAAATTATCAAGGTTTGGAAAATGACCTGAAATTACGATTTGTCACATCCTCAATGTCAACAATCACAAAGTCAACCAGGTATACATAATTTACTACTTCTACTAACACAACCTCCGCTATTCCTATAGGGTATACATAAGAGTGGTTAGCTAAGGAGATCCTAAGGTTAGTACAGGCTGGCTTATCACAAGTCCACTTCTTGTGTAAATTGATAGAGGCATTATATTCACATCGGATCCCTGATCGGCTAACGCGTTTATGTATTTCAAGTTACCAATACAACAACGTATCACGAAATTTCCGTAGGCTACTTGTTTCTTAGGCACACACTTATTAATAATACCTTCATATAAAGGTACTACGGTCAAAGTATCATACACCTCCTCATCCATTTCTACTATAAAAGTCTTCCGCAACGAGTCATTATACCTATAATTTTTTATTAGATTGTTAACGGATACCTTATTAAGATCATGTTTTAAGTAGTGTTTGATTGGACGAGATTTGGGTTCTTCCGTAATCGTCGCTTTATACCCATTTTCTTCCTCATAGGTTGTTTCTTCCTCTTTTTCAACACATTAATCATCATGGGTGACTTCATTGCACTCCCCACTCTCGGGATCAATCATGTTTTCATCGACTTCTTCATTATTCATCATAGTACTTGCTTGTCCCTCAACTTCATTGTCACCTTCTTGGATGATGGAGATAGCATTCACATTCCTATTGATGGGAGTGTGATCTTTTTTTCTCATTAACACTCTTTCTGGATCCTTTATCTTAGTGTATTCCTTTAATAAATTCATCATCTCCGCCATCTTTTCTTGCATCTCCTCTCGTTGTCTGTAAATGGATTCTTCAAATTTTGCCAATCTATCAGA
The DNA here is from genome assembly GCA_021014915.2 of Artemisia tridentata subsp. tridentata. Taxonomy (NCBI): domain Eukaryota; kingdom Viridiplantae; phylum Streptophyta; class Magnoliopsida; order Asterales; family Asteraceae; genus Artemisia; species Artemisia tridentata. The sequence continues at coordinate 207,072,117 of CP139508.1, forward strand.
ATGTGCCAGTATATACTCCCTCATTTGAGCTTCAAAGATGGGACTAAGTTCGCGGGGAGGTAAGGAAGGGCATGCATATGTTCGAAAGGAATCCGCATTTTCCCTACGAGGTGACTCGGATAAAGGGATTGGTTTTTGGTTTGAAACATAATTAATCATTTCTTGATCGGGTGTAGGTGGCTCACTCTGTTTTTCCAACAAGCAATCAACCCTCTTTTCCAGCTCACAAAGCTTTTCTTTGGAAATTTTTGATATATTGTTAAGCAAAGATATTGAGTCAACAATTTTTCTCAATTTATGAGGGTCTTCCCAAGATTCGTCATTATAGAAGGCGAGTTCTTCTATGATGTCCCATGATTCTCCCGCATTCTTTTCATGAAGCTTACCACCAGCCGCATGGTCAATGGCTTGCTTGGTGAGGTAGTCGACATTGTGGAAAACTAGAAGGGGGGTTGAATAGTTTACCGGTTTTTAAATCTTATAAAAAACTTACTTGTGAAAAACTTTGATTCGAATCTTTTTTGTAATCAATCAACACCAATATGATTACTAAACTATACTATCTAATATAAACAATAAATATAAAGAAAAGAGATGGAAAGATTAAACCAGGACAAACAGATTTATAGTGGTTCGGTCATGAAGCTCTTCTTCGCCCTACTCCACTCCCCGAGTACCACACTCTAAAGTTCTAGGCACTATGTCAACAAAGCTCCCTTCAGGCGGAGAAAACCGTACAATGTCGCTTATCCTTATTTTCAACACTAAGCTAAATGTCGAGTGCTTATCTTAGCTAGTACCAATCTACCACGATCCACACGATCCTTACTACTTCACACAATCAACACACTTGACTCTATCTACCCGATCTACCCTTGATCCACTTGATCAACTCACAAGCCCACAAGCTACAAGAGATCTCCAAGACCTCAACACGATCACAATGATCTACTATCTCTTGACTCAATCTACCTAATCTTCCCTTGATCAACTTGATCAACTCACAAGCTCACAATCTACAAGCAATCTTCAAGATCTCGACAAGATCACAATGATCTACTCTCACAAACTCTCAAAACAAAATGAACTTGATGTATGCAAGAATACAACAGGTATGTAACAAGTGTTACAAGTGCACTAACTATAACTACAACACTTTTTATCTTCTTTGATACCTTGTGTTCTTCTCTTGCACTAGTAGAGGAATGAAGGTGATCACTTGGTTGGTTGATTGGATCACTCTTTAAACAAAAGAAAACTAAACTAAATGATCAAGAAGAAAAGATGTGGTGAGAGTTTTAAAACCAGAAAGTTTTGTATGAAAAAGGATACCCTAAAATTGTGTAGAGGGCTGGTATTTATAGGCAGAAGAAATCTAGCCGTTATAAGGACACTATACCACTAAATGTCACATGGTACCACTAAATTTAGTGGTACTGTGGTACCGTGCCAGATAAGAATGCTCCATTTTTTTTTTAGTGGTGAACGTTTATTTGGGGATGTTTGGAGCTGATTTTGGGGGAAAAATAGCTGTTATGATATCTAAACTTATTTTTCCAATAAAACATTTTTTTATAATTCAAAAATAACTTGTAAGGTGTATTTTTGAAAAAATGTTTTGTCACATTAAAAATGTGAAGTTTGAAACACAAATTCACTTCTTTGATCATTTGTCAAATTGTAAATTTCTTTGTTCACACCAAGCGTGATTTACGTAGAAACGGAATATTTTGACTAAAAACTTGTTTACGTTAATTTTAACATAAAGTGATTTCACATTTTGTTATCATCAAAACGTGAAGTTATCAAAAGATATAAATAAAATTTTTTAGAACATTATTTGCATCAACAATCTCCCCCTTTTTGATGATGACAAAACCTGAACTCATTTAAAGTTAAAATTAATTTTAACAAGTTATTAGTATGAGTTTATATCCCATTTCTCCCCCTTTTTGTTGAAGCAAAAAGGTTGCTAAGGCTCCCTTTGATGTATACTCCCCCTCGTTTGGAAGACACCAATGAATCTAGCTATGATTCTTGCTACAAAACAAAGTTAGATGACACATATATACAATATCTAAAATGTAGCAATCAAGACAAATATCCAACCACAAGGTAAAAAGAATATGGCTAAGTAGCCAAAAACTATAAAAGAGAAAACAACCACATGGTTATCCAATCCATTCATATAAAGAAATGTCATACTTGAATTATGACTACATCAGAAACATAAAGACAAACAACAAGAAGCATATATAAATCCTTAGTGACAAGAGGCCCTAAGATAAGCTTCATTTCCAAAAAGGGATCCTAAGCTTTTATTGATGGAAACTAAACATCAATATGTTTAGTTAAGTGGGCTAGCAGGAGGTGGAGAGGGTGACATGATTGGAGGTAGTGGTGGTGTCAAGAGATGCTCCACATAGGAGAACATGAAGTGTATCTCATCTCTCAAAGAGAAGATGAGGTTATGGCTGTGAAGAAAACATAGGCAATTAGCACTATGTAGATCGAATGGATGAGGTTGGATAGGTTGGCCCATGATTAGAGAAGAGGTGTGGTGGTAAGTTTGTTGGTGATGGGGTTGGCATGGAATAATCCAATGAAGTTATGGGTGAGAGTGTGTAGTCCATGGATGATGGCATTGTGTTCAAGGAGTGAGATGATGAAGATGTTGTTCGAGTTGATGATGTTTTGGAAGGAGCATTCGATGGAGAAGGTGAGTTAGGAGTGGCTTGGGAAGGTGGTGTTGCGACTTCATCATCTTTTGTGAGACCAACAAAGAGAGGTTTGGATGGTGGTCTTACGGTTATCCTAGGTTTCTTGGAGATATGGGTTGTTGATCCTTGTGTGGAAGACATGGTGATTGAATGGCGTGGGGTTGAAGATGAGATGCAAGATAAGCTTGCAATGGTGAGGCCTTATATAGGCAAGAGTTGTGGGATTTGAATTAAAGTTGGTGGTAGTGTCCTATGGTGTAGTGAGGGAATCTTAAGGTATATGTGAGTTTGCATAATTTTGCATGTTTGAGGTTAGGGATGCAGGGATCTAGAGGAAATAGTGAAAATTCATCAAACAAGGGCACGATACTAATAAATACCACATGGTACCGTTAAATTTAATGGTACCGTGGCCTATTTAACGGTACCATGGCCTGAAAGTCACGAATTTTCCTGTGCAGCATAGTTCTGGGCAGCTAGAGGAAAGTTTTCTAGGGGAAGTATTTGCAGGAAATGTTAGTGCCTCAAACCACTAAAGATTCATTTGCCTAATATGTCCCATATTAAGCTACTCCGACAATTAAAGATTATCAAGAAATTTTCTAAGATAATCTATAAGCATGCAAACAAAAAGGACAGAATAAGCTATCATCCAAGAATCATTTAATTGAAAATCATGCAATGTGATAGAAAAATTGTCAAGCATGCAAGATAGATAAGAGTATTAAGTCCTAATGTAATCTACCAAGGATAAATCCTAATAGCAGTACTAATCCCTCCTTAACTACTTATGACTTGAGCTTGCTCCCATTTTCAATACACTCTCATCTTAAGCATGCATTTCTTCCTTATGACTTTGATCATCAAAGGGTGCATAGTTGGTGGAAGATTCAGAAATGAGGATGGATGAGACATACGACTCATTAAGGGGTTTCATGACGGGATCAAAAAGTGAGTATTGGGGACCATGAAGGTATGGATGAGAATTCATGAAGTGGTGATAAAGACAAGTTAGGAACATCCCATAGGGTATCAATTTATTTTTGTTACCCTTGAGATGTATGATTCGCTTAGTGAAGAAGTAGGCAAGATTGTACGGGTGTTGGGTAAGAATACAACAAATCATATGAGCACAACACGCCGGAAGTTGCTCACGATTTTTGTTTAGACTAAGAGCATTTTCTCACAGGATGACTGCCCAAGAAAGTAGTTCATAACGAACCTCTTCCAAATGAATTTTCGTTGGATTTGGTTACGAAGAGTACTTATGAGTATGAATGCGTTTGGTAAGTTCGGTTGGAGAGGGTACGTAGGAACAGTACGGACTATTATTTTCTCGATAGTTGAAGAGAGACTCAATACACCAATCTTCAGTGTAGGCACATTGCTCATGATTGGGGATTCAGAGAATTTGAGCAAATTGCTCAAGAGTTAAGGCAAATTTGAAATTTCAAATCCAAAACCAAAGTGAGAAAGATTGATCCTCGTTACGTACGAGTTCAACTTGTCGAAAGAACTCCAACACAAAACGAGGACAAATGCTCTCGTTGATGTGAAGCAAGCAATTGAATCTTATAGCTCTAAATGAGGTGTTGATATCCATGTGATAAACTAAGGATGGATCAACGACTCGACCTTCATGAAACCGACGGGTTTCAAGATTAACATAGGCACAAATGTAACTACCGGTTGTTGTAGGTTCACGAGAGATTTTGGGAGTAAAGGTGTCGGTTAGAAGATGATCAAAATCATAATCATGAGACATTTTTGTTACCTATAGAAACTTTTAAGAGAAATTAAAATTGAGAATAGTTGCTTTAAAGACATGTGGAGGGGCGGTAATCTCGACTCTAGAACAAAAAGTAATGAGATTACACTTCAATTTTGCTCAAACGAATATTTCGAAAATACATATTAGTTATGTAATTCAATCAATATTCGTGAGATCATGTATGCATGAGAAAAACATTTTTAGATTGTATCAACAATGCACAAAAAAGATTTATGATCCTAGTTTCGTGAAATTTTTCAAAAATAATGGAATTCCGGTGCTTGGCGACTTCAATATTCTGGCCCCAAAAGTTTTAAGATTGAAAAAATCTAGTGTTAATGATTCCTAATGCAATAACAAGTATCCTAGACATAATTCCTCTTAAAGCTATTTATTCAAAAGCAAGATTTGGACCTAAATATATGGGTTTATGCAAATATTAAGTTAAGAGAATCATGATTGTTATACATTGTCTACCCTTAGTCCCAATTTCCTAATGACTCAATCAAAATTGAAATACCCCAATTCAATTTTCATGTATGAAAAACCCTAGACTCAAGATTAAGCAAAATTAGATTCAAATGACTTACAATTTAAGTTGAAAAAGTGGAAGTACTTGAAAGTTAATGCCTTGAAAATGATCTTGAAAGGGTGTAACTGAATTTTGGGTTGTGAGGTTTGGTTTTGACAGCAATGGCAGAAGTTAGGAAAGTTTAAAAAAGAATAATGTGGGAAAAGAGGACAGAAATACGAAATGTATCAGATGCACAATACCACGGTACAATTAGATTTAATGGTTTCGTGCTACTTTGGTGGTGTTGTGATCTGCTGGGATGAATTTTTGTCCCATTTTGATTTTTGACGAATAAGTCTCGCTGTTTTAGTCAGACTTTTTGGCACGAGGAAAGAATTTATACCTAATAAATTCTTTTGACAAGGAGACCTGGACTAGACGAAAAGAGATGACTTTAATATTTCCAATGAAATATTTAAAGAGTCATGAGACGAGACGCACGAGATGACTTCAATATTTCCAGTGAAATATTTAAATAGTCATAAGAGGGGTACGAGGGATGACATTAATGATTCCAGTGAAATATTTAAATAGTCATAAGATATATGAAATATGTTCTCTCATTCCTAGACCTAGACGAAGATAGTCGAAGGATTCTCGTTTGAGAAGTTTGGTCAGGATGTCGGTGATATTATCTTGAGAGGGAACTTTCTCAATAGAAATGTTTCCTTTTTAGATGTTATCGCGAAGGAAGTTGTGATGAATTTTGATGTGTTTAGTACGATAATGTTGAACGGGATTTTCGCTCAAGTCAAATAGCACCTTTGTTATTGCATATAATAGGGACATCGTCAAGTTGGATGTCGTAGTCAATAAGAGCTTGTTTCATCCATAGTGCTTGTTGACATGCCTTTCCGACGCTTACGTATTCGGCTTCGATCGTGGAGATAGCAAGAGCCATTTGTTTCTTGGAGAACCAAGAAGTTAGACAATAACCTATAAAGGTAAAAATGCCACTTGTACTCTTTTGATCCACATAATCTCCCGCATGATCAGAGTCGGCATAGACAATAGTTTCTACACCGGTCCCCTTGGGATAGAATAATCCCAAGTGTATAGTGCCTTTAATGTATCAGAAGATACGCTTAACCGCTTCAAGGTGAGAGGTTTTAGGATCGTCTTGGAAGCGAGCATAAAGGCAAACACTAAACATGATATCGGGCCTACTTGCCATGAGGTATAGTAAACTTCCTATCATACCTCTATACTTAGTGATATCTACGGACTCATCTTCTTCATCTATCATGAGTTTTGTTTCCATGGACATGGGAGTTTTCATGGGCTTAGACTATTCTGAACTAAATTTCTTAAGCATCTCCTTATTATACTTAGATTGATTAAAGAAGATACCATCTTCCATTTGTTTTATTTGTAAACCAAGGAATAAATTTAATTTACCCATCATGGACATGGGAGTTTTCATGGGCTTGGACTCTTCTAAACTAAATTTCTTAAGCATCTTCTTACTATTCTGGACAAGTTGAGCCAAATAAGATGTCGTCGACATATATTTGAACAATTATGAGATGCAAATTTCGTTTCTTCATGAAAAGTGTGTTGTCAACCATTCCCATGGTATATTCTTGTTCAATCAAGAATGCCTTTAGTCTATCGTACCAAGCTTTAGTTGCTTGTTTGAGACCATAGAGCGCTTTCTTGAGTTTATAAACATGATTCGGTTTCTTGAAGTCAACGAATCCCAGGGGTTGTGCGACGTATACCTCCTCGTTTATATAACCATTTAGGAACGCACTTTTTCACGTCCATTTGGTATAATTTAAAGTCTAAGGGGCAAGCATGGGCAAGGAGTATTATAATAGACTCTAATCTAGCTACGGGTGCATGGGTTTCATCATAATCTATTCCTTCTTGTTGGTTATATCTTTGTGCTACTAACATTGTCTTATTTCTAGTTACGACACCATTTTCGTTAAGTTTATTTCTAAACACCCACATAGTTCCTATGATGGTTTGATTCTTAGGAGGAGGTACTAGATCCCAAACTTGGTTTGTGGTGAATTGATTTAACTCTTCTTGCATGGCAACTACCCAACTTTCATCGTTTATCGCTTCACCGACATTCTTAGGTTCTACAGTTGATATAAAACAAAGAAATTACATTTGTTTTATACTTGTGACCTAATGGTTCTTTGGTTTAGGTTTCCTATGCCATTTTCAATTGGATGGTGATTGGATTCCTTAATGTTAACAACTTCGTCAACTTCAACTATTTCATCCTCAATGTCATTTTCAATGGTTTTCTTGCTATTTACATTAATGGCTTCTTCCTCATCTAAGTCATCATCCACCAAAGGTGATGTCTTAGTTAGTGGAGGACTTTCATCGAGTGTCACATTGAGTGATTCTTCGACTTGCATTGTTTCCTTGGTTAGGACAACATAGGCTTTACTATTTTGGGAGTAACCTAGGAAAACACCTTCGTAAGACTTTGGGTCAAACTTGGTGAGTTAGTCTTTAGTATTTAGTATGAAGCACTTGCTTCTAAACACTCTAAAGTAATCTAGTGTAGGTTATCTACCCTTCAATATTTTGTATGGTGTTTTTCCTAAGATAGGTCCAATTAGAATCCTATTAAGTATGTAAATTGAGGTGTCAATCGCATTACACCAAAACTTTTGAGTAATTGATTGTTCATTCAACATCGTTCTACTCATCTCTTGTAGAGTATGATTTTTCTGCTCAACTACCCCATTTAATTATGGGGTGTGTGGAGCCAAGAAATTGTGTGTAATACCATTAGCATCACAACATGCTCCAAATTGCACTTCATTATCAAATTCCCAACCATGATCCATCCTAATTGAGACTACTGTACACCCTAGGTTATTTTGGACCTTTTTACTAAAGATTTTGAATTCCTCGAAAGCTTGTGTCTTATTCTTAAGAAATCTAGTCCAAGTATACCTAGAGTAGTCATCAACTATTACTAAGGTTTAGTAATTTCCTCCGTAGCTCCGTACGGTGGATGGACCAAATAAGTCCATGTGAAGGTGTTCTAGGCATCTAGAGGTCGAGAACATATTCTTAGCTTTGTGACTAGAATGAGCTTTGATAGTTCCTAATATTAGCTTAACACAAGATGTAATAACTCACGTATAAGAAGTAATAACACCACGTACAACTATAATAGGAATCGTATAATAAGATAACGAGAGTACTAATGAGAAAGATAAAGAGAAGAATGGATGATTCATTAACTCGACAAATATGCAAAGGTTCGGCTACTATGTGAAATAAACCAACAAAGAAAATACCATTGGGTGATTGATGAACTTGCAGTCCTAAGAAGAACTTTAGTTCACCCATCATGGACATCACAAAGTTTTGTTTCAGTAATTTAGCAAAAGCATTTGAGTATTTCTTATGGGTTGAACCAAAAAATGATGTCATCCACATAAATTTGGACTATTAAGATGTCCTTCCCGTGTTTTTGTATAAACAAAGTAGGATCAACTGATCCTTTGGTGAAATGATTAGCAATTAGGAATGCAGATAGCTTATCGTACCATGCCCATGGGGCTTGCTTAAGGCCATAGAGGGCTTTCTTGAGCCGGTACACAGGATTCGGATGTTCTGGGTCAACGAAGCCCTCTGGTTGTGTGATGTTCACCTCTTTACAGAGTTGTCCATTTAAGAATTTTGTCATCACGTCCATTTGGTAAACAGTGATGTTCTTGTGGGCAGCGTATGCCAGAAACATTCGAATGGCCTCAAGTCTTGCCACTGGTGCGAAATATTCCTCAAAGTCGATACCTTCTTCTTGACTGAAACCTTTAGGAACCAACCAAGATTTGTTCAGAATAATCGTGCCGTCAGCATCCAACTTGTTCTTTCAGATCCATTTTAGTCCGACAACGTATACCCCACTTGGTCTTTCTACCAGTTCTCAAACTTCAAGACACTTGAATTGTTCAAGTTCATCTTGCATTGACTCAATCCAATTTTCGTAGTTTAAGGCTTCTTTAATGTTTTTGAGTTCTGCTTGACAAACGGTGAGTGTATAAATGCAAGTTTCATCGTCTGTGTGGAGTCTTTTACGTGCCATGACCGGGTTGTCTGGATTTCCAATCACGTTCACTTAAGGGTGATCCTTAGTCCACTTGTGGGTAGAAGGGTAGTGTTGAAAATTGTTATGCATATTTGACGAATCCAAGTTGCTCGTTCAAGACTCAGCAATATCTGAAATGGTGGGAGATGGAGCAAATGGATTGAAGAAAGCCTTACCATCATAATGTGTGGGTGTGGGTACTTCAGTAGATAGGAGGGGATCATCAGCTGCAGTCGCTGTATTAGAAGTTGTTTGTTCTACCGATGATGATTTTTCTGTTGGAGGTGCATCTTCAGCAACTGTTGTTGTTGTAGTTACTGTTGTATCAGGTGCTTGAATGTTGACTATTTGTGCAGCGGAATTTTTGGATACTTCAGAAGCACGACTAACTAGAGAATCATCAAATAGCGGAGCAAAAAAATCTTCCAAGTCCTTGCGGTTGAGAGAGAGTGGTGCAGCTGATTGATCAGGGAAGTTCAGACAGTTAGAATCGGGTCCTAAGCATTTTTGCTCAGAAGCCATATCCGTAAGTTTATCAAAATGAGCATGTATAGTCTCTTGAATTTCTCGGGTTCGACGGTTCCAGATACGAAATCCTTTAGAATTCTCATAGTATCCTACAAAGATTCCAATATCAGCTTTGGCTTTCAACTTTCCAAGGTCATCATGATCATTATTTGGGTAACAGAGTGCCCTAAATACATGAAAGTAATTTATGTTTGGTTTCTTCTGTGAACAAGTTCATATGGGGTTTTGTAGTGCCGTTTGGTGATCATACAATGGTTTTGAGTGTAGCAAGCGATTGAGACAGCTTCAGCCCAGAGGTAATCAGGTAATTGAGCATTAATCAACATCCTTCTTGCAGCTTCCACTAACGTTCTGTTTCTTTTTTTGACTACTCCATTATGTTCTGGGCTGCGTGCAATAGATGTTTGGGTTCAATCCCTACTTTCTCAAAATACTCATGAATAGTATGATTCTTAAACTCGGTTCCATTATCTATTCTGAATTTTCGAACGGTGTTACGAAGCTGAACTTGAATTTTGGTGAGAAAGGTGATGATCATCGAAGGATCTTGTTCTTTAGTACGAAGAAAGTAGACCCAAGTACATCTTGAAAATTCATCGACGATTACCAATATATAATGCTTCCCGTTGATTTTTTGATCCCACATCGGGCCACACAAATCCATATGCAGAAATTGGAGAAGATGATCTGTATTGTGCTCGGTTTTTGGAGGAAAATGAGCACGAGTACTCTTCCCTTGTTCACACGCTGGACAAAGGTGATCTTTGGCGTACCGGAATCTTGGAAGACCGTCGACTAATTTGTTACGAGCAAGATTAGTCATCGTCTTGAAATTCAAATGAGACAAACATTTATGCCATAGCCATGCTTTTTTAGAGTGTGCCTTGGAGAGTAAGCAAATTGGAGAATAAGCGGTCATGTCTGAAAAGGAAATGGTGTAAAGACTCGTTCCGTGTTTTCCTGTCATAAGGTCGTTTCCTTTTAGGTCTCGAACAAAGCATGTTTTCTCCCTAAATGCAACTTCCAAGTCACCATCACAAAACTGCCCTACAGAGAAAAGATTATGCCCAAGGCCTTCAACGTAGTATGCACGGCTTATTTCGATGTGTCCGCTGACATAGTCCCCATAGCCCATGATAGTGGCAAAGTGTTCATTCTCGGATTTGACAGTTCCTAAGAACTTTGCGACAAAGTTTACTAGAAGTTTTAGGTTGCCTGTCATGTGTCGGGAACATCCGCTATCAACAATCCAAAGAACGATTTAAATCACCTGCATCATAAGAAGATGACATAGAAAGAGAGTTGGTAATGGTGGATCCCGTTGGGTTAGTAGCACAGTTTATAAGCATTTTTGGTAACCAAGTAAAACTAGGTTTATGTTGTAGCCAACGCTGTCATGTCTAACTAGATTCTGCTTTCTTCCTAGTGAATGCACTCAGTGATTGAATTGTTTTAGGGGCCACTATGGTTTTGTCTATGGTAGGCTTAGAAACTACATTTGGCGGTTTTCCTAAGATTGACTTAGCAATAGTAATGGGCCTAGAGGAAACGCCATTTGTACATTTCTGACTACGAGACAAAAGGGTTTTTGCAACACATTTTTGATGATTACTAGACAAAACACTTGTACGACAAAACAGATAATAAGCATCAACAATAACATCATTCAGAACATTCATAGTCTTAACATTCGTTACAACATAATTAGAATTATACGTTTTAAAGCTTGATTCTACTTTAGACATAACATGCTTTTTATTCAGATTCCTAGTGTGAACTTCTACTTCTTGTTCCTTAGGTGAGCTGCTCTTAGGTCTCCAGATGCTAGTCTTCTTTTTGTTCATTTTTTGTCTTGGATCTGCTAACCTTAGGAGAGGTGCCTAGTTCTGTAGAAGTTGAAGCAAGCACATTAGGGGTATGTGGAGATGCTTTCTTAGGTGTCACATTTACTTTGCGCATGCCTGGTGCAATCACATTATTGTGAACAAACATCCCTTTTTCAGGTACTTTGATTTTCTCTTTCAACTCAATGACAATGTGTTTTTGTTGTTGAATTTTGTAATCCAACTCTCGGTTTAATCGAAAGGTGTCATTCCTATTTTGGTAAACTTCATCCATGTCCTTTTCATACTAAAAAAATTGATGTTTTAAAACAGCATTTTCTTTTTCAATACTTTGAATTTTGGAAGTATGATTGTTTTGAAAGGACAATGATTCTTTTTGGCTTTGTAATTTTAAATCAAAGTTAAGACTCTGAGTCTGACACCATTGCAATTTTTGGTTGAGTTGGAAAATTTATTTTGAAAATTTGTTTTTCACATCATCATTGACTTTTCTAAGTATCTCATTTTCTTTTTTCAAATTTGCAATCTTAAGTTTCAACATCTCAGTATCAATAGTATGGTCATCAACAAGCATTTCATTACATGACACATATATGAAATTCATAATCACAAATATTACATCAGAACATAGAACATTTTCCAAGGGTCGATCTGCTTCTTTTTGCAAAGCTTTGTTTTTACATTTTTGTTTTGAGATCTTCGTTTCTGTTGCTTCGAAAATGTTCATCATGGATTCAACCTCTGACTAATGTTTCTGTTCCCAATGTGAAGCACAAAGTTGCAGGTGTTGAACGTGTGGCAAAAATTGCTTTTGAAAGACTTCTCACTTTTCTTTTTCATAAGGAGAAAGAAAAGTAGAGACTTTTAGCTCTGAATTTCGTTCAATTGCTTGTTCCAAAAATATTATGTCTTCCATAAATGTATTAAAATATCTAAGGACACGCAATGGGCCAATTACACCTGGATTTGGTAAAGGGCCATTGACTTGTGCGACAATGTTCATAGGAACAACTTCAAAGGTTTCATGCATTTCAATTAAAGACCATGTTTGTTCTGATTTATCTTTTTGTGGTACAAAGGTTTCGCTAATATGAGGTACTCATGAGTAGTCATAGGGTTTATTAAATGGGACATTCCTCATTTTAGATTGACTCTCTCCGTCCTGTTCCATTTCCTCTTCACGATTATAGATGACAACACGCATGAAAGAATCATCAAACAAATGTTCTGCACTGTATAACTTCGGATTTTCCTTGAGTGCTTTATGTAAAAAACTTGGTTTATCATCCCTAATAGCAAATCCATATCCTTGGGGATTTGGTTTTACAGTTAGTTTCTGAATGGCTGTTACAGATTCACCAGTTTTATACACAACGTTTTGAAATTCTTTAAGTTTGCATTCCAACGCAACGATTTCCTCAAGATAGGAATCAACTTGTTTCCTTGATATTTGTCTGTGTTTAGAAAAATTATCTTGACATGTTTACAACTCTATTTTTGTTTTGGAAAGTTCAGAGTGTAAAATGTCAACTTGTTTTTGAAAATCTATTTTTGTAGTTACTTTTGGGAGTTTAATTGATTTTTGGAAACGGTTAATTCACATACTTGATATTCTAACTCTTATGTTTTAACATAAGATTGTTGGAATGCAACCTCAAAATTTTTCTCTCCATTTTTCTTTAGTTTCATAGTTTGGAAGTTGAAGTTTGTAGCACTCAAGATCCTTAGTTAACAATGCAACTTTTGCTTTTAAGTTTCTATTAATTTCATTGCACTTATCAATTTAGGATTTCTGTGCATCTAGCTGTGTTTGGGTGGTCAAGAACAAGGTCATGAGCTCTGGATCTGGACCAAGCAAAAGATCATCTTGTTCAATTTGATCATGATTATCATCATCAAGAGGATCATCATGTGAAACAACGAGGTTAATTTGATCTTCATCAAATGTAACTACGGTGTTGATTTGGTCATCGACTTGAGAGGATAAGAATGAGTCATTTTGACAAACATTTTCTTTAGCTGATGCCGACGCAGAGGGTAATACAATTTCATGAATGAGACATTTAGAATCAGGTACCTGAGAAAAGCCATCTGTACCATAAACCGGGCCTGTTTCACTCATGTGCATTTCTTGCATGTTAGCCATCAACATTACGGTTGCATTGGCCTCCAGATCTTCCATATCATTGTCCGAGTATGCATTAGCCATAAAGTTGTGCTCCTTCTCAGTCAGGGTGCCACCAGCTTCATCTTTAAGAGCCAAAAGAAGAGCTTATTGGTGGTACACACTACCTCAGGTCCTTGGCTTGGGGTAAGCATTGGCTATGTGACCTTTCCCTCCACAGTTTTAGCATTTGACCATGGTGTTTCCAATCTCAGTATTCCCTGTATCAACAATTTCTGCCCTCCTATGTGTTACCAACGTTGTTCCTACTACATCCAGCTAACCTCTGTCCACCTGAATTTCCCATACAGCTACCCGAACCATATCTCCCAGAAGCTCTGTTTTGAATTTCAACTCTGCCATCATGAACAACTGCCTGATTGCGAGTGTTGGATGAAGACCTGAGACGGTTGTTGGATTTGTTTGAAAATTTGCTGAAAGCTCTAGCAATCAAAGCAAATCCTTCGGTCAACGAGTTAAAAGCATCATCTTCATCACTATTGATGTTTTGAATAAAGCATAAAATCGGTGTTATCATATGAAACCAGTTGATTATTAGCTTATTGCGGTGATGCTTCATATGGAACGAGTTGGCTTGATGAAGTTTGTGAGGGATAAGTTAAAAGATGTTGTGGTTGGACAAAACTATGGTTTGGTTGTGGTGCAAAGTGAGACTGAGCAATTAAAGCTAGTGAATTTGGAGTTGATGATGGTGAGTAACCTCCACGAGCTACTGTGTCTTTATCAACCTCTGATTGGTGATGCTTCAAGTAATCATACAACAACCCATAAGAGGCGTTGTGTAAATTCTTATCTTGTCGAACAAAAGTTACATACTTCTGCCAATCAGGTCCGATACAACTTAGGAACTTAGTATTCACTGCAATCCTGGGTAGTATTATATTGTGACGGTCCAAGTCATTGATGATATTGGTAACCTATGGTAGTAAGACTCTAAGGATTCCCCAGCTTCAATCATAAACATGGTGTACTCCAGATAGAGCTTAGATTCCATATCCTCTTGGTTTAACTATGTTCCTTCCATGAGAAGATGTACATGTGCCCACATGTCTTTAGCAGTCTTTTGTGCATCGGTACTTCAAAAGATAGGATTTGGAATTCCTTGAAGGATGTAAGACATGGCTAGTTCATTTGCTTCTTGCTAAAGGACTTGTTCTATTGTGAGCTGAGCAACAGGAACAGGAGTAACCGTTGCTTCTCTTTGAGGGATGGCATTGGGATCGCTAGGAACCGTTGTGGTAGGTACTAGATATGGTCCTTCAATAATTACCTTTTTCAAGTACTTTCCATGGGTTTCTTGAGTTCAATAAACTGAAGAAATTGACTTGACCACTGCACGTAATTACCCGGAGTTAGCATTGGAGGTGTATCTAAGGATCCTGCTTCGTTTATAGATTGTTGACTGCTGATTGCTTCGCACATTTGGTCAAACCAATGAGGTTGTTTAGGTGGAAGTTGGTATGTATGCATTGGTTTTTGTGGATATTGTTGTTGTTGAAGGACTTGTTGTTAAGGGAAGAACTGATGTTGTTGCATGAAAGCTTGTTGTTGAGGATATTGAGGATATTGTGTTTGTTGATGATATTGTTGTTGTTGATGATACTGTTGTTGTTGATTGTAGAAATAGTTGTAGCTCGGTGGTTGAGAGATTCTTGTATTTTTGTGGATCTTGTAGACAATTAAGATGTGTGTTATGAGTTATGAAGTTTGGTTTTGGTTAAGTGCTAATTTAAATGTTTTTCTTGTTCAATTCCGACAATTACTTTTCACTGTCAATTCCGACACATCACTGTTCACACTTTCAAATTGCGATGAGTTCAATAAATTCTGATGAGGTATCTGAATTGCGACGAATAATCCAAATTCTGATGGAATTATACAATTTTGATGGATTATCTAAATTCCGACAACAATGGGTGAATTCCGACAAACTATTGAATTTTGATGAACCTGAGAATTGCGATGAACTTTGCAATTGAAACAGAAATTGAAAATTTCGATAACTTATCTAAATTGCGATAGAATTGGCAATTCCGATAGCTTATCTAAATTACAATTTCCAATAATTTTCTCAATACCTTATACAAGATATGAGATTTGCCTCAAAGTCGAAGTATTTTCACAAGCTTATACAAGCAAGGAATCTAACGCCAATTTGGATAAACCCATAAGTCTTCTGAATTCCGATAAACTTTAGCTGGGAATTACGATAAACCCTAGCTTGCAATTCTGATAAACCCTGAAAACTAAATTTCAAAAAACCCTCTTTTCACCAATTTTGATAAAACGCCAAATTTTTTAGATCACTTTTACGACCAAAAAACGATGTTTTAACAGGATTTTTTTGGTTCAAAACATTTAATAACACGTAAATTTAGGAAAGTTAAAACCTTTAATGTCTAAACCAAAATTTGGTGAATTTCGACAATATGCAACGAATGAAAACGAGTGTGATGGATCGTGTTTTGGTGTGATTATTGTGAATCGGGAGGTCGGGGATGATGATAATACATCATCTCCATGGTAAGAGTTTAGAGAGAGAGAGTCTTGAGAGAGAAAGTTGAAACTAGGTTTTATTATAAAATGAAAGGTGAATTACAAACTCAAACAAGGCTCACCCCTCCATGGAAGTTTGGTGGGGTATTTATAGTCACTCAAACACATGACTTTACAATAATTACGCTTCTAGTCCATGTGTTTGAGGCTTACATAATAACTAATGTAATCCCAAATATGTTCTCACATTTTCGTGTTAAAAGCATTTTTAACAATCTTCCCCCAATGTGGCAACATATAGGATTACTTACAGCATTTCCTACAAGTACAAATGCAAATAAAGAAAGGTCTTCATAGGCTCTTCAAATGCTGAGGATGACTGCAATTTACGCTCTTTGTCTTCAATTTGTACCTCGGCTTGAGAACTTTTCTTCACTTGTAGGTAAATGATGTAATATGCATGAACTGGATTAACTTCCCCCCAATCCATGCTGCATGTCTTCAACGGCTTTTTCATATACTTCATTTAGGTGATGTTTCTGAATCAGCTTCCCCCCAAACTGACAACCGTCTTCAGCAGATTCGAAACATTGATGTAGTTAACATGTCTACTAACATTTGAAGGTTGTAAGTACACAGCGGAATTTTTAGATGACATCGTAAACCACACCAGGCAAATCTGACTATTACTCAGTAACGATTATGCTCAATGCGAAAACTCCGTTCGGGGTAACATGCAATGAATCAGCAAGATCTTCTCACATAAGTAGGCTACTTCACAAATGTGACAATTCGTAATTTCAGGCCATTTTTCCGAACCTCGACAATTTTACTATTCACGAGTTACTATTCATTTTCACTATTCATTTCCAAAATTTTTATTTCATATTCTCGTAAGTTAAACTATTTTAATGATAACCCGAGATTTTGGCACTCGTCGGATAATTTTTGCAAGAATCACGAAACCGTGTCCGAGACTTACTTTAAGGTTTAAACATCATTTAGGCATCCCGATATGTCCAAACAACATTACCAACAAGAGAAATATATGTTTTCCACCTTCCGTGACATTTTCATGAATTTAGGAATTTTAGGATACCCGGTTTTAAGTTTTGTGACTTTACGACTTACAGTTAGCAATTAACGGGACCAAAACTCACTCCGTAAGTCAAGATACGTATCCAGCCTAAAATATATAGATATTTTCTGAAAAATATCTAGATATTTCAAAGACCTAGTGAAATTACCATTTTACCCTTCCATCAAAATTACCAAAATGCCATTGGACTATATAAAGCATAAACTAGCACATTTTTTTTTTATCAAAAATCACAAAACCCTCCCTCTTTCTCTCCCTAGTCCACGGCACACCAAGAACACCAAGGAGATCCCGTAATTTTTCCAAGATCGAGTGTTATACAAGTTCCTTATACCTTCCTTGTTAGAGTTTTGTAATAAAAACTCCAAGGTTGTGGTCATTTTTCATCCTAACTCGTCAATCTTCAAGTAAGCTTCAAGTGAACTTTTTCACCATCTCATACTTTCATTTGATCATTAACATCATGTATTTTCAAGTTATATTGGTTAAGCATGCAAGTTACATATGTTATTTATACCACTTTACAAGTTTCATGGTTTTTATGAATATATATTAATCCTATGATCATCCCCTTGAATCCTACAATATTTTGTGAAGTCTAGGACCCCATGACACCCTAAGAAGGTGTATGGTAGATCAAGAGATGTTTGGTTGTTGATTGGAAGGTTTTTGTACAAGTTAGTAACTAGGAAACCAAGTTTTGAACAATATATATACCTACTGTCCTTAAATGCCAAACGTGGGAAACTCAGTGGGTTTTGGGTAACTTTGGACCAAATATTTAGAAAATACATTCCGAGACGAAACTATGGCCGAAAACGGGGATAAAAACGAGTTAATAACGAAGGAGATATGGTTTTCCGAAGTTTAACGACGAAAAGTATTTTTGGAAAATATTGTTGCTGTCCATTTTTGCCAAACGTGGAAACTTCAGGGGTTTCTGGGAAATTTTGGGTTAGATATTCAGAAAATACTTTCAAAAACGAAACCGTAGCCGTTGGAATCACTAAAAGAGCCCTTACGACGTGAAAGTTATGCCAAATACGAGTTAACGAGGAAAACTATATTTTCAGAAAAACTCACTGCTGTCACAGTTTTTCACGGGCTGTTTTGGGGCATAAAACTTGATCTAGCCGTCCCGACTTATCAAAAATATGTTAATAGGTTGTCCCACGATTCCGGGGATATAAAGAACATAGAAAACGAGCTTATAACGAAAAAGATACAAGTGTTTGAAACCCGACGAAAAACATATAATTCCATCAGCTTTTACTAATATAAACTTGCCGCAAAACTGTCTTTGCGAGACACCATTTTCATGACTGTTTTTATCCATGATTGGTATGGTTTGAGTCCGAGCCGTCTTCATATGAAATCAAGATCTCCCAGTAAGCTTTTTAAATCAATTGGCCGTTCGTCGAATAGACTTATAACGAATAAACTACGACCTCATCTTTTTACCCAAAAATCCTTTCAAAGTTATCATTTTGACAGCTTTTACTATAATAGAATTTTCTAAGTGTTGAACATTATATTTTCAAGTAACCATATTCAAAGCAGATTTTCTTTATGATCGGGACGCGTATGACCAAAACTCAAATGAGACGGCTGTGAGATCATGTTACAAGGTTTTCAAAAACGTCGAGTTTTACCGCTAACACTTAATGTGCAATATTTTACGGCTAGTTTTGCGAGGCCGTTTGGTCACATTTTCACAAGTTATAAAAAGAGTTATTTTGCGACGAAACTATTATATTTGACCATAAAACACCAAACGAGGATCGTGGAGTACCATTCCAACATATTTACACGAAAAGTAGTTTATGACTTACAAGACGTCAAAGATGTATTTTTCGACGATAAACATTATTTTCCAAAATCATCGAGTGGTATCGATAACATACGTATTTGCATGTGTAGCATCATTTCATTGCTTACAATAGATCATATCATTCATGTTAGGTCGCGGTTAGAGACCGAGCCTCATTTCAGCATATTCATATCTGTCTTTGTTGCTATCGCATCAGGTGAGTTCCATAGCCCCTATTTTATACGTTTTGGATTACGTTTTGGGGGAGAATACATGCTCAATTATTTTCCACATGCACTTTAATCTTCTAAGGATTAAAGTGAGTTTTCATAGCCCCGGTTTTCAAGTTATTACATCATTTCAAATCTCTCGGGGGAGAATACATTGTACCATTTTTCATGCGGACCAAAGTATATAAATTCATTACATTGCTTAAGTTACCACATTTGCCAAGTTAAAGTCCCCTATTATCATGAACCGTTAATTGTGAGCAAGCGAGGGTGTGTGAATAGATCTATTGAGGGTGACACCTCCGTTCGGGTTGGTAGCACCAATTGTCATACGAACGCATTACATTTGATCCATTTCAGGGTGTTTGGCAAAGCACTCAGTTGGGGCATTTCATTCAGTCTAGCTTCGGGGTCATGAGCTTAAGAGATATTGTATCATTTTTATGTGGCAGTTTGTCATAAACTTATACTTGTGGTTTCCGTGTAACATTTCAGTAACATAAACCAAATCATATTTGGCAATGGGTTGTAAACACACAGGTTGCAAGTCTTGCTATGGACAGGACTTGGAACTGGGTGGATTTATAAATGCCTTTGCTGGGAAAACCTTCATTCAAAGGCATTACATTTTTTTCAATAAACTCTATGAACTCACCAACCTTGTGTTGACACTTGTTAGCATGTATTTTCAGGTATAAAGCAATAGCACGCTACTGGAGGCTCTTGGCAGGGCATGGCATGGTCATAGAAGACTCTGACAAACATTTGGGACCGTTCTACCTATTTTAAAGGGCCTATTTCCGCACTACTTTTAACAATGTAAATTCAACATTTTTGTTAAACAAGGTTGTTCTAAATAATTGAAATGAAAACCATTCTTTGCACTTGTGTTGTGATACCAATTGAGTTGCACCCCAGCGATGTGAAAGCTTCCGCTGAACCCGATTTTGGGGGTGTGACAGATTGGTATCAAAGCCTAGGCTATAGAGAATTGGGTAATTTTAAAACCTAAACTATAGCTACATTTACAAAAACTTAACCCTATGACCGCCACGTGCCTGCCTGCCAAGCTGATGCCTCAATTGTGGTTTGTTGCTGACATATTTAATAAGATTTGTGTCTTATTATCAAATCATTCATACCCACTTATTATAGTTGATTACTATAGTTGTCTTTCATATAAGCATGCATACATATCATATACGTTTCAGCGTTACGCCTTTTTCTTACATAGTTTCATCATTCGACCACGAGTTTGGTCCTATGCCTTAGCCTATCAGAACATCTCTTCAAATGTGAAGGACCTAGTATTACTATAACTGAGCTGAGTATTTTAAACTTCATTGAACCTCGGTGGAATATAGACTCGTCATCTATATTCAACCCGGGACAGTTGGACATAGGCTGACTACCTATGCCCCGCTCAGAGATGAATTTTACAATACTGAGAGCAGTTATAATAAAATTATGTCCGATTTGCATTCCTACTCGATTTCTAAAGGTTTCAAAACTTCTTGTGTGTATACACAATCGTTGCAAGAACATCCACTCCTACATCACCTTATGAACCGCCGTCTAGAAGCACGTCAGCTAACCATAACCCAACCTCAAGCCGTTGAGAGTCAGATCATTAGGAATGACAATCATTTCACCTTTACCATCACGAATCCTCGAGACTCAAGTTGAGGTACTCAAGGAAGGAAACCGACAGAATGACAAAACCCTATGGTATGCCAAAGAATGAAAATGGGTTAGTAAAGAGGTCAGACAGATTATTGTGCTTCAAGGATAGAAACTGAATACCCCTCTATGGCGGAATACGAGAGTTGATTATGCACGAGTCGCACAAGTCGAAGTACTTCATTCACCCAAGTTCTGATAAGATGTATCAGGATCTCAAAAAAACTTTATTGGTGGCCGAATGTGAAAGCAGACATAGCTTTGTAGGTTAGCAAATGCCTTACTTGCGCTAAAGTAAAAGCCGAGTACCAGAAACCATTAGGATTACTTCAGCAACCAGAATTCCCTCAGTGGAAATGAGAACGCATTACAATAGATATTTTCATTAAACTTCCCAAGACATTAGGCAGTTTAGGAGCTATTTGGGTGATCATCGATCGTCCCACCAAATCAGTCCATTCCATTCCAATCGGAGAGACTTATACTATGGAACAGCTTACCAGACTTTCTGTCAAGGAAATAGTTTCAAAGCACGGTGCACCAAATTTCCATCATCCCTGACCGAGATAGTCACTTTACTTCAACTTACTGGCAATCATTACAAGATTCATCTGGAAGCAAATTAGACATGAGCAATGCCTATCATCCTCGGACCGATGGTCAGAGCAAGAGAATGATTCAAACATTGGAAGATATGCTCAGGGCATATGTGATTGATTTTGGAAATGGTTGGGACTAACCATTTGCCATTGATCGAGTCCTCTTATAACAACAACTATCACATGAGCATAAAAGCAGCACCATTCGAGGCACTCTATGGTCGAAGGTGTCGGTCCCCTGTTTGTTGGACCGAAGTTGGTCAAGTACAACTCACTAGTTCAGACATGGTTCGCGAAACCACAGAAAAGATAATTCAGATTTGAGAAAGACTTAAAACAGCCAGAAGCCGACCGAAAAGTTACGTCGATGTTCGACGCAAACCATTAGAATTTCAGGTTGGAGGCAAAGTTCTGACAATCCCTTTAAGATATCCTTACCCAATCAGATATACGCACGACCTACCATCCTCGAACCAACAAACATTAAGGAAACTATCCAATCCCTATAGGACATGCTCAGCACCATAGAATTAACCTTAAATTGTTTGGAGTAAACCTTTGACATTGACAGATTTCACCTTCAACAATAGCCATCACACCAATACAAAGACTATACCCTTTAAGACACCCTGTGGTGGAAGTACCAATTACCTACTGACAACCAAAAATCGGGAAGTCCAATTCACTAGTCTAGAACCCAATCGTGAAACAACAAAGGAAAGTTTACAAGTCAAGAATCAGTTACAAACAACACGAAAACAATAGAAAAGTTAAGTCAACTCAGGATGCAAAATCATTGGGATTAGGTATCCCTAAGCAGCAAATCATTAGAATTCTAACTGTGGAACGAGTTACGTTGAAAGCCTTGCCTTGGAAAGGCATGACACAATTTCAGAAACATTGGAAAAGCATGATACAATTGTGAGAACACGGGAAAGTGAACCCTAGGTACCTTGGACCATTAAAGACTGTAACTGTAATCGGCCGACTGGCATACAGACTGGAGCTTCCGTAAGAGCTCAACAGCATACATAACACGTTTCATCTCTCAAACCTCAAGAAATGTTTTTCAAACGAAACGCCCGAAATTCCATTGTAAGAAATTTAGCTCGACAATAAGCACAATTACGTGAAGGAAACAACAGAAATCATAGACCATGAGGTCAAACAGTTGAAGCAGAGTCAAATTCCTATCGTTAAGGTTCGCTAGAATTCTCGCAGAGGTCCTAAGTTTACATGGGAGCGGGAAGACCAGATGCAGCTCAAATATCTATACCTTTCACCGAATCCACCCCGGAGACCAACACTAACTGAATTCAGGGACTGAATTCCCGTAACGGGTGGAGACTGTGACAATTCGTAATTTCAGGCCATTTTTCCGAACCTCGACAATTTTACTATTCATGAGTTACTATTCATTTCCAAAATTTTTATTTCATATTCTCGTAAGTTAAACTATTTTAATGATAACCCGAGATTTTGGCACTCGTCGGATAATTTCTGCAAGAATCACGAAACCGTGTCCGAGACTTACTTTAAGGTTTAAACGTCATTTAGGCATCCCGATATGTCCAAACAACATTACCAACAAGAGAAATATATGTTTTCCACCTTCCGTGACATTTTCATGAATTTAAGAATTTTAGGATACCCGGTTTTAAGTTTTGTGACTTTACGACTTACAGTTAGCAATTAACGGGACCAAAACTCACTCCGTAAGTCAAGATAAGTATCCAGCCTAAAATATCTAGATATTTTCTGAAAAATATCTAGATATTTCAAAGACCTAGTGAAATTACCATTTTACCCTTCCATCAAAATTACCAAAATGCCATTGGACTATATAAAGCATAAACTAGCACATTTTTTTTATCAAAAACCACAAAACCCTCCCTCTTTCTCTCCCTAGTCCACGGCACACCAAGAACACCAAGGAGATCCCGTAATTTTTCCAAGATCGAGTGTTATACAAGTTCCTTATACCTTCCTTGTTAGAGTTTTGTAATAAAAACTCCAAGGTTGTGGTCATTTTTCATCCTAACTCATCAATCTTCAAGTAAGCTTCAAGTGAACTTTTTCACCATCTCATACTTTCATTTGATCATTAACATCATGTATTTTCAAGTTATATTGGTTAAGCATGCAAGTTACATATGTTATTTATACCACTTTACAAGTTTCATGGTTTTTATGAATATATATTAATCCTATGATCATCCCCTTGAATCCTACAATATTTTGTGAAGTCTAGGACCCCATGACACCCTAAGAAGGTGTATGGTAGATCAAGAGATGTTTGGTTGTTGATTGGAAGGTTTTTGTACAAGTTAGTAACTAGGAAACCAAGTTTTGAACAATATATATACCTACTGTCCTTAAATGCCAAACGTGGGAAACTCAGTGGGTTTTGGGTAACTTTGGACCAAAGATTTAGAAAATACATTCCGAGACGAAACTATGGCCGAAAACGGGGATAAAAACGAGTTAATAACGAAGGAGATATGGTTTTCCGAAGTTTAACGACGAAAAGTATTTTTGGAAAATATTGTTGCTGTCCATTTTTGCCAAACGTGGAAACTTCAGGGGTTTCTGGGAAATTTTGGGTTAGATATTCAGAAAATACTTTCAAAAACGAAACCGTAGCCGTTGGAATCACTAAAAGAGCCCTTACGACGTGAAAGTTATGCCAAATACGAGTTAACGAGGAAAACTATATTTTCAGAAAAACTCACTGCTGTCACAGTTTTTCACGGGCTGTTTTGGGGCATAAAACTTGATCTAGCCGTCCCGACTTATCAAAAATATGTTAATAGGTTGTCCCACGATTCCGGGGATATAAAGAACATAGAAAACGAGCTTATAACGAAAAAGATACAAGTGTTTGAAACCCGACGAAAAACATATAATTCCATCAGCTTTTACTAATATAAACTTGCCGCAAAACTGTCTTTGCGAGACACTATTTTCACGACTGTTTTTATCCATGATTGGTATGGTTTGAGTCCGAGCCGTCTTCATATGAAATCAAGATCTCCCAGCAAGCTTTTTAAATCAATTGGCCGTTCGTTGAATAGACTTATAACGAATAAACTACGACCTCATCTTTTTACCCAAAAATCCTTTCAAAGTTATCATTTTGACAGCTTTTACTATAATAGAATTTTCTAAGTGTTGAACATTATATTTTCAAGTAACCATATTCAAAGCCGATTTTCTTTATGATCGGGACGCGTATGACCAAAACTCAAATGAGACGGCTGTGAGATCATGTTACAAGGTTTTCAAAAACGTCGAGTTTTACCGCTAACACTTAACGTGCAATATTTTACGGCTAGTTTTGCGAGGCCGTTTGGCCACATTTTCACAAGTTATAAAAAGAGTTATTTTGCGACGAAACTATTATATTTGACCATAAAACACCAAACGAGGATCGTGGAGTACCATTCCAACATATTTACACGAAAAGTAGTTTATGACTTACGAGACGTCAAAAATGTATTTTTCGACGATAAACATTATTTTCCAAAATCATCGAGTGGTATCGATAACATACGTATTTGCATGTGTAGCATCATTTCATTGCTTACAATAGATCATATCATTCATGTTAGGTCGCGGTTAGAGACCGAGCCTCATTTCAGCATATTCATATCTGTCTTTGTTGCTATCGCATCAGGTGAGTTCCATAGCCCCTATTTTATACGTTTTGGATTACGTTTTGGGGGAGAATACATGCTCAATTATTTTCCACATGCACTTAAATCTTCTAAGGATTAAAGTGAGTTTTCATAGCCCCAGTTTTCAAGTTATTACATCATTTCAAATCTCTCGGGGGAGAATACATTGTACCATTTTTCATGCGGACCAAAGTATATAAATTCATTACATTGCTTAAGTTACCACATTTGCCAAGTTAAAGTCCCCTATTATCATGAACCGTTAATTGTGAGCAAGCGAGGGTGTGTGAATAGATCTATTGAGGGTGACACCTCCGTTCGGGTTGGTAGCACCAATTGTCATACGAACGCATTACATTTGATCCATTTCAGGGTGTTTGGCAAAGCACTCAGTTGGGGCATTTCATTCAGTCTAGCTTCGGGGTCATGAGCTTAAGAGATATTGTATCATTTTTATGTGGCAGTTTGTCATAAACTTATACTTGTGGTTTCCGTGTAACATTTCAGTAACATAAACCAAATCATATTTGGCAATGGGTTGTAAACACACAGGTTGCAAGTCTTGCTATGGACAGGACTTGGAACTGGGTGGATTTATAATGCCTTTGCTGGGAAAACCTTCATTCAAAGGCATTACATTTTTTTCAATAAACTCTATGAACTCACCAACCTTGTGTTGACACTTGTTAGCATGTATTTTCAGGTATAAAGCAATAGCACGCTACTGGAGGCTCTTGGCAGGGCATGGCATGGTCATAGAAGACTCTGACAAACATTTGGGACCGTTCTACCTATTTTAAAGGGCCTATTTCCGCACTACTTTTAACAATGTAAATTCAACATTTTTGTTAAACAAGGTTGTTCTAATTAATTGAAATGAAAACCATTCTTTGCACTTGTGTTGTGATACCAATTGAGTTGCACCCCAGCGATGTGAAAGCTTCCGCTGAACCCGATTTTGGGGGTGTGACAACACATCATAACCTGCAAAAGTTGAACCGATTACACTAAAATCACAAAACTGAACAACTAATCATTTATGCGGACGTCTCTCCGGTAGTACTAAAATTGTAAGCTCGATCACGTGAATCTGTTATGCGTCCCTGATGTGCACATTTCTTCCCCTGAATGCAGAGACATCTAGGAAAAGAGTATTTTCGCAAAGAATGCAAGAAAAGTCAAAGAACATCCACTCTCTCTTCTCCCACGATGTCTTCGCTGTATGTCCAATTAGTCGAAGATGTGTGAAGTACCATAAATAGCCCCTGAGAATCATATGCTGATAAAATCTATACTCTTTGATACTATTCTCTGCTAACTCTTTACCGACCCCGTTATCATTCTGACAGCTTTGATCTTCAATACCGGTGATGCCCAATCAACCAGTAGCATATGTATTGAACCCGGTGTCTGCCCAAAGGTTGATCAAATGGAGGGCTATTTCTTTTCACCCTTTTCTTTACCTTTCTTTTTCATTCTTCAACTCCTTCTTTCTCCTTTCATCATTTCTCCTTTTTTCAATCATACCTAGCACTTTCTAGTACTAAACTATTGGTATTATCCTTGGGTAGATCCCTCTGGCTCTGGCGGATCATAGGACGTTTTTTCCTAACCTTAGTTACCTTATAACTTCATGATATCCTATTGTTGCCATAAACCAAACTTTTAAAAATCTCTCAAAGCGTTTTTGATTTGAAAAAAAATATTTTGTTAACACTTTGAGAGTTTTGTGATTTTGCAGAAATACTCCCCCTCAACATGTGCTCATAAGTATTAAATTTAAATTTGCACATGTCGGGTAGAGTTAGCACTTTTGAATTGATTGATTTTCAATGAACCTGATCGTTGCGAGACACGTTTACATCACTAGTAGAACTAGCTTCAAATTATTACCTGTCCAGATCAGATTCAAGGAAAATTTCTTGAAATCGGTACATTCTACTCAGACATATCATTTGCGAGACACGTTTACATCACTAGATAAACTGGCTTAAAATTATTACCCGTCCCGGACATGCCTTTTTGACTACTGACTTTTGCTATCATCAATTCGAGGGTCAGTTCTTAAGTTGAGCTCTTGTGAGATTTCAACTTAGATTTACCATATTTTAATCATATCTTTATTCTCCCCCTCAAAAATAGCATACTCATGTTGTTTTTGTTTAACTAGTGATTAAAATATGCTCTTTTTGAGGTTTATGTGAAGAATTTCAAGAACTTTAGTTTTTGAACAAAGATTATGTTTCAAATACTCCCCCTTAACAAGGGAATACTTGTCCTTATGAGCAGAATTTTGAAAAACTTAGAAAAAATTTTGGTTTAATTCTACTTATAAATAAGAAGCTTTTACTCTTTAGATTAGGATTGAAGCACTGAAACGTACCTCAAGGTTCTTTCTATAAAAGAACGGGTTGTGCACTGTTATGTGTGCACAAGCCATTGTTAAGGATGAAAAATGATGAAAAATTATGATGAAATATGACAAATGATAACAAATTATAGCAAGGATTACTGCTCATGTCGACGGAACGTGAAGATGTTAGGAACTTTGGCACGTCCTCCCACGTAGCTTTCCAGTCGTCTCATTGTTGTTCTAAACTTGAGCCTTTTGTCAATCCTATCAATGAACTTCACTGCTTGCTTTGCATCGTTCCTGCTCCAACCTATAACTCTCAGCCATCCCGTCTTCAACCCCTTGCTACGGTTTTCTAAAATCTTTTCAAGTTCATACTTGACATGCAGAAGAGTTTCGTCGCTAAACTTGTGGATTTCTTGATAACCCATAAATCTTGGTGAACCTCTGTGCCTTACATACACTAACCCAAACAGTCTATCACCAAAAGTGTACGGCTGCTTGTCATAGATTCCTGGAGGTATGAGATTTGGCTGGACGAGGTTCAATTTCGTCTGGTAGCTTTCTACCCCAAGGTGCACATCTTCAACTCGCGATCTGATGACAATGTTGCGGATGTATATTAGAACCGAGTTAATGATATCATACTGAAGATGTCCAGGGAGATGTTCTAGTTTTCCTTGAACTTTCAGAAGATACATATCTTTTATATCGTTGATGTGTAAGTAGGGATAGTCTGCTTCGCTGAAAGTGTATTCTTGATCGTCCAACCTTCTCACGCTAATCTTCTTCAGAAAGTTATACCCAAACATAGATTCGGTTTCTACACTAGTGATTGAAAGAATCTTACTTCTATTAAAAACCGCGGTTTTTGATCTTCTGGTAATCATATATTTATAGAACAATCTTCGCAGATTCGGCCAGTGGTAGATTCCAAGAGCAGCGTCTTATTTGTATTCTCGAACTTTGTGAATGAAAAAATCTCCAATTTGTTATCCAATTTTTTATTCAAAACCTTCAGCCGTTTGGTAAAGTCCACAATTGATCCTTCAACAGGTGTATCGTTTTCAGCATTAGGATATGCGTTTACCATCATTTCAAACCAGTCAAATCTTGGAGCATTGGGATTTATCCGTTCAGGTTGAGGTATGACTTTTTCATTAGTGGGTGGTGCAGTGACATTCTGAACATTTGGAGGTGCAATAGGAAATTCTTGATCAGAACTCACGTCATCATATGACTCAGTTGCATCGAATGCCCCGCCTTCAAGAGGAATGAACGTTTCCTGAGTTGATTGCTTTGTTGTTCCTGAAGAGTGTGTGCAGTAGAGAGGCCAGTAGACTTGGAGGGTTTCCTTCTTTTCTTAGCCAGATCATCTAGATCATCCCGACGACGTTTGACTGGCTTATCTTTCTTACATGCCTCTGCTGCTTTCTTTTCTACTTTCTTCATGGAATTAAGCAATGCTTTTCTGAGTTCTTCCTCTTCAGGTTCATCGATAATGTTAGCAAGAAGTTTTCCCATAAGATCAGATCTATACGGCTGGGGTGGTACGGTTTAGATTGTTATTGGTGTTGTCTGCATAAGGTTAGCCACAGTCTTGTCCAGATTCCTTCTGACATATTCTATGAGAATTTCTGGGAGAGCCTCTTTAAGATGTTTGCTGACCTCTTGGGGTACTTGAGCACTAACTTCTTGTGGAACATGAGTTGTAAGGAATTCCCCTGCTTCCTTTTTAAGATCAAATGCTTTGAGATTGTTGATGTGAAATTTGCTTTTATCTGCCTTTTTCTCCACCTCAATGAGCTGTTGCTTTAATGCGTTTTGCTCATCTTCTTCAGTTTGACGGTTTCTCAAAACCTTCTGTTGAAGTGTAGAAAGTTGCTCTTTGAATTCATGCAGTTCACTTGACGTTTGGCCCACAGATGAAGGTTATGGTGATGGTGGTACAGTGTTGTCACCTTTTTCATCTTGGGTTACTTTCTCATTGTCTTCATCGTCATTTTTGTCATCATCATCATCATTTTCACTTTCTTCATCTCCTTCTTCATCATCTTCTTCATCTTTACTCTTGTTAGTTTCTTCAGATTCAGATCCTGAGTGTATGTGAATTCTTTCATCTGACTCTTCTGCTTCACTCTCAGATTTTTCAAGTGTCGCAGACTTTGTACCCTCAGAATCCCCTTGTTCTTTATCAGCATGTGAGGCTGATCCTTCACCTTTTCTCTTTCTTTCACGCTTCCCTTCATCTTCTAAATGTTTCTTTCTGTTATCCTTTGATGCTTTCGCTAATTGTTCTTTCGCATAACCTGGCTCTGATACCAACTGATGGATCGTGTTTTGGTTTGATTATTTGATTTGTTCTTCCTCTTCTTTCTGTTTTTGTTGACTGTTAATGGACCAATGATTTAGAACAAACTCAAGAGTTGGAACAAACTCGAGATTGAACAAACTCGAGAGTTGGAACAA
Source organism: Artemisia tridentata subsp. tridentata (assembly GCA_021014915.2). Classification (NCBI taxonomy): domain Eukaryota; kingdom Viridiplantae; phylum Streptophyta; class Magnoliopsida; order Asterales; family Asteraceae; genus Artemisia; species Artemisia tridentata. Next base: position 207,102,221 of record CP139508.1, read on the forward strand.
ACTCGAGAGTTGGAACAAACTCGAGAGTTAACAAACTCGAGAGTTAGAACAAACTCGGAGAACTTAAAAATTTCCTAACTCGGAAACTTAAGCAATCAACAAACTCGGAGACCTTCAAACAAACCTAGAAAAGAACAGAAAACCGAGACTAACAAAAAAAATACCAGATCTGATATGTTTGACCATAAAAACACAGTAAACGAGACCAGGCAGACCAGATGTGATATGCTTGACCAAAAAAATAATCACGGACAGGACAAAAAACTTATTATTTGTTTTTGACAAGATTCGATCACAAAAAGCAACCAATAAAGTAAAACCTGGCTCTGATACCAATTGATGGATCGTGTTTTGGTGCGATTATTGTGAATCGGGAGGTCAGGGAAGATGATAATACATCATCTCCATGGTAAGAGTTTAGAGAGAGAGAGTCTTGAGAGAGAAAGTTGAAACCAGGTTTTATTATAAAATGAAAGGTGAATTACAAACTCAAACTAGGCTCACCCCTCCATGGAAGTATGGAGGGGTATTTATAGTCAATCAAACACATGAATTTACAATAATTACGCTTTTAGTCCATGTGTTTGAGGCTTACTTAATAACTAATGTAATCCCGAATATATATATATATATATATATATATATATATATATATACATATATATATATATATATATATATACATATATATATATATATATATATATATATTTGGAGAAGAACTTGTTGCCTATTAGATTAAAAGAATGAAACAATACAAAGCATTCCCACACCCCTCATGGAGAGTCATGAGGGGTATTTATAGGCCTTTTACATCACATGTTTGCCATCTAAACATAAGTAGTCCCTTCGTGTACTACTTACTACAAATCTAGTCCAATTCACTTAAGTGACGATATCTTTATAAAAAAGCGAGTCTAACAATCTCCCTACAAGATGTCGTCACAAGTGAATGTTTACAATGAGACCTATACATAAAGTAAATTACAATAGTAATAAACTTTTGTCGAAACGCAGAGTCGCTATAGTCTAGATTCTGAGGCAGACTTGAAGTTCTCTCTTCCGACGATCTCGGTGTACGATCTTAGGCACTTATGGCACTAAGTCTTGTAGCTCTTAACTTCAACTGTAATGTTCTAGTTAGGTTATTACTCCCTCCTAACTAGTGAGCACTTTTTTCATTTTTTTGCTCTCTCCTAAATCGACAACTCTCTTTAGTCTTCAAACACGCAGCAGAGAATGTAGATACTAAAGGAAGCACAATGGCTGTCGTTCGGGAGCATCATAACAACATATCTCACATAGTATTTGCATCCAAGTTGGTAATAAGCCTCAAAGTACCCTCAACCAAGTTGCTGAAGATGAAACACTACTTTTTCCTTCCTGCACTTCTCCCACCTGATGGTTGCGAGTCATCGAAAAAATCATAAACTTGTGCACATGCCATAGATTACCTTTTATTTGATGCAATATTAAAGCCATAATAGCTCGTCGAAGCATAATTTCGTGAAAATATGTCGTAAAAATATGACTCTCGTTTTCTACAATCTCATCTCTTTATAAACCCTTGTATCAAAACAACGGCGTTTTTGTTAGTGACTACTAATAGAGAAAACCCTCTATGACGAACTTGAGACTGAAGTAAAATAACCCAAACATGTGACTTAAACTTGAACATTTACTGACTAAGAACCTATATTGAGCACTACAACGTAACTGTTAGGAATGCTTTTAACAAAAAATGTGAAACATATTCGAGATTACAATAGTATTGTTAGGCACAAACACAGGTACTAAAAATTGTCAATATTGTAAAGTAGTGTGTTTGATGCCCTTTATATACCCTCCTAGATTTCACTAGGAGGGTGAGCCATGTTTGAGTTTGTTTCACTTTTTATTATTATCAATAAACAACCAGGTTTCCACTCTCTCTCAATATTTTGTCTCTCTAACATCTAACCATGGAGATGATGTATTATCATCATCCACGACCTCCCGATTCACAATATAATCACCAAAACACGATCCATCAATTGTTATCAAGAGCCATGGTTTTAGTTTTGGTTGATTTGTGTGATGCTATCTTGTCAAAATTGTATTTTTTTGGATCTAAAATGTTTTTTGAATCTGTTGTAGTACTGCATTGACTGGTCTGTATTTTCTGGTCTAAGAGTACTATCAACAGTTTCTTTAACAGTAGTGTTGTATCAAAACAGTCCCGTTCTTATAAATTTTATCATTTTTTTATTTCTGCGTTGTACAACAAGATCCATCCCGTGAAGATTTGAATATTAATCACAAGTAAAACTGGTCGAATATTTGTCTAATCAAATGGTCAACATACTTAATCTAATGGTGGTCGATAAACTGGGTCCGATAGGTGGTCGGATAAAACTGGTCGGAATCTGGTCAGAAACTCGCCGGAAAAGTGGTCGGAAAAAATCGTCAACAGTCAAAACCTACTTTTATCGAAATTGCTTGTATAAGCAATTTCGAAAAACCCTTGATTATCGCAAATTCTTTATCTCAAATGCTTATCCCAAATGCTTTTTCGCAATTGTAGGTCAACGGGTCAAAGAGTTAAAATTTAAAAAAAAAAGGGGGGGGTGACGAGTAGAAGACTCAAGACTGATTGACCAATACAAGATAAACCACGACACATTAACCTCAGTTATCCCCATCATCAGTCAATGTCAAGAAGAATACACCAAACCAATAGAAAATCATACCGGAATGATTAAACTAAATCTACATCAGCTATACCAAATGAGCCCAAACCCCATGACAAACAACAAATCTTACATCACTTCCTAACTCACAATCCATCATCTTAGATCTAAACAATGACTGAAAAATAAATTACTAACGAAGATCTCAGTTTTGGTTCTATAGATCTTTAAAAATCTGATGTGTGTCACCATTAACCATCATCGACCTTATTGAACCCTAGCTTCCATTAATATACAAATATAAAAGACAAGAAAGATAACATAAACATTAACCTCTTTTCTTTAATTCATTTAACAAACTTGAAAGAACAACATGAATGAGAACATAAGTCGAACCTACCTTGACCCTTCAAAGGATCATGAAGCCTGGGTGTTTATTGATAATAATAAAAAGTGAAACAAACTCAAACAAGGCTCACCCTCCTAGTGAAATCTAGGAGGGTATATAAAGGGCATCAAACACACTACTTTACAATATTGACAATATTGTCAATATTGTAAAGTAGTGTGTTTGATGCCCTTTATATACCCTCCTAGATTTCACTAGGAGGGTGAGCCTTGTTTGCGTTTGTCTCACTTTTTATTATTATCAATAAACAACCAGGTTTCCACTCTCTTTCAATATTTTGTCTCTCTAACATCTAACCATGGAGATGATGTATTATCATCATCCACGACCTCCCGATTCACAATATAATCACCAAAACACGATCCATCAATTGTTATCAAGAGCTATGGTTTTAGTTTTGGTTGATTTGTGTGATGCTATCTTGTCAAAATTGTATTTTTTTGGATCTGAACTGTTTTTTGAATCTGTTGTAGTACTGCATTGACTGGTCTGTATTTTCTGGTCTAAGAGTACTATCAACAGTTTCTTTAACAGTAGTGTTGTATCAAAACAGTCCGTTCTTATAAATTTTATCATTTTTTTATTTCTGCGTTGTACAACAAGATCCATCCCGTGAAGATTTGAATATTAATCACAAGTAAAACTGGTCGAATATTTGTCTAATCAAATGGTCAACATACTTAATCTAATGGTGGTCGATAAACTGGGTCCGATAGGTGGTCGGATAAAACTGGTCGGAATCTGGTCAGAAACTCGCCGGAAAAGTGGTCGGAAAAAATCGTCAACAGTCAAAACCTACTTTTATCGAAATTGCTTGTATAAGCAATTTTGAAAAACCCTTGATTATCGCAAATTCTTTATCTCAAATGCTTATCCCAAATGCTTTTTCGCAATTGTAGGTCAACGGGTCAAAGAGTTAAAATTTAAAAAAAAGGGGGGGGGGGATGACGAGTAGAAGACTCAAGACTGATTGACCAATACAAGATAAACCACGACACATTGACCTCAGTTATCCCCATCATCAGTCAACGTTAAGAAGAATACACCATACAAATAGAAAATCACACCGGACTGATTAAACTAAGTCTACATCAGCCATACCAAATGAGTCCAAACCCCACAACAAACAACAAATCTTACATCACTTCCTAACTCACAATCCATCATCTTAGATCTAAACAGTGACTGAAAAATAAATTACTAATGAAGATCTCAGTTTTGGTTCTATAGATCTTTAAAGATCTGATGTGTGTCACCATTAACCATCATCGACCTTGTTGAAGCCTAGCTTCCATTCATATATGAATATAAAAGACAAGAAAGATAACATAAACGTTAACCTCTTTTCTTTAATTCGTTCAACAAACTCAAAAGAACAACATGAACGAGAACATAAGTCGAACCTACCTTGACCCTTCAAAGGATCATGAAGCCATAAACACGCTCTCTTGACTCGGATTGAACTACAAATGTTATGAAGGTCATGGTACGGTGGATTTTTTTTACTGATGATTCGAATTCTTGATGTGATGGTGTTCTGTTAACATAGATGAAAGAGTTTGTTAGGTGTTTGATTCGTATAATGATGATATAAGGTGGATTTGGTGTTCGATTCTTGAAGGAGATGATTTAAGATCTGAGTCTAAGAGTTTGGTGAGAGAAGGAGATGATGGGGGCGGATTATAATTAGGGTTAAGAATGTTTCATTGTTTATAACTACCATTAAATACCCAAAATATTAGGGTTGTGTGAAGAATGGATTAGATTATTGAATTGGATTGGATCCGAATTTTTCTTTTACAATGGGCTGAAAATAAGACAATGGCCTGAATTGTGTACAAGCGTGGATTGGCTGAAATAAATCCCAAACTTATATCAAAATCTTGAGCTTAAAATTAATTATTCAAATGTATTTTTAATACATTGTATAATTTTTTGGTATAACTTTTGGCGATAAAGAGTGATATTTTGGATATTGCTAATTTTTCACGGGGATACATTTTTGACAAGATCGGGATAAAACCATTATCATAGTTCACTTAAACCATCAAATGGCTAGTTTTTGGGCATATAACCGCAAGATGTGACTACAGCGTTAATTCATTATTATTTATTTGAGGATGAAGTGGAATTTCACGGGTGCGTGTACTTAGTATCTCGAAGATATCGGGGTTGGTTGGATGCATGATTCTTCTAGATCCTTGTTCGAGCTTTTAACCATCAAAATGATTAAGACTTGAGTTATCTAGTTATACCTTATGTAAGGAGTTATGTTGTTGTGCTCACAGAGTATAACTATCACTTTAAAGGAGTTACATTGTTAGTGCTCAAGTGTCACAAAAAGATGTGGATAATTCAAGATGAGTTCATATACAGTTAAGGATGGCTGGATGGGTATATGAAATGACCTATGCTTTAAGGAGTTACGTTGTAGTACTCAATATAGGTTCTTAGTCAGACAATAGTGCAAGTTTAAGTCACAAGTTTGGGTTATTTTACATCAGTCTCAAGTTCATCATAGTGGGTTTTCTCCATCAGTGGTCACTACAAAAAGCCATCAGAATGATAATGGGGTCAGTAAAGACTTAGATGAGAAGAGTATAAAAGAGTAGAGATTTTATCAAGCAGTTGATTCTCACGGGCTATTTATGGTACTTCACACATCTTCGACAAATTGGACATACAGGGTTTACGCTGCCTCCGTTTCCATCATAACCATAGAGTGTATGTTTTCGATTCCGCGAAGACATCGTGGGGGAAGAGAGAGTAGATGTGCTTTTACTTTTCTTGCATTTTTTTGCGAAAACACTCTTTTTCCATATGTATCTGCATTCAGGGGGAAAAAATTTTGGTAGTCTTTTTGTGATCGTAATTAGTAGCGGGAGGCATGATTTTCCTAGACAAGAATGTTATATAATTTTGGTTAGAGTCACATAATATATATGTGTCTGTATGAAAACAATGTGGAGGTGTAATTATCTTGATTTGTTTGATGCAAGTTTTTGTTGTAAAATGTGTGATAATCAAAACGCTCTTATTTTGAATGTAACAATGATTATAACGTTTTTGAATTTGTATGAACAATTATTAAAAGGGGTTTTTCTTGATTGAAAAAAAATGATTTCAATAGAGTATTTGATGATTATTTTAGTGTTTCAATTAAAAACATGTGTTTTTGAAATGCCTCATTTTTCTTGATAATGCATAAACCCTAATTTTTGAATTTAGTGCAACCTATATGAATTCTAGATACAGAGAAGAAATTAGAACGGATTAGGGTACTTACAGTGATCAATTAAGCACGAGTTAATTGTGGAGAATGACCTAATTTTTTAGTTTGAGATGATGAGGGTCGACAATAACCTGGTTTTATGTGTTTTAATGAGTGTACTGTGCAGTAAGTAGAGTTTGTTATATGGGAATCTGTCTCAGCAACACACGGATCCGGCGGATCCCAAATAAGGGTTCCGCCCTTGTTATCGAAGGGATCCGCGGGATCAGAACATGTGTTTGCTTTTTCTCCGTCTTTGGTGGAACTAGGATTTGAACAAATGCTTTAACAACTTATTAAGTTTTAATAATCCATAGATGGAAGAAGGGTTCTTACATGACTTATTTGTGAGAGGATTAACAATGTTATCCTTTGAGAAAATTTCTCAGTTTTGAGATGTTTTATCATCTAAACATTGTTTTAAGGAGGAAATGATGATATAATTCCATTGGTTTGGTTTTGAAAGAGTTGAACTAAACTTTCGGTGAGATTGATACTTGCATTGTTGTTACAACAAGAGGAAAAAGGTTACGAAGGTTAACATTATAGACTATGAGAGCTTTTCACACTCTGCCTTGAGTGTTTAAGTAGCGAGGACCATTTGTTTCTTAGTAAATCACGATGTGATACAATGTCTCACATTAGTACACATATTGTTTGAACTTTATATATATATATATATATATATATATATATATATATATATATATATATATATATATATATATATATTATGGTTTCTACACCCGTTCCTTTGGGATACCATAATCCTAAATATCTCTTAAGTTCCTAAATATTCATTTGACAATTTCAAGATGAGATCTTTCTTGGATGTGTTAGTATAGACGGACATCAAACATAAAGTTTGGTATACTAGCCATAGAGTGTTCTATCAAACATTTATCTATATTTAGAGTTATCTACTGGTTTATTATCTTTGATGAGTTTGGTTTCGGAAAACACGAGTGTTTTCAAAGGGTTTTGAATTTTCAATATCACTTTTTCTTCAAGCATATCCTTGATATACTCACATAGGTTGAGAATATCCTAATTGTTTAAATATTTTGGAGATCTAGGATAAAGTTTTCGCTTGCTCATCACACTCATTTGTCATGCATGATTTTTGAAAATTCATAGCATAACTTGATACGTTGACCCAGAGACAATGTCATATTACTAGTAAGTTATCCTTTAGGAAGTGGTTTCTACTATGTCCGTTGTGTAATTAAGGTTTACTAAGGAGGTTTCAAATTGATCATACTGACCTTTTGATGTTTGCTTATGTTTTGTAATCACGTTAAGACCGGGAGGATGTGTTATATATCTTTTCTGATTTATAAGACTATTTGAAATTCTGCTATCTATGTCCGTTTGAAATGTTTATGTGTGTGTTCAAAAATAAGCTTGATATCAAATGACTGGGGGTGAAACATTTTCATTTGTAGTTTGTTTCTTTGTGTTGATTAGCTTTATTCCTACAAACTTATTTTGAAACAAAATAATTGACAATTCTTTCATTTTGAGCTTAAAATCTTAATTAATTTTTCCAATGTCGTTTTCTACTGAATGAATATTAGTGAATTTTTTGGTTCTAAAATTTTCTTGGTTTTGGATCATTTATCATAATCCATTAGTTACCAAGGTGATGATTTAGGAGTAGGTGGTGATTTTTTATAAAAAAAATTCTTTGACATTGTTCACAATGATGTGTATTTTACTATTTTTTGAGTTCTCGAGAAATGCACTTTCTTATGGGTTGAGTTAGGTGAGATGAATCAATTTCTTTCTACGTATTTTTTTATGTCCTAAATTAGTAGATGTATTTAAGATATGACAACATGTCTGATTGTTATTAAGTCATTTTGCATGCTTCACAAAGGTGTTGATCATATTTCAACTTGGGTAGAATCCTAACATGTTCCTTAGATAGCATTGATCTCATATAGTTGAGTTATAGATCTAGAAGATAATACAACGCTTGTTTCATCTAATATTGTGTTATACACATTTAAAATACCTTATCTTACTTATTTGCCAGATATCAAAAACTATGCTTCACAGAAGTTGTTATACTAATTACGACACATATAACTTAAATTAAGCAAGTTAAAACCTAATTACTATTTTTAGATAGCAACCACCATTTAAAATAGTTAGAGTCAAGAGACATCGTAGCTTTTTCGATGATCATATCTATGAATGCTATGATGAAACCTCCGTCGTATACTATGTAGAAAATACCTTTTTTTCTCGCTATGTGTCTTGAAGTCCCATCTATTTGACTGGATCTATCTTATCTTTCAAGCAAACCTACTGAAAGCTTAATAATTTGGTCCCCAATATCTTATGGGTCCATTTGGGTTAAAGTATTACCAAGGTTCACTGATGTCTAGGAGGTAATCAAAGAATTTTTTTTTTCTAACCATGGTTCCTTCGTAGAATGAGGTGACTATTTTTGTTTTAACTTTATCCTTATCTTTGCCTATAGTTGTACTAGTGATAGATTTTCTAGAAATCTTAACTGGTTCAGTATCATTCAAATTTTGATCTTTCTGTTTAATGACTGTTCCTACGGATCCTTTGGTTATACTTGGCGGATCCAAAAACTTTGGATCCGTGGGTCCGTGGGTCTCTGACTCAGTTGATGTAGTTTTATTTTCTTTTGTTGTTTCATTCTGAAAGTTACTTAAGTAACCATTTTTCATAAAATCTGGTTTGAAACTACCATGATGTATTTTTAGTAACCTCATTGTTTCATTTGCACAGTTTATGTGTTTATCAAATCTTTGAAATTTGGATTTTTGTTTTATAAGATTCTCCTGCGTAAACTTTAGCGTTTCTAATTCATGTTTTAGTTCTTGACATAAGATACATGTTTTAGTGTTTTTACCCTTATTATGATTTTTTCTTTCAACGAATGAATTTTTATTTTCTAAAAATTCCTTTTTGGTTTCTAAGAACTTGTTTTTACGCATGATTTTCAGAATGTTTTTACGTAATTTGTTATATTCTATATCTAACATGCTATCATTAATGAAAGAATATGATGAGTCAGAAAGTACCTCTTCTGTGTCATTAGCCATGAGAGCAACTTCGTTGATCTTTGGATTGTTGCCATTGTCTTTACAATGTCTATTAGTGAATCCTTTTTGAGATTTGTTCTTTAGAGGCTTTGAACAAACTCTTATCAAGTGACTAGAATTCCTGCATCTAAAACACTATCTACGATTCTTTGACTTCACATAAGTCTCAAAGCGATTTTTCCAAAATGTAAAATTATCTAGTTCCAATAGTGGCGGTCTTTGCATAGATTTTTCTTCTTTAAAGTTTTCAAAATCCATGGATCATTTTAAGTTTTAAAATACAATATATTTTAGAAATCTTAAGTAACGTGGCTCTTGATGCTAATTGTGGAAAACTAGAAGGAGGGTTGAATAGTTTTACCGTTTTTACTTTATTCTCTTTGTTACTTTAGTGTGACTTCAAGGACAATAAGCACAAACAAATCATGGAAAAATATATAAAAGAAATAATGAAAGAAATGATCAAACCATATAACGCGGATGTTTATAGTCGTTCCGCTACAAGGACTCTTTTCCTTGCCCTACTCCACTCCTCGAGCCTCTAACTCAAGAGTTATTCTTCACTAAGAAACATGCTCTCTTATAGGTGGAGGAAACCTTTACACGTTGCTTACTTCCTTTTCCGGTACTAAGCTAAACACCGGGTTCTACTTCAAGGAGGAACCAACCTAACGTCGCCTATATAATTACCGACACTAAGCTAGATGTCAAGTTCTTTACAAGGGTACAACCACTCCCTACACTCTTTGTGTTTTGAGGACTAAAACACTAACCACACTCACTGATATAAATGATAAATGATGATGTGTGAAACTACTACTGAATATCACACGGTATGTATACTAAAGGATAACGGTTTGTTGATCCTTTGAATGCTTGATCCCTTTTGCTACAAAAAGGAAGATCACTAAATATTAAATGATATGGGTTAGTAATATGAGTGAATGTATATTTTATGCTGTGTAAGTGATGAGATGTCCAAATGATCAGCTTGCTATTTATAGGCAAACTGGATGAACAACTGACAGATCCGGCGAATCCCATAAAAGGGATCCGTCTTTGTATGCGTTTGGATCCGTCAAAGGTGATAGCTAAGAGATTTTCAAATCTCTCCAAATCTTGCATAATCTTTCCATATCTTTGTCAAGTCACATCAATATCTTCCAATGTCAACTCTTTAGCTTGAGGATCTAAACAAGATATCACAAGATCTTTCCAAGATTGTGTATATGATGTATGTCATGATGTCATTTGAACAAAGTTTCCTTTTTAGGAAATAAACACATAAATGTGTAAAATGTAAATTCTAGTGATCTTGTGAAATATAATTGTGTTTTGAAAAGACTTTAGCTAGTATTTATAATTTGCTAGAAGATATACTTTGTATCTGTCATTAACAAAACCAAGTGAAGATCATAAAATATAAATAAACATTTTAAGGAAGATATTTGTATTAACACATTTGATATGAATGAAAACGATCATAACCAGTACATCAATTCATTTTAAATACAAATTGTTCATCATTCCAATTATTCAAATACTAAAAAACAGATCTACATGAGACTACTAGCTGGTCGAAGTCCAATGCTCCTAGCATGTTCGACATGTTTGGAATAAGGCATTGGTTTCGTAAAAGGATCAGCTATGTTTTCATCTGTGTGAATTTTGAGAAGACGAATATCACCACTTTCGATAACTTCTCGAATCTAGTAAACTTTCCGACGAAAATGTTTGGCACCCTTTTGAACACCTAGTTTATTGGCTATGATAATGGCACCTGTATTGTCACAATACATATCCATAGGTCGTTCATTGCTGTGGACAACGCCAAGCCCAGAAATGAATTTACGTATCCAAATCGCCTCCATTGCAGCTTCAGAAGAAGCTATGTATTCAGCTTCTGTAGAGGACAACGGAATAGTGCTTTGTTTCACACTCTTCAAGTCTATGTCACCTCCGTTCATGATGAAAACATATCCTGTTTGGGATTTGGTGTCATCACGATCCGTTTCCCAGCCCGCGTTAGTGTAACAAGTAACACTGAGCTCACGCTTGACATCACCACCATAAACAAGAAACAAATCTTTAGTATTTCGCAGATACTTTAATATGTTCTTAACAGCAGTCCAGTGACATTCTCCTGGATTCTGTTCAAATCTACTCGTTAGGTTCTGAGAGAATGCTACATCAGGTCTAGTGCATCTAACCGCATATATTATGGATCCCATAGCCGAAGCATAAGGTATTCCTTTCATCCTCTTCACCTCAGCAGGTGTAGAGGGTCCTTGAGCTTTACTCAATTCTGTATGTGGTTGCATTGGAAGACTTCCACGTTTGGAATCTTGCATCCTAAATCGCTTCAGGATTTTGTCAATGTATGCACTTTGACACAAGCCGATTAATCGTTTTGATCTATCCCAATAGATCTTGACTCCAAGTATGTACGCGGCTTCTCCTAGATCTTTCATGGCAAAGCAATTTCCAAGCCAGGATTTTACATCTTGTAGCATTGGAATGTTGTTTCCCATGAGTAATATGTCATCGACATATAAGACTAGGAACACGACTATACTTCCACTAGTTTTCATATATACACATGGCTCATCGAGATTTTGAGTGAAACCAATTTTCTTGATTTCCTCATCAAATCTCTTATTCCAACTTCTGGATGCTTGCTTTAATCCATAAATGGATCTTTGAAGCTTGCATACTTTAGTTGGATGTTTAGGATTCACGAAGCCCTCGGGTTGCACCATATAAATGTCTTCGTTCAGGTGGCCGTTCAAGAAATCTGTCTTGACATCCATTTGCCAAATCTCAAAGTCATAGTACGCTGCTATGGCTATAAGAATCCTATTTGCTTTAACGTCTGCAACAGGCGAGAAGGTTTCTTCATAGTCAATCCCGTAGGTTTGAGTGTAACCTTTTGCTACCAGACGAGCTTTGTAGGTGTGTACATTTCCATCCATGTCGGTCTTTTTCTTGAAGAGCCATTTGCTCCCAACGGTTTTAGCGTTAAGAGGTAGCTTGACTTCGACCCATACATCATTGTCTTTCATGGATTGCATCTCCGTATTCATTGCTTCAATCCATTTATTGTGTTCAGGACTCGATAATGCATCTCGATAGTTAGCGGGTTCACCATGATCCCCTAACTCATGTTCCTCAGCATCGACATAAAAACCATATCGCTCAGGTGCTTGAGGTATCCTTGCAGATCTACGAATGGGAGCAGCATCTTGATGAGGTTCAACATTTTCATGTTCAGTCTCATTTTGATGCACACTAGTGTTACTAGAAGGTTGTGCATCTTCCTCTTGAATTTCATCAAGGTCTACCTTGCTCCCACTTGCTTCTTGTGAAATGAGACTATTCTCAAGAAACTCAGCATACCGAGCAACAATTAGTTTGTTCTCGGGTGGGTAGTAGAAGTAGTAACCCATTGTTTCCTTTGGGTATCATACAAAGATACACTTGATAGCTCTGGGCTCAAGTTTGTTAGGTGTGTCTCGTTTCACGAGAGCCTCACAACCCCAGACTTTCAAGTAAGACAAATTAGGGACCTTCCCATGCCATATTTCGTATGGTATCTTGTCTACCTTCTTGGTTGGAACCATATTGAGAATGCGTGCAGCAGACACTAGAGCATAACCCCAAAAGGACATTGGCAATGTTGTTAGACTCATCATAGATCGAACCATGTCTAGCAAAGTTCGATTTCTCCTTTCAAATACACCATTATGTTGTGGTGTTTATGGAGGAGTGAATTGTGAGACGATCCCACACCTTTTTAGATGATCTAAAAACTCTTGACTCATATATTCACCTCCTCGATCGGATCGAAGAGCCTTTATGGTCTTGCCGAGTTGATTTTCTACTTCATTTTGAAAGACTTTGAACATTTCGAAGGCTTCATGTTTATGTTTAATCAAGTAAACATAACCATATCTACTGAAATCATCAGTAAAAGTAATGAAGTAGTTAGCTCCTTCCCTAGACGTTGTTCTAAATGGGCCACATACATCAGTATGTATGAGTCCATGTAGATCTTTAGCTCTTTCTCCAACATGGCAGAAAGGCTTTCGTGCCATTTTACCAGATATACAAGAATTGCATTTATCAAACGACTCATGGTCGGTTGACTCTAAAAGCCCATCGCGTTGCAGCTTCGTAATGCGTTTCTTGTTTATGTGGCAAAGACGGCAATGCCATAGAAAAGTGGAATCTAAGTTACGTTTAGATTTCTTATTGCTAACATTATATATAGAACTATCGTTTGAAATAGAATCATGCATATCAATTTCAAAAATACCATCACGAGGAATAGCATTAAAATAAAACACATTATCCTTAGAAACTGAAATGCTAAAATCCGTAAAAGTATGAATGTAACTATCATCCTTCAAACGTGAAAGTGAAACAACACCTCTAGTGATAGTAGGTGCAAAATGGCAATTATTTAAAACAATAACTAAACCATTAGGGAGGATAAAATCAAAGCTCCCTATTGCTACGACAGCTGCACGGTTTCCATTACCCACCTACAGATTCAAAGCTCTCTGCTTCAACTTTCTGCTTCCCCTAAGACCCTGCACATTATTACAAATGTGAGTACCACAACCTGTATCATATACCCAGGATTTGTTAGGAAAAGTATAGAGTTCTATAGTGAAGATACCTAATGTGTTAGCTCCGCTAGCTTTGTTCTTATTTAACTCTTCAAGGTAGGTCGGACAGTTCCGCCTCCAGTGCCCCTTCACTCCACAATGATGACAAGGGGTGTCCTTAGCCGGGTGCTCCTTCTTAGCAGGTGGGGGGATCTTTGGTTTGGGGGCGTAAGCACGCTTACCCTTGCCCTTACCTTGTCCCTTGCCATTTGCCTGGATTATGCCTTGCTTGATAGCAAGGACCATTGGAGCCTGCTTGGGCATGCTCTTTTCTGTATGTTTGAGCATATTGTGCAGTTCGGGAATTGTTTTGACCATGCTATGCATGGTGTACTTCTGCATAAATTGGTCATAATCCTTCAACAGTAAGTTAAGAGTCAAGCTCATTCCAAGGATCCGAGGCATAGGGTATCCCAGATGCTCCATTTGGTCCAGATAGCCTTTCATTTTCATGACATAGCTACTGACCGATTGGCCCTCCTCCTGCTTGCAAGCATGAAAAGCTTTGACAGTGTCAAACAGTTCTTGCTCAGCTTGCTGTTCGAACATGGTTTTCAGTTCTCTCAGCATGTCAAATGCTGCAAGGTCCTCTAAGTTCTTTTGGAGCTCAGGGATCATGCTTGCAAGCATGAGACAAGCCACTTCTTATTGCTCTCGAACCCTACGAGAGTAGGCGTTACGAACAGCAAGAGTAGCAGTAGCAGGAGGTGCTTCAGGTAAAGGTCCTTCCAGATGGTAAAACTTTTGTTCAGCCTTAAGGACGATCCTTAGGCTGCGATACCAGGCCAAAAAGTTATTACCATTAAATTTTTCTTTTTCATGAATTGATCTGATGTACGAGTTGTTCATGGTTTGATTAGGAGTGATGAACTCAAATAAGTACATTTTATTACCATCATTTATCCTATTTATTTGACTTGTTTTATTATACTATCTGTGAGAATTGATACGTTAATGTTTACTTTTGTAATTCTCAGGTAAAAACAAGTATTATGTGAAACTTGGCGATTTTGGACTAATTATGGAGCAAAACAAGCAAGAACTTAAGAGTCAACTAAAATGTACAAGATCAAGACCATTCTGCTCCAGATACGCCGCATCCTACTTCTTACATACGACGCATCACTATCAAGATTTCACATGTTATAATCCAAGACGGCAATGAACATGCGCCGCATACAAGAATGGAGTTACGCCGCATCTCTAGGCGGTGTACGAATATTCTGGAATATAATAACCTTGGACCCCACGTGAAGTTAAGTCAATGCGCCGCATCTACTTATTCAATGCGCCGCATCTTACCCTCAGACAGAAACTATAAATACCCCAAGGCCAGACGAATTTCAAGACTTTGGTACGTGCGATATACAGAGTACAGAAACCCTAGGACGAAGTCAGACGAATTAGCAACACAAGACACACCTTGAACGAAGATACAAGAGCTGTAAGAAGGTCCTGCATGTATTCAATTCATTAAGTAGTTTTGTTTTATTGTATTAGTACACTTTAATTCATCAGGATTGATGGGCTTGTGCATGCACTTCAACTCCCCTTAAAATTGCTTTCCCATTAATTAAAGTTTATATGATGATGTCTTTGGTGACTTTTATTAGTGCATTGATAACCTCTGTGTCTAGCTGAGCATTGCTTGGGTCGCCATGCCCCTTCCTCGCCTGTTTATTCTATCTTTTTAGGATATTGGGATAGTCATAAGTGATCATTAAGGGTTTACTCGCCGATAAGATTAGAGCCAACGAGAAAGATTTAATCTCGGTGCGTTGCATCGAACTATACACTTCATATAAAACTAGCAATAAAACAAGTGACAAGCTACTTAACTATCAGGACAGGTCTTCTTATTGTCTCAAGTATCTATCTGTGTACGTGTGTGCTATTCGCTGATTCGTGCCTATTAGTTTAGTTTATTATATTTAATCATAACCAAACCGTGCCAGTCTCTCAGGCTGAACCCCCTTGCGTTAGATTAGGTTGTATAGCTAACTTAAGATATTAAAATACTGATTAGAAGAACTAGATAATACGTTCCACTCTTAGTGATCGACACTCTACTTACCATTATATGCATACTGACCGGGTACACTGCTCGTTAAAGTGTGTGTTTTATTGATAAGTCGGCTAAATATAAATTTAAAACTTGAATACTGCTAAAACCACAACGACATATCGTGGGTATAAAATTAGAGCAATACACGCACACACCAAGTTTTTGGCGCCGTTGCCGGGGAGTGAATTGTTATTATCTGTTAATTTAATTAGTATTTTAATTAGGTTTTTCTTTTTAATTTTTAGATTTTAACCGCTAACCGTGTTGTGTATTAGATTAATTGCATTCATTGTATTATTTGCATATTTTCTGTTTTGTGTGTTATTTGTTTTCTTTTATTTTTGTTTATTTTCGTTTGTTTTTATTTTTGTTTTTCTTTTTGTGTTTTTCTGCATACTGCTATCGTTGTACTGAGCTTATTCAAACGATACGGTGCATCTATTTTCATAGATACGGCGTATTGCGTTTAATTTTTATAAAATACAACGCGTTTAATTAATTCGATACGACGCATCTTTCCCCAAGATACGGCGTATTCCGTTTTTAATAAGAAATTTTTCTAAGCGATAACGCCATACGACGCATCTGTTTTAACAGATACGGCGTATTTATTATTTTAATTAAAAACAGTTTTCGAATTATTAAACAGATACGACGCATCTTACTGAATCAAAAATCTTGTATTTTGAAACGTAACGAAAATATGACGCATTAACTTTTGTTAATACGACGCATTTAATTTTAATAAGTATAATCGATTTTTGATAATTTAAATTGATACGGCGCATTCTAAATTATAAGCGGCGTATCTATTTTCTGAATAAAAGTCTGATTAAATTTTAACGATTATAAGATACGGCGTATCCAACTTTTTGGATACGGCGCATCGTCTGCAGATTTCAGTAACTTTTATTTTTCGTATTCCGTTTTCGTTGTTGATTTTCTGATATATTACTTTCTTGAACATACCCTACTGATGCTTTTGTGATAGTTTCAGGAAGTGCATGACCAGGACTTCAACTAAGAACTTGATTACACCTTTCGAAGATCCTGAACGAGCCCTACATTCGCTTAAAACGCTTTTCAACACAAAAAGCTTTGATATTTCAAGTTCGTTCGAGCTTGATCGCTATTAAGGAGCTGAACGTGAGTCTAACTTGAAGACTCTGGAATAAAGACAAGTGCTGACCGGGAGACAACCCGGAGAATTTTTACTATTCTGTTCTGTGTCGAGTCAGTCAGGCCTGCAGAAGATACGGCGCATCTCAATCCTAAGATGCGACGCATCTCCTGCACTGGTCATATCATATCTTATTTAATTTTCTGCATTTTTATTTTTGACTTTAAAACTTTCTGTCAGTATTTTAATGCGGCGCATCCCTGGCTAAGGATGCGACGCATCTTTATTCTGATTCGTATTTATTTCAGGCTCGATACGGCATATCTTCTTCCATAAGATACGGCGCATCGACTGACCTGATGATTTTCAGTTTTAATTTTTACATTTTATTTTTTCTAACTACTAATGTATTATGCAAGTTTGAACTTTATTAACTCAGGTGTATTAAAGTCTTGATGGTATTATAGATTCCTGCATTTCTTGTGGATACATCTATTATGAAGCTTAAACGTTCTCATCCACGAGGAAGTTGATTTTTGCTCTTACACGAATAATGGAGGATCATACCGAGCAAATCTCAGTGGAGTTTTTCTGTTCTAATTCTTTTATTTGCCAGTTTTTAACCTTTGACACAAACAACGAGGACGTTGTTTAACTTAAGTGGGGGGATTGGAGAATTAGAACACTTACTTGTCCTTACTTTTTCAAAAATATGCTTAATATGTACTTAATATGCTTAAATTTAAAATTTTTTCTTGCATGTTTTTGTTTAATCTAAGTTGCATAGCTGCACACATAACATTATTTTCAAAAATTGTGAACTTTTCAAAATTCACAAATCTATGAGTGTGCCGGTGACTTGTAAACTTTAGAACTTGGCTTGTATACTATTCGAGACCACCATAATAAGTATTATTTATATAATTGGAATGACTTGTCTAAATTGGTAAATTTCTAGGATTACACCCAAATAGCCTTTATATGTTATGTGATATTAACTAACTACACTGGTTAGTTAACCCCCGTATAAACCCTTTTGTTACTCTCACTTTTAGAGTAAGATACCCCTAGAAAAACACTCAGAGCCATTCCTTTCGTTTCTTACACCTTTCTTATAATGTTTCGTTACACCCTTACACCTTAGCCTACCCTGTAGATTAAAATCCGTGGTTGGTTAATTGCTTTAGACAAAGTGTGTTTCCTTACATTACCTGTGTTCGCGTGCGTAATTCATTATCTTTGGTTAGTTTTAGAAATTGCACAATGCAATTGGTATGAAAGTAAATATTGTATATCTTTGAGTTTATTTTTCGTGTGTTTACTACTTTCGCTATTACAGTTATTTCTGAAGTCATGAAAAGTATGGAAAAATTATCCAGAGTTATCGTTATAGTGATGTGGTGAAATTTTACACATCTATGTTTATGTTTGAATAAAAAAAAAATTCGAAAAAAAAATAGAAAAAGAAAAAAGAAAAAGGAAAAGTTGGAAGTTTGTTTTAACCAACTTATGTAAAGTTTTGTATTAATTGGTCGATATCACCACTATTTGTTATATATTATATTTATGGATTGAATGGGAGTTGGCCGTTATGGGAACGCCAACTAAGGTTATTCTTTTATTGAGATCTTGTTGAGTATAATTCGTGTCTACCTAAAGCGTGTGTTTCAAGTGTTAAAGCGTGAGTTATTCAATGATATGAGTCTTATTCATGGGATGGTTGGGATAGTGATTAACCACATTTAGGATTTTAATTTATCTGTTTCGTTTATTTTTCATTTTACACAAATTTATATCCCAAATATTATCCATACCCTATATTATTCTTTATCCAAACCTTTGATTTATTGAGATTAGGGATTTGAGCAATCTTAAGTATCGTAGTCGTGGATTCGGCTATGTATTTATGATTTTGTCGCCCTTTTTGATATAATATTATTGGTAAAGATTACTTGGTCCTATCTTTAGCCTATTCGAGTTAAGGATTTGAGCAATTGCAAGTATCGTGTTCGTGGATTCGATCATGTATTTGTGATTTTGTCGCCTTTTCTGGAATTTG
The DNA here is from genome assembly GCA_021014915.2 of Artemisia tridentata subsp. tridentata. Lineage (NCBI taxonomy): Eukaryota > Viridiplantae > Streptophyta > Magnoliopsida > Asterales > Asteraceae > Artemisia > Artemisia tridentata. The sequence continues at coordinate 207,121,567 of CP139508.1, forward strand.
AGATCGATAGAGATTAAAAAGAATGATTAACCCTTAAGCCTCAAAACCCTTTTTACCGCTTTATACTTGTTATTCCTTAGCTTTAGTGGGGGAGATGTGTATACTTGCCAAGCCTATGATAGAATATTCGTCACGACTGGACAGTTAAACGATTAGATTTGCTTTTATCAAAATATTTTATTTTATTTCTAATTCGTTAAGTGTTTGGTTGTGTGATTATGATAAAACGAATACATGCTTATATATAAAAATAAATCCTAACATCTTTTAGGATACATTTTCATAAGATTAATTCTAAGGTTTACTCGGGACAAGTAAAGTTCAAGTGGGGGGGGATATTTGATGAACTCAAATAAGTACATTTTATTACCATCATTTATCCTATTTATTTGACTTGTTTTATTATATTATCTGTGAGAATTGATACGTTAATGTTTACTTTTGTAATTCTCAGGTAAAAACAAGTATTATGTGAAACTTGGCGATTTTGGACTAATTATGGAGCAAAACAAGCAAGAAGTTAAGAGTCTACTGAAATGTACAAGATCAGGACCATTCTGCGCCAGATACGCCGCATCCTACTTCTTACATACGGCGCATCACTATCAAGATTTCACAAGTTATAATCCAAGACGGCAATGGACATGCGCCGCATACAAGAATGGAGTTACGCCGCATCTCTAGGCGGTGTACGAATATTCTGGAATATAATAACATTGGACCCCACGTGAAGTTAAGTCAATGCGCCGCATCTACTTATTCAATGCGCCGCATCTTACCCTCAGACAGAAACTATAAATGCCCCAAGGCCAGACGAATTTCAAGACTTTGGTACGTGCGATATACAGAGTACAGAAACCCTAGGACGAAGTCAGATGAATTAGCAACACAAGACACACCTTGAACGAAGATACAAGAGCTGTAAGAAGGTCCTGCATGAATTCAATTCATTAAGTAGTTTTGTTTTATTGTATTATTGCACTTTAATTCATCAGGATTGATGGGCTTGTGCATGCACTTCAACTCCCCTTAAAATTGCTTTCCCATTAATTAAAGTTTATATGATGATGTATTTGGTGACTTTTATTAGTGCATTGATAACCTCTATGTCTAGCTGAGCATTGCTTGGGTCGCCATGCCCCTTCCTCGCATGTTTATTCTATCTTTTTAGGATATTGGTATAGTCATAAGTGATCATTAAGGGTTTACTCGCCGATAAGATTAGAGCCAACGAGAAAGATTTAATCTCGGTGTGTTGCATCGAACTATACACTTCATATAAAACTAGCAATAAAACAAGTGACAAGCTACTTAATTATCAGGACAGGTCTTCTTATTGTCTCAAGTATCTATCTGTTTACGTGTGTGCTATTCGCTGATTCATGCCTATTAGTTTAGTTTATTATATTTAATCATAACCAAACCGTGCCAGTCTCTCAGGCTGAACCCCCTTGCGTTAGATTAGGTTGTATAGCTAACTTAAGATATTAAAATACTTATTAGAATAACTAGATAATACGTTCCACTCTTAGTGATCGACACTCTACTTACCATTATATTCATACTGACCGGGTACACTGCTCGTTAAAGTGTGTGTTTTATTGATAAGTCGGCTAAATATAAATTTAAAACTTGAATACTGCTAAAACCACAACGACATACCATGGGTATAAAATTAGAGCAATACACGCACACACCAAGGAGTTGTCATCTATAAAATAAACAAAGTTCAAATTTTAGTAAGTTTCAATAATTAATCCTTTTTAAAATTAACTACCCAAGTTTAAGCATATTAAAACAGTTAATTTTACGAAAAGGCTAAGATCCTCATTGAGGTTCCACCATCACATCAGTTGATCTGCCAGCAATGGTGAATTAAATAGGTAGGTAACGTTGACCAATTGCATTACATGTGCAACTCTTTGATCTTTATGGGACTCATGGCACTAGTGAACAAGCAACTAGTGTCAAGCTGGCATGTTTAGTCCCATCTTTGCCTCGGGTCAAGGTCTAACCACTTAACTCGATTAAGTCATCCAATTTGAAAACGTGTGAGGATATATATAGGTCTCACGCATAGAGAATAGTCACCTTGGGTTACAATTCAACCTAGGTCCAACACATAGGCAAAAATTAATTGCAAGTGTCCTTAAAATTGGACGGCATGACTTAAATTTTGACGGGTAAAATTTTGATGTGTGTCAAAAACGTGTACGAAAGAAGCATGCATTCATTCTTCATAGCACAAGTTAAAAACTTTTCTTAAATTAAGTCTAATCATTATTTTAATATATGTGTGTCAAGTTGTCCATTTTCAAGACCAATATAAATCCAAAGTGGATTATTAAGTTTGTACAATACAATAAATGAATAAACAACCTTAACTAGTTTAAGTGTTATTTAGAAAACAATGATTTTAAGTTTCAAATCATATTTAAACTTAGTTAAACTAAGTCATAAGACTTAGTTCAAAATGGTTTTTGTTTTGTTTTAAGTTTTAAGAAAACAATTTTCCGTTTTACATACAATCATAGCATATATAAAACAACCAAACAAACACACAACCACAATATGCAAAGCCTCAACCGATGAAAATCCTATGCTTGGTCTCGTGAGCCATCACGAGAACCAAGAGTCAACTAGGGACATAATACACAACCACACGGAGGGCTCCTACTTGCCCCAAGACGATCATGGTTCGGCCCAGCTGACAAAGTTGTAGGCCCATGTCAAGCAGCCACTTTTGGTCCAAATCTCTTTATTCTTTTTCAATTTGATTACAAGCTCTTGATTACATAATATATGAAATAAAGTACAACTAATCTACTTCCTATCTATTGTAAAAATGCCCAAACAATGGCAAAACCAAAATGAATTAACATTACAAAAGTGCCGAAACAATGGCAAACCCCAAAAACAAGAAATCAACCAACAATCACAACATCACAAGGCATAAGTGGTCTAGGTTTTCATCGGCTTTGCATATACACATAATAATACAATAATATTATGATCAAAACAAGGTGTTGGCTAGCTCCATGGACAAACATGCATGTATTTTCCAGGGACAACAAAATAAATGACAAGAATTAAATTGTTAGCCAATGAATCGAAGAAATTAATAACAAGAATTAAAACCCCGATTGGTACGCTTGTC